>JARQOD010000001.1:605419502-605448558 GCA_033576555.1 Oophaga sylvatica | reverse complement strand
ATAGCCTGCCTCTCAGGACCAGAAAGATTATACAACCTAGCTTTAGGCAACTTAGCATCAGGAAGGAGATTAATAGAGCAGTCATACACACGATGAGGAGGCAACTCCTGACACCCCTCCTCAGAGAAAACATCCCCAAAATCCTCCAAAAAAGGAGGCAATGTACTAGGCACGACCGCACTGATGACTGTGTTCATGCAGTTGCTTTTGCAAAACTCATCCCATTGGCTTATTTCTCTGGACTGCCAATTAATCACAGGGTTATGTTTAATCAACCAAGGAAGTCCCAACACAATGGGAGTAGGTAGACCCTCCAACACATAACAAGATAATTGTTCCCTATGTATTGCCCCTACCCGAAGGTCAATGTTATGAACCTCATGAACAAAGCTACCTTGGCCGAGAGGCCTGGCGTCAATGGAGAATATAGGGATCGGTTTGACCAATACACTCAGATGCATACCTTGAGCCTGAGCAAACTGAGCGTCAACCAGATTAGCCCCGGAACCACTATCAAGAAGAACAGACAATCTCTCCACTCTCGTACCAACTACCACCTCCACTGGTACAAGGAACTGAAAGAACTGGCGGATGAAATACATACTCCCAGGTTGTCGTCCACCACACAACCTGGGATTAACAGTTTTCCGGCGACTTTTGGCTCAACAAGGCACGGGATGGACATTCTCCAACAAAATGTCCCTCTTTCCCGCAGAAAAAACATCTTCTAGTCCTGCGGCGTACCGCCAATCCCCTCCTACGAAATGATGTCCCTCCCAACTGCATAGGCTCATCCGAACAGACAAGGGAACCTCAACATAAGGGACTTTAGTGGTAGGTGGAGAAACAACAGGAGTGGGGTTACCTCACCCCTCTCCCGAAGCCGTCTATCAGTACGGATAGCTAAGGCCATAGCAGCCTCCAGAGAAGGAGGAGACTCATACTGAGCCAAAACGTCTTTTAATTTATCAGAAAGCCCAGGACAAAACTGGCTCCTAAGAGCTGGGTCATTGTCCAGTGAGAGTTAATGTCAGTATCTTGATGGCAGCTTCTTTTAGGATGGTCAGCTGATGTTGGTTGGTAACCACTCCCACCCTTCCTTTAAATAGTCACATGACCCATCAGCTGATCGTCGGTAATAGAGTTACTTATTTGTAGACCACCCTAGAGTGAGGAGCTCTCTTGTATCGGTGGTGTTTCTGCGGCTGTTGGAGTTGAGATTCCTGGTGCTGTACTCTCTGCTGCTGTGGAGCTTAGGAGCAGAGCCTGAAACTGAGTATTTTGTCCCTTTTTCTTTGTCTGTCCCATGTTTGTCTCTTCCCCTGTGTTTTTACCGTCTGCAATGGCGAGGCTAGCATCCTTGCTGGCCAGTGCACTAGCCAGGGTATACTGAAGTGATAATCAGGGACTAGGGACATGACAGCGGTGGGGAAAGGACCCGTATAGGGCGTTAGTGGAGTTTAGGGACAGGCACAGGTTGGTGTCATTAGGTGTACCATCCCTTGCTCCCTACATTTATGGCCTTCCTCTCCCTGTTTCCATCCTATCGTAGTTGTATGCTGTGTTGTCTGTCTGACTTACCCATGTCCGAGAGTGACATCTTCATTTCAGCGATGATCCACATGAGCGCCAATCTAAAGGTTTGGACTCGGGAGGCTGAGAACGCACTTCTCTCCCTAAAACAAGCCTTCTCCTCTGATCGTGTACTACATAGACCTGAGGTCAACAAACAATGCTTCCAGGAAATTGATTTCTCATTCTCTGGAGCAGGGGCTGTTCTCACGCAGAAGTCTTATTCATCCAGTCAAATGGTCACCTGTATTTTTTTCTCAAAGACCTTATTTGCTCCTAAACGTAACTACTTGATTGATGATCATGAGTTATTCGCGATTAAGATGGCTTTAGAGAAGTGGCATTTCCTGCTTGAAGGGGCAGTTTACTCAATCATCATATACACTCACCATAAGAACTTAATTTATCTGCAGTCGGCACAAAGGCTGAATATGCGCCAAGCTAGGTGGTCACTGTTCTTTGCTCCCTTTGACTTTGTTCGGTCGGCTGACAAGAACGTCAAGGTGGATTCGCTTTCTAGGTCCTTTCTATCTGCTGACCAAGAAGAGGAACCCCAACTTATCTTCAAGTCTTCCAAGATGGTTACTGTGTCTCCAGTAAACATGTCTAAAGGTACTGCCACACTAAGCGATCTCGTTAGCGATCACGATAACGACGCAAGCTAACGAGATCGTTGGTGTGATCGCTTTTAGGTCGCTAGTAGCTGCCAAACAGGAGATCTCATAAATGACACATCAGCGGTCAGCGATCTCTTTAACGACTGTGGCGGTCGTTAGGATCTGTCATTAGCATGTACTGAGTGCAACCTTTTCGATGCCCCTCAGCACAGATATATGCTATATATGTGCAATAATTTATGTTTTGACCGCGTCATGAAAGATGGTGTATAGCGCTCCCTTTCATTGTTCTCGAGCGCTTCTGATTCATAGGAATTTCCAGCATCGCTCCTGCTCTCTGCGTCCTGCTAGCCTGCTTTGCAACTTCTGCGATCCTCTCTGTGACGCAAAAGAGAACCTAGTCCCACCTGCCTGCTTCTACAGATATTGCGATCCACTCCGTGATGCTAAAAAACCCTAGTCCCGCCTGCGCCGCTGTCATATGCGTCACAAACGAGGTCGCTCGTCGTTCGCAAAAGGTGCCAAACAGCGATATAGGCTCACCAGCGGGACGCCAACAATCAAAAAACGGTCCAGAACGCTAGTGAACGATCAGCGACATCACAGCAGGGGCCACATCGTTGCTACATGCCACACACAACTACGTCGCTAACGAGATCACTAAATAGTGACGTTTTAGCTATCTTGTTAGCGATCTCGTTAGCGATCTCGCTTAGTGTGGCATACCCTTAAGATTTCTCCAGGGAATACTTAAATGTCTAAATCGGGTAGCAAGCAAGTTCTGCTTTGCCAGCACTTTCAGCATTGACTGGTCATGTCAGGAAACAAAAGACTTTGCAACTTATCTCATGTCATTGTTGGTGGCCAACCATGCATAAAGATTTTGTGGAATTTGTTTCAGCCTGTCCTTACTGTGCACATAACAAGACCCTAAAGCATCTTTCATCTGGGCGAGTTTTACCAATACCTGTGCCTTCAGCTCCCTGGCTGCTCATCATCATGGACTTAAGTACAGATCTTCTTGTCTCCTCTGGATGCTCCGTCATATTGGTGGGGTAGATAGCTTCCAGAAGGAGGTTCCTTTTATCCCATTGCCTGGTCTTCCATCTGCTCCTGTGCTCGCTGAGAAGTTTATTCAGGACATCTTCCACAGTCCCGGGTTTCCTGTTCACATTGTATCTGATAGGGGCATCCAGTTCACATCTAAATTTTGGAGAGCCATTTGTAAACTTGGTCGTTTACTTTTCTTCTGCAAAGCACTCTCAATCCAATGGTCAGGCAGAGAGGGTCAACCAGGTTATGACTAATTTTCTGCAACATTTTACTAATGTGCAAGCTTTTGCCTTGGGCAGAGTTCTCCTATAATAATTATGTAAGCGAGTCCTGCGAAATCACCATTCGTCATTGTATGTGGTCAACAGTCTGGTATTACTCTTCCAATGTTAAACGTTTTTGGAGTTCCTGCAGCCAATGCTCTCACTGAAGATTTCCCTACAGTCTGGAGAGACACCAAAGCTACTCTTGAGAAGTCCTCCAAATGGATGAAAAGTCATCCTGACAAAAGATGGATGGATCCCCCATGGTTTGAGCCCGGAGATAAGGTGTGCCTCTCCTTAAAATTATTCCCTAAATATTTACTAGGGAATAGACCCTTATTCCAACAATGTATCACTTAGTTTACTGGGTGCAGCAGTGACACAATAAGAGTTATTAGATGTAATATGAAACAGAGCTGAGAAAAGTAAACATGCCCACACCAGGCTCTGTATGTACATACCACACAATTTAGTCCAAAATATTATCACCCTTACCCCTAGGTTGGGTTTTACTACTCCAAAAATGAATAACCATCACCAACTTTACCACAGGTAAAATATAATATTTTATTGATAATAATATTAAAAATGCATTTAAAAGATAAATAGCAAAGAAAGATGCTGAATAAAAAGAGGGGCCTTATTCACAACATGTCACGGGATGCAAACGTACAATATTGTATTTTGCCAATCATAATCGGCGCTAAAAAGGCCACTAGTTTAGCATACCTTAGTGATTAGATGCACTCTGTATAACATATGCCTACAAATAATACCAAAAGATCGATCAAATGACAGGCAGAGCAAAATTGATTATGCAAAGTGAAAATACCATATCAATGTTATATCATAGGAGAAAACCAAGTAGAAAGCATGGGTAAAATGGCTGCTATATGAGCATGCCTGCGTGGAGAGATTTGTAAGTCAGCCTATTAGTGAAACTGGAGCTGAATCTCTTCTAACCACAAACACAAGGGCAGTGCCAAGGTTTGCTGGCATAGTGCAATGCACGAGTAGAAGAGAAAGATTACATGTACCTGTATTGCACAAATCCCGGTGAATACTGTGGTGTCCCTCTGCCACGTCGCGCATTTCGCTCTGCTTCTTCAGCTCGCCTCCTTATAATACACCCCATTGCTAACTGCATAGTTAGACTGTAAAAAAGGCACAGCAAGAATATGGTCCTTTTAATTTAAATAAAGACACTAACTCCTTTATTTGAAATAAAAATAAAAAAGCAAAGTGATGTGACTGATTTCAACGCCAGCTGGCTTACACTGAGACAGATGCACTTAGTTTGAGATAGTTCCACTGAGACTGCTATTTTTAGGCTAGGGGGCAATATCCATGGCCCCTTACCAGCCTGAAAATACCAGCCCCCAGCTGTCAGCCTTAGCTTGGCTGGTTGTCAAAAACTGGGGGACCCCACTCAATTTTTTAAAATGATTTATTTAAATCATTTTAAAAAACGGCATGGGACTCCTGTCTTCTTTTTTTTTAAATCAGATGATTATTATTTAAAAATTGTCAGCATGAAACTTTGACAGTACATTTAACTTTAGCATATAATATAAACCATATTCAACCTGACAGGCGATGTAACTGTTCTTACATCCTAAGTCCACTACCCTCCCCCCCCTCCACCCTAACCCCATCCCTTTAAATCATTGCATATATCCCACACCATGTCACATTTTGAATCCTTTTATTCGAGACAACCACTTAAGATCCCTGTTTAAAGTACCAACTCAGAGGATCAAGGGCGCGTAGGTAGACGCATTCTTTCTCTCATAAGAGCCTCCGAAGCCAGGCCTGGATGCTCCATCCAGCCACCCCACACATTCTCAAACTGCATGTGTTGACCTCTTTTTGCATATATGTTCTGTTCCATCATAACAATAAAGTTAACCTTATTAATCAGTTCTTGTCTAACTGGCGCTTTGTCATCTAACCAGTGGGCCACAATGAGCTTTCTGGCAGCATATAGGATTCTGGCTATGGTCAGCTTCCCCACTAATCAACCGCGATATCTTCCATGCACCCCAAAACACACGTCAGCGGGGTTCCTTATAATATCCACTCCCATTACCTCCTGAGTCAAATTAAGTGTTTGTACCCAAAAGTTCTGTAGGGCAGGGCAGGACCACATCATATGTAGGAGATCTGCCCCATCCTCAGAGCAGCGCGGACAGCAGGAATCCCTCCTCAGGTCCGCCCTCTTCATCCTGACCGGGGTCCTGTATACTCCTCAAAAGTCTTAAGCATGCCGCCAACCAACAGCTGTGACACAAACCATATCCCGACCCTTCTCCATTGAGCAAATCCCCTCAGACATAATAACTCCCCCAGTCTCGGATCAAACCAAACCGACGAGAAGTGCGTGAACTCTGTAATGCCCCTCCATTTTTTAACTCTTTGCCAAATCTTTCCACCATAGCGATTGTCGGGAGCCTTTTAGGGTTCACCCGGAACCTACCAGCCTCTAGACTAGCAAGCAGCGGACCTCTGCCCACTATAAACTCAATGAGCTTCCCAGCCGACGTAGATTGGGTAGGCTCCCCCCACTCCACCATATGCTGACATTGGGATGACACATAATAAACCCACGGATTCGTGATTGCCAGGCCCCCCTCCTCTTTTGACCTCTGTAGATATTCAAGTTTAATGCGTGCCCTACTACCCTTCCAGATCAAGTCCCGGAAAAGAGAATCAATCCGGTAGAATTTATTTTGCGCCAACCAGACAGGCGTATTATGGAGTATATATAGGAGTTTGGGCATGAGGATCATTTTTAATAAATTTGCTCTACCCGCCACAGACAGGAATAGTTTCTTCCACGCTGCAATTTTTTGTTGAAACTTATTGATAAGGGGGTAAGATTAAGCCGTTCATATTCCTCCAATTTAGCCGAGACCACAATGCCCAAATATTTAAACTCACTAACCACCCTCAAAGGGGTCCCAGGGTCTACCGCAAGGGGAGCAGCCGAGTCCACGGGAAGCAAACGGATTTATCCAAGTTAATAGTCAGTCCAGAAATAGAGCCGAATTTACCAACAACTGCCATAGCCGAACTCAGGGAGTCGCCCGGGTCAGCCAGAAACAGCAGCACATCATCAGCGTATAAGGCCACTTTCTCTACGTGGCAGCCATATTGGAATCCCCGAATATCCGTGGTACCCCGAATCTTTGCCGCTAACGGCTCCACAGCAATTGCAAACAGCAGGGGGGGAAAGGGGGCACCCCTGCCTCGTTCCCCTATATAGGGAGAAACTCTCAGACAACAGACCATTATTTTAGCACTAGGGGATGTAGATAGCAAAAGTACCCAACCCACAAACTGGTCACCAAATCCCACGGTTTTCATTACTGCCCACAGATACCTCCACTCCACACTGTCGAACGCCTTAGCGGCATCCAGGGAAACGATTACCCTCTGTCCCACATTATCCGCCCTCGCCTGCATGTTTAAGTATAATCGCCGGAGATTTAAAGCTGTGGATTTATTGGGTATAAACCCTGACTGGTCTTGGTGGATTAGGGATTCAATGACCTTGTTAAGTCGGTTCGCCAGCATTTTGGCCAATAACTTAATGTCAGTGGTCAACAAAGAGATCGGACGATATGAAGCTGGGTCCATCAAATTTTTCCCTGCTTTGGTAGGACAACAATTATCGCCTCTCGCATGGACCGGGGCAACTCCCCCCTGCCAAACCTGCAGTGTAAACCTCCATCAACTTGGGAAGCAATACCGCTTTGTATTTTTTGTAGACTTCTCCCGGGATACCGTCCCCCCCTGGGGCCTTGTCACTAGGTACAGAGGCTAGAGCGGCCTCCAGTTCCTCCATATCAAAGGGCTCGTCAAGAAGCCTCTGCTCCGCTAGTGAGAGTCGTGGAAGCTGCACCCCCGCTAAAAAGTTATCAATTTCCTCCTCAGACGGCTGCACGTGGGACTGGTACAGATTTGAGTAAAATCCCATCATCACCTCCAGTATGGCCCTACTGCCTGTATGCTCACATCCGTCTTTCCCCTTTAATTTAGTGATATATGCCGATTCCCTTTGGGCCGCCACCACCCTGGATAGAAGGTGACCCGCCCTCTCTCCCTCCTCGAAAAACGTCATCATGCAGAACAGCCTTTTCCTCTCCGCAGTTTTCATAGTCATATTACAAACCTCTCTCTGCGCTGATCTCAAACGTTCCCGGGCCTCAGGGGTTTGCTCCTCAATTAGTGCCGCCTCTGCTCTCTCTAATGACCTAATCAACTCCTGGTCTTTCCTGCCTGTTTCGGTTTTAACTTGCGATATGTTTTTAATGCACAACCCTCTGAAGTAGGCTTTCATGGCTTACCTTACCATCAAAACCGAAGCCGAGCCCATATTAATTTTAAAGAATTCTGTCAGGTCATCCCCCACATGGCTGTCCAGATCAATCAGCTGGAGCCAGAACAGATTTAGTCTCCACAGGGGTCTCCTGGAAAACTCGGAACACTGTCCCTGAAGCACCACACACATAGGCGAGTGATCCGAGAGAGTCCTAGCCAAATAAGTTACCTCATCCACTAGACTTAGCATCGGACCATTCCCCAGGGCCAGATCAATCCTGGACAGCGAGGCAGAGGCGGGCGAGAAGCAGGAGTACTTATAAGTTCCGGGGTGATGGGTTCTCCATATGTCTATTAGTGCAGTCTCCTTCAGAACCGCCCCAAAGGGGGTGCAGTTACCACTCAGTCTCAGTGCCTCCCGACCACCTCTGTCCCAATTGGCATCAGGAACATTATTGAAGTTGCCAATTATCAGAAAGGGAACCCCGGGAAATCACCCACTACCTCCATGACCTTGTGCAGCAATTTCCCACAATACATCAGAGTGATATATATCGAGATCAGTAACATCAGTATACCATAAAATTTACATAGCAAGCATACGAACCATCCCAGCGGGTCTATAATCACTCTACACTGTTCAAAAGGTATACCTGTGCGAACAAGAACACTGACCCCCCGTGAGTATGAGGAATATGTTGCATGATACCCCAACTGCAGCCATCTTTTTTTAAGAAGATGCGTTCTACTCTTTATCAAGTGGGTTTCTTGCAAGCATATGACTGCAGGTTTGGCATCAAGCAAGAAAGTAAACATTGCCTGTCTTTTTACTCCGGACGCCAACCCCCTAACGTTCCAACTTATTATCTTTATTTTATCCGCCATTACCCTTCAACCCCAAATACCGTGCCATCCATTTCCTCATTTGTGAATTAGTAAGGCTGTCTCCACCCGAACCTGTGTGACATAGACAATAGTTTAACATTCCCCCCTCCCTCCCCACCCTCCACCCACACCCACACCCACACAATACCCCAACTTCACCCAACTCAAGCTTTCCATCTCCTCCAGGTGTCACGGAGGAGAGGGCGTACTTTATCCGATTCAGAGTATCCACTTCACCGAAGCAAACCCGCTTTACTCCCCAAACTCTGGGAGTAGCAAATGGCTAGTGATTGCAGCCTAACAATACTCAACAGTTAACCATAAGACATTCACATTTAGCTTTCTGCTAAATACATTCAACATGTCTAGAACACATGAACTAGAAAAATAGAAAAAGGTAGGAAAATTTCTCCCTCCTCCTCCAAAGCACAGCAAGATTATTTCCCAAAATGTGAGGGAGGGTCTTCCTCCTGAGAAAAAGGTATACAGGAGGGAAGAGCGGATATATGTAGGATCCTGTCCTGATTAAAGGACAAGTCCCGTCCTGATTAAAGGACAAGTCAGCTCAGTCAGCCAGCGGAGTCCTTAGAATTTGCCTTGCGGAGACGCGCCTCGTTGCTGTCCATCCAGTTGAGGGCCTCCTTTGCATACGGGAAGAAATGGACAGTGTCCCCATCTACCACTCTCAGTTTAGCCGGATATATCATTGCGTACGGCACACCCAGAGCTCTCAACCTCTTCTTAATTTTCAACAAATTTGGCCCTCTGCTTTTGAACCTCCATAGTGAAGTCCGGGTAAATGGAAATCCTGGATCCATTGATTTTCAGGTCCGGGTGATTCTTGGAAAAGCGAAGAATAGCATCAGTGTCCCGATAATGCAGAACCTTGACAAGCACTTGTCTTGGAGGACGGCCAGGGAGGAGGGGGAACGTGGGGATGCGGTGAGCTCTTTCTACGGCATATAAACGGGACAGGTTGTTCTGGCCAATAGTGTTCAACAGCCACTGTTCAAAGAACTCGGTGGGTGCAGAGCCTTTGGTTTTTTCCGGCACCCCAATAATCCACACATTGTTACGTCTTGGCCTATTCTCTAGGTCATCAGTCTTTGCCTGCACAGCTGACATTGCAGTGGCCATACGCTGATGCTGCTTGTCAGATTTTGCAATAGTATCTTCCACAGTGCTAATACGTTTCTCAGCTTCCCCCATCCTCACCTTAGTGACCTGCATGGAGTGCTGTAACTTAGACATGCTGGCCTGCAGGACCCCCAGCTGTGCTGCCACATCAGTAATAGTAGTGTGAGAGTGCAGTGCCAGCCTGAACAAGTCTTTTAATGTGGGCTCCTCTGGGATCACCATCCCCCCCATTTGCCGCTTACATTCCTCCAGCACACCTCCGCTCTCCCATTTCATGGTTCCTTGCTCTTCCTCCCGGCTACCGCAATCACTCTCCTCACCCTCCTCCACACCAGATTCTTCTGGCTCATCCGCATACCCCGAAGGCCCCCCTGACCTCCACCTGCATGTACTGGGCACTGCACGTCTTCCTCCAGCCTGGCGAACCTCCGCAGCTTACACACCACATCTGACCTCCTGGGGATTCCCCCATCCTCCTCCAGGCCCGCCATCAGTGCATCCTCCCCACCAGCGCCATCTTGTGCCTTCTTCTCCGACTGGCCTTCCGGCCTTCTGCCTCCTTTCTTCCCTGCCATTTGTTCGTGCACTACTGATTTACAGAGCCTGTGGGTCAGGGTCAGCACTCTCTCTAAGGAATGTGGATTTGACAGCTAAATAGTGGCTGCAATCTATCAAACTGTCATGTATCCAGCGGGAGCTCCTGCAGCATGTGTCTGCTCACATCTCCCTCAGGCCACACCCCCCGGACTCCTCTCTTCTTGATAACCAGTCATGATAAAGCTGACAGCTTTAGAAGAGACCCCACGTCATTTTTTAAATTTATTTATTTATAGCACAGGCCCCTGCTGATAAAAACTCTCATCAGCCTCGCCTGCTCACGCTGCTACCAGCGACAGCAGACTTACTCTGAGATTAAGTCTGCTGTCTCTGTAGCAGTAGACTCTCTCATCAGCCAATACCTGTGACTGAATGTAGAGTAGTACTCTCTCATCAGCCAGAACCCGTGACTGACGGTAACCTTTTTACCCCTGGTGACAGCTGCTTGCTCACATGCTGTCATTGACAGCGTGGGAACCACAGCTCTCTGACTTGCAGTAACAATATTACTGTTGATCAGAGCCCGTGTTTGCCGCGCTGTAACATAGATAACAGCCTGGCAAACAACAGATGTTTGGGCTCCCATTCATCTGAATGGGTCCAGGTTCAGGTTCAAGTTAGGGTACTGTTCTGGTACCCGAACCAAGCTTTTTTTAAATAATCGGCCGAACCAGCCAGATCCGATGAACCTCGAGTTCGCCTATCACTAAAGGTAATGCATAATACCGAATGACAAACTCAGTTCTCCTTCATTTATAAGTATCATATATCTCCTTTAGGTCTTCTTTTATCATACTATCAACTCTGTAATAAACAAAGAAAATATCAATGGTCTCTGTAAAACATAACTAAAGATGGTTTTACACCTTTTTACAACAACTCTGCCTAAATTTAATGTCTTTGCAGTTATTAAAAAAGATAAAAAGTTGAAAGAATGCATATACATCAAATATTACTTTCATCCTCCTGTAGGTATAATACATATAGTCAAAGTAAGAGCACTAAAAGAATAAGATATTTTTTTTATGTGCAAGAAAAATACGTTACGTTTTACTTGTTGTTATCATCCGACATGATACATGTCTCCTGAAACTGCATATTTATTGATTAAAATGGCTGGCATGTCAGCAGTTCTGGAAAATGTAGTTTTAATGTCAGTAACTCTGGGATGTAGTCACTTCTCTAGATTCTGCGCTGGCAAGGAATGGTAGGTGGCATTAAATATTGAGTATACAAAAGGGAAGGAGAAATATGTCACGGTTAAAAGAGGAACAGTTTTCAGTAAACTTCCCTTCAGATTTTTAGTCTTGTTGAAGTCAGCTTAACACAAATATATTTTACAGTGTTGATTCTGGAGGCAGAATTGTCAAGTAGTCAACTATTGAATTTTATGTTGTGTAAAGGTAAAATGTTTGGACAAATAGAAATCCCAGGAAACTTGTTTTCATGATCTGCTTTATCTCCATATGTATTTTACATAAAATAAAATTCTAAGTGCTGCCTCTATCCTGACTGTCTACTTCTACTTAATGTTAATACCATCAGTTTTTGTTATGGCTTATGCCATCAAATAGGACAAAGATTTGCAAAGATCCGCTGCCTCCTTGCGCATGGTCAGGGAGCCAGAGATTTGCAAACAGCCAGTGGTGACACCACTCTTGCAAATCATATTATACAGGTCCACAAGGGCATGATAACATGATTAGTGGTATAATTAGTCTGGGGAAAACAACCCCCCATGACTGGTCACCCTCTAATTAGCATATTGCTATTAGAGTTATATAATTTGGGCATATACAGCTCTGGCAAAAATTAAAAGACCACTTTCAAATGATACAGTAAAGATGAATATCTTTGTACCGTGTTAGCCAGTAGATAGAAAAATATTTAGAGTTGAGAGTCCTCAGTGGTTGATACCTTTTAATGTTTTTTTCAGTGATGAACGGCACACGGTCAGCCACACGGTAGCCCGGGGTATCACGGCTTGTGATCCCTCCGTTGCCACAAATGTGACGAAAACGCGGCACACACACGACGGCTGCTGCCGTCAAACCCAATGTGTCAGGAATAATCTGCAGGGATTTATAATTATCCCACTTCCACTTAGGAACTTGCAGCTCTCTGGCGCCCCCTTACCCTCATGTCAGTCAGGGAACTGCACCTAGGATAATTAGTCGCCAGACGGGCCACTTGAATGTGTGCTGGCTATTGGGCACGCTGCAGTGAGGGAATTATAATTACTCCGGGCCGCAGCCAGGCAATACACTTATAAAACCCACTCCGTCACTGCCAACGCCACCCAATAGGTCAACACCTTACACCTTTTTAGCTGCCACCAGCTACGATTTACTTAATGAACAATTTATCAAGAGGGTCCGTAGCAACCCCGAATTAGTAGCGTAGTACTTCAGGCACGTGCAAAATCGTTTATAGAGCAGGAGAAACAAACTAATAATTTTATAGGTTTATTCCTAAAAATGCAGGCAGTGTTATATAGTTTAAAAAGATGTAACAAGCTGAGACAATACCAGTATGTACAATACAGTTAAAACAAAACAGGGTTAAAGGTGAAAAACTTACATGGTACTTAGGTAGTTACAGGCAAGACAGGTTGGGGGGAGGAGCCACACGTCATAGTTCATTTGCAGATCTGTTAGTCACGTCATCACAGCCTGGAATGTATCAACCACTGAGGACTCTCAACTCTAAATATTTTTCCACTTTCAAATGTTCAGTTTGTCTGATTTTTATCTTTATAGGTATATTTTTGAGTAAAATGTAAATTGTTCTTTTAGTCTATAAACTTCTGACAACATGTCTCCGAATTTCCAAGCAATACATTTTGTATTTTTTTTATACGTTCTGATATCAATGCAGCCGGAGGCCGACAAATAGACTTGACTTTTTTTTTTTACAAGAATTAAGATACATTTCCTAATAAAATGATTTGCAGAGTTTTATAAGTTTCTGTGCTGAACATACAGTATCTTTTAAAATTAAAGTTTAGTTACTCTTTAACAATTCTGGTGCATCCGCTAATAAAGTGATTTGCAAAGTTTCATAACTTTCCATGCTGAGCAAAGTTATTAAAGAAAAATAAAAGCTTAGTTACTGTTTAACATACTAAGAACACAATTAAAACAGTTATGTCAGGATAGTCGATGGGTTTATTTAAGCAGGTTGACACATAAAAAGTTGCGTGCAGAAGTTCAAGATGGAGATTTATCATCTCCCTGATTTGGGAGTCTAAGTATGCAGTACATTAAACTCCGTATGAACACTGCTATTTAAGCCTGCATTTGAAGAAATACATATATTTGTCGCATTTAGAGAGCCCCTGATGTGCCTAAACAGTGGAAACTCCCCACAAGTGACACCATTTTTTAAACTAGACCCCTTAAGGAACTTATCTAGATAAGTGATGAGCATGTTGAACCCCCAAGTGCTTCACAGAAATTTATAATGCAGAGCCGTGAAAATAAAAAATCATATTTTTTCACAAAAAATGATCTTTTCGCCCCCCAATTTTTATTTCCACAAGGGTAGCAGTAGAAATTAGACCTCAAAAGTTGTTGTCCAGTTTGTCCTGAGTACGCTGGTACCCCATATGTAGGGGGAAACTACTGTTTGGGCACACGTCAGGGCTCGGAAGGGAAGTAGTGACGTTTTGAAATGCAGACTTTGATGGAATGGTCTGCGGGCATCATGTTGCGTTTGCAGAGCCCCTGATGTACCTAAACAGTAGAAACCCCCCACAAGTGACCCCATTTTGGAAAATAGACCTCCCAAAGAGCTTATCTAGATGTGTGGTGAGCACTTTGAACCCCTAAGTGCTTCACAGAAGTTTGTAATGCTGAGCCGTGAAAATTAAAAATAATTTTTTTCCCACAATAATGATCTTTTCACCCACAAATTTTTACTTTCACAATGGTACCAGGAGAAATTGGACCCCAAAAGTTGTTGTGCAATTTGTCCTGAGTACGCTGATGCCCCATATGTGGGGGTAAACCACTGTTTGGGCACACGGCAGAGCTCAGAAGGGAGGGAGCACCATTGAGTTTTTGAACACCAAATTGGCTGGAATCAATGGTGGCATCATGTCGCACTTGGAGACCCCCTGATGTAACTAAACAGTGGAAACCCCCTAATTCTAACTCCAACCCTAACCCCAACATACCCCAAACCCTAATACCAACCTAACCATAACCCTAATCACAACCCTAATCCCAACACACCCCTAACCCTAATCCCAACCCTAACCACAACCCTAACCCCAACACACCCCTAAACCTAATCCCAACCCTAACCATAACCCTAACCTCAATCCTAACACTAATCCCAACTCTAGCCATAACCCTAACCACAAACCTAACCCCAACACACCCCTAACCCTAATCCCAACCTTAACCCTAATCCCAATCATAATCCCAACCCTAACCCTAAAACTTTAGCCCAATTCACTTTAGCCTAACCCTAACCCTAAAACTTTAGCCCAACCTACTTTAGCCTAACTGTAGCCCTAACCCAAAAACTTTAGCCCAACTCACTTTAGCCTAACTCTAACCCTAACCCTAACCCTAAAACTTTAGCCCAACTCACTTTAGCCAAACACTAACCCTAACCCTAAAACTTTAGCCCAACTCACTTTAGCCTAACCCTAATGGAAAAATGGAAATAAATATATTTATTTTATTGTTTTTCCCTAACTAAGGGTGTGATAAAGGGGGGTTTATTTACTATTTTTTGTAATTTTGATCACTGCGATAGCGTTTATCATAGTGACCAAAATGAACCAATAGGAAAAATCTTCCTATTGTTGCCGGATGCCGGCTGGCAGATCACGGTGGGCGCACTGCGCATGCGCCTGCCATTTTCTGACCGGAAGACTGGAGGATGCAGGAGGGCCCAAGGACCACCGGGAGGTACAGGGGGATCAGGGACCCTATTTCTCTCTCCTCTGATGTGCGATCACATCAGAGGAGAAATTAAATGGCACATCAGATTTTTTTTTCTTTTTTGCGGTCGCCGTCATATGGTTAATAACGGCGATTCCAACCCCGGGATCGGTAAAAACCAACCCGAATCATCCGACTCATGGGGGTGCTATACGCTTTTTCCTTAATTACCGCCGTTAAAAGGCGTGTCGGCGGTTGTTAAGGGGTTAAGATTGGTCAGCCTCATGCAGGGCTAAAAATATATGCCCAAAGTAAAAATCTCTGGCAATGCCTCCTGGAATTTAAGATCATTTATGTCCTAAACTTTACAAAATAATATTTCACAACATAGAGGAGAAATTAGAAAATAAAACGGCATTTTTTTCAGCTCTACAGGAACTACTCTACGATGTGGCCAGTTTAAAATGCTCCAACTGGTGAAAAGTCCTCTTAAAAAAAATTGTTCTTCCAATGGTCGCTAAAATACCTCCCAATTATTATTTCTTGCATGATCGTTGTGGAGAAAAGACTGTAGGGAAATATTCCTTAAAGGGGTGGTTTACTACTTTAAAAGATATTAAAGGGGATTTCCAGTGTCAGAAAACCCATATCCTTTAGCAGAAGTTTGTTTTAAATATTCAAATGGCACTTTACTCACCCTCCCTGGGCCCAGACCTGAGTTTTTACTACTTCCAGTTTTTGTTATTTTTGCAGTGCCAATGCTCAGGCTCGACCTTTGCTGTCAACTCGGGCAGAGCCACTGAGCTCATTAACTGGCTGCAGTGCTGCCAGTGGACCTCAGCACTGAAGAAAATGAGGAGACCGGTGCTGACCCTTTCACTGCCAGCATTAGCACTCTAAACGAATACTTTCTGATATCAATGCAGCCGAAGGCCGACAAATAGACTACAAAAAAGAGGCTTGAAAGCCACTTACATTAACTTTTTTTTTACAAGAATTAGGATACATTTCCTAATAAAATGATTTGCAGAGTTTTATAAGTTTCCATGCTGAAGATATCTTTTAAAATTAAAGTTTAGTTACTCTTTAACAATTCTGGTGCATCCGCTAATAAAGTGATTTGCAAAGTTTCATAACTTTCCATGCTGAGCAAAGTTATTAAAGAAAAATAAAAGCTTAGTTACTGTTTAACATGCTAAGAACACAATTAAAACAGCTATGTCAGGACAGTCGATGGGTTTACATAAGCAGGTTGACGCATAAAAAGTTGCGTGTAGAAGTTCAAGATTGAGATTTATCATCTCCCTGATTTGGGAGTCTATGTATGCAGTACATTGAACTCCGTATGAACACTGCTATTTAAGCCTGAATTTGAAGAAATACATATACTTGAACATATAATGTAATGATTTTGTGGCAAGTGAATGTATACAAAAATGTATCTGTGACAAAGATTCCCACATTTGGAAAATTTCTTGACAATATTTGTTCATTTGTCTGAAGCATATACTGAAAGGATTTGTGACCAGACGAGGTGTGACCCTAGCCTAAGATCCATTGTAGGCAACATAAAATGGCTTAGAAATGACAACAGTAATAAAATAACTATTTTATAAAAATGAACGGTCCTGTAAGAACAATCTGTCTTTATTTGTCACGTGATGTTGCTGATTTCTCACGTGTATTTATGGAATCATGTCACCTCACACCTGGTAGTTTCATTCCTAATCCTAGCTGTACGTGCTTCATACTATGCTTCATCCGTGTTAGATTTATTTAGTGATGAATTTCACACTCTACATTTCACTGAATTTCATTACAAACTTCTTTCCTCGAAGATTCATTGAGAGAATTAAAAAGTGATTATTTATGTTTGCCGCTTTTCATTATTTCCCTTACAGAAAATAAGTTAAACATATCTTAAGTAATCTTAGAATTGATTTTCATTGGGTAACAATGCTCCTACACAGCTAACTAGGGGTTAAAGAGCGAGAAAATTCTCCATTTTGGACATAGGTTTAGATTTTGAAGGGCCATTCCAGCCCTATAACATATTTAAATTCAACTGAATATTTCCTGAAATGAAACCCAAACAAGCCGTGCTCATGTTTCCTATCCACCATTGCTCATGTGTTGGAAGTTCTATGGTGCCCGGCCAGTCTTACAAAGATGTGTTGTCTATCAATTCACAGAGGGGTTGTCCCATCTTGGGAGCATATAGTATGTTGTCAGGATTTGCCATAAACGTACAGTAGATGTGGGTCCCACTACTATTTAGAATTTAAGGCCCCATCATTAACTGATTTTTGGAGCTCCAATAGAAATGGAAACAGCTTTGCATGCTATTTCTCCTTTACTAACACTAATGGATATTTTGTAGCATATCTTGCCGATATAACATAATGTCCGCCTATGGACGAACCATTTAACCTCAGCACCTAATCATGTTCTCCACAAATGTCCCGCCTGGACTACTGCAACGCTCTATTACTTGGCCTCCCCATTACTCGACTATCCCCTCTCCAGTCCATCCTTAATGCAGCAGCCAGGGTAATCCATCTGGCTAATCGGTACTCGGACGCGTCCGCTCTTCGCCAGTCATTACACTGGCTGCCCATTCATTATAGGATCCAATTCAAAGTACTTGCTCTCACCCATAAAGCTCTCCACAGTGCAGCACCCCCCTACATCTCCTCCCTCATTTCTATCTATCGGCCTAACCGACTGCTGCGCTCTGCAAACGACTTTCGACTAACCTCTGCACTAATCCGTACCTCCCACTCCCGACTCCAAGACTTCTCCCGCGCTGCGCCAATCCTCTGGAATTCTCTACCCCAAGAAATTAGGAATATCCACAATTTGCATGGTTTCAGGCGCTCCCTCAAAACACATTTGTTCAGAGCGGCCTATCACATTCACTAATCAAAGTCATTCTATGTATTCTGTGTAAGTGTGTGTGTGTGTAGCCCATTCACTATCTCCATCCATCCCTCACTCCCTCAAGATGGCTGGACCATCATTGTAAATGCACCATTGTATATAAACACCTGTACTTTGTATCTCCCCCACCTCATTGTAGATTGTAAGCTCTCACGAGCAGGGGCGGCTTATTTTGCTTTAATTATTGTATTGTTAACGTTGTTACTTATGACTTGTGTTCTGAAACTGTTAAACTGTAAAGCGCTGCGGAATATGATGGCGCTATATAAATAAATATTATTATTATTATTATTAAATGATATTAGCAAGTTGTTAGTGGCAAGTTGGTAGTTACATATTATCACTGTGGCTCGGTAAACATTCCTATAGCTCCTCTAGAGGGGAAATAAGGTATTACATTGTGCTCATTTAACTGAATGGATAACAGTGTAAATGTTGCTGGATCAGGAGCCATGCTTACTGAAGATCTGAGAAATCAATAAATTCCATGAGTCAAATCTTTGGTAAAGGGATAATTTAATTTTTGCTAAACACTCTGACTTGAAATGACCCTTAAATGGAACCTGTCCCCATGAAAATGCAGTCCAATCTGCCGGCACCATGTTATAGAGCTGGGGGAGCTGAGTAGATTGATATATATTGTTTTGTGAGAAAATATTCAGTATAACCGGTGTTTTAATCATGTAATCCTCTGCTCCTTCTGGGATTATTGTGTCAGTGGGTGGTCCTAACAGTGACTGACAGAGATAGATGCAGAGCATGACCAATCACTGATAGGACCTCCCACTGGACCAAAAATTCTAGAAAGAGCAGAAGACTGGATGACTAAAACAAAAGTTATACTGAATCTTTTCTCACAGAACTATATAGCAATCTTTACAGCTCACCCAGCTCCATAACATGATGCCTAAAGAGTGGTCTGTATTTTCATAGTGACAGGTTCCCTTTAACTTTTCCTTTATGTTAGATTGTAAGATATCTGAAAGAAGCCTTCCCATCAAATATAATATAAAGACATTATGGTTAGGTCATGCTTGTGCTCCCTCCTTACCCTGATGACACCTTATGGGGACTCAACTCTGCATCAATCTGTATTGTTATTCAGTATGTTAAATTGTGCAACATTACAGCATTGGATGAGAATATAATCTGTGTATAAATCTCCAGACACAATTTACATTTTTCTTCACTCATTCACAAATAAATAACATAATATAATAAAGATTAATTTATTGTTATTAAATGATGGGGTATATTGTGGGAATTTTTTTGGAGGTACACTTGAGTAATTTCCTTCTTCAAGCTACTTTTTACCACTTATATTAGAAAATGGATTGGGCTTACCTTGCATGCTCAATTAGGTAAAGCCTGTTTGACATATTAATTTTTTCAACAGTATCCCTGTGCCCATCATGCTGTAGTTGCCAGTCTACATGACAAATAATACATTGTCATGATTAGTTTTAGCTTTATTACTGTTTTCCTCTACTCCTTGCACATTGTAAACTCTTTTCAGTTTATGTCTTTATGAATTAAAATAATTTTTTTTAGAACCACTTTGTACAAAGAGGCGAAGATATGGAGTAGTTGGTAAATATGACAACGTAGCTTAGTTACAACACTAGGTGCTGTATTTAATTAGAAGACAACACTAAAGAATAATTAGATTATTATTATATAAAATGAATAAAAAATTGAAATAAAAATGGAAAGAAACAAGATCAGTAAAATAAGTACCGTATATACTCGAGTATAAGCCGACCCGAGTATAAGCCGACCCCCCTAATTTTGCCACAATAAACTGGGAAAACTTACTGACTCGAGTATAAGCCTAGGGTGGAAAATGAGATTATGCCCTATATGCTGCCCATGTATTATGCCCTATAGATGCTCCATAGATTGTGCCCCCATAGATGATCCATAGATTGTGCCCCAATAGATGATCCATAGATTGTGCCCCCATAGATGATCAATAGATTGTGCCCCATAGATGATCCATAGATTGTGCCCCATAGATGCTCCATAGATTGTGCCCCCATAGATGCTCCACAGATTGTGCCCCTATAGATGCTCCATAGATTGTGCCCCCATAGATGCTCCATAGATTGTGCCCCATTGATGCTCCATAGATTGTGCCCCCATAGATTGTGCCCCCATAGATTGTGCCCCCATTGATGCTCCATAGATTGTGCCCCCATAGATTATGCTCCATAGTATAGGCCTCAATTGCTGCCGCTGCTGCTGCAACCGAAAAAAAAAAAAAGACATACTCACCTCTCGTTGCTGGGGTCCAGGTGCCGGTGTCCTGAGCAGGCGGGGACACCGACGCGCTATGGGGGACAGGTGCCGTGTGTCACCGCTCGCTCAGGGCCCCGGCACCTGAGACATTTACCTGTCACCGGGTCCACCGCTGCTTGCCGCTATCTTCCGGGTCCTCCAGCAGTCAATGATCAGGCAGAGGGCGCTGCGCGCAGTAACCACTTCATCGCACCCTCTGCCTGAACATCGCAGCAAGAGGACCCGAGGACACAGCGGAACGGGACAGGTAAATATCGCTCATACTTACCCTTCCGCCGGCGCGTCTCTGCACTGCTCTTCTCCCACGGTCCCGGCGCCAGTGTTCAGCGGTCACGTGTTACCGCTCATTAAAGTCATGAATATGTGCATATTCATGACTTTAATGAGCGGTACCAGCTGACCGCTGAACACAGGCGCCGGGACCGTGGGAGAAGAGCAGGGGCTGCAGAGATCGCGCCGGCGGAGGGGTGAGTATACAGGACAGCTGCGCTCCCCCTCCCCGCCGACCCCCTGGTATATGACTCAAATATAAGCCGAGAGGGGGACTTTCAGCCCTAAAAAATGGGCTGAAAATCTCGGCTTATATTCGAGTATATACGGTAATGTTCTTCGAACTACTCCTACTAGTCAGTAAATAGAAGAGTCTATGGGGACTGTTGACTTTCATTTTTTTTCCTTTGCTTCAAAGTGCAATTTACAATTTTCTACATCCACAAACATGCATGTAGGTTGTAGTATCGTGATGCAGAATGCTATTTCTTACACTCTCACCCTGGTATGACTTTTAGTCTATATACAGTGAGGAAAATAAATATATTGATACACTGCTGATTTTGCAAGTTTTCTCACCTGGAGAGGTCTGTAATTTTTGCCATAAGTACACTTCAGTTGTGAGAGACAGAATCTAAAAAACAATCCAGAAAATCACATTGCATGATTTTTAGATAATTAATTAGCATTTTATGCATGAAATAATTATTTGATACAATAGAAAAACAGAACTTAATATTTGATATAGAAACCTTTGCAATTCAGAGGTCAGACATTTCCTGTAGTTCTTGACCAATCTTGCACACACTGCTGAAGGAATTTTGGCCCACTCCTCCATACAGATCTCCATATGGATCATTCAGATGGTCAATGGCGAACTTCAAACGGGCCTGGACACATGCTTGTGTGCCCTGAAGGATTTTATTCCATGACGGTGTAGTGTGTTACTAAGGCCTCTTTCACACTTCGTTGTGTGACGTCCGCCCATCCGTGAAAATGGCGGATCCGTCAGAAAAGTAAAAAAACGGATGCAAAACTGGTCAGTTTTCTGACGGATCCGCCAAGAAGATTTCACCGGAAATGATGGAAATTTCGTTCTGGAAATGTAAGTCCGGACGAGAGAGAGAGAGAGAGAGAGAGAGAGAGAGAGACCGGACACTGTTTTCTGCATTTTACTATGGTTTTCAATAGAGGCGACGGATCCGCAGGCGGATTCCGTCAAAAACGGATGCTGGCGGATCCGCCGCCCATAGGCGGCCATTGTACAAAATGGCGGATGCGGCGGATCCGCCGTTGTCCGCCATTTTGGCGGTCAAAAAAAACGTTGCATTGGACGTTTTTTTGAAATAACGGACGCCAATTTTTTGGCGGATCCGTCCAAAAACGGACCTAACGGACGACCATCCGTCAAAATCCGTCACTAATGCAAGTCTATGGGAAAAAAACGGATCCGCCAAAAAAAATGGCGGATCCGTTTTTTTCACATTTTGACGGATTTTGACTGACGTCGCACGACTGAAGTGTGAAAGAGGCCTAACAGTTAAGCTTGAGACTGTGGTCCCAGCTCTCTGCAGCTCATTAACCATGTCCTCCCATGTAGTTCTGGGCTCATTCCTGATCTTTCTCTGAATTATCCTTATCGTACAAGGCAAGATCTTGCACGAAGCCCCAGACCAAGGAAGATTGACTGTCATGTTGTATTTTTTTCCATTTTCTAATGATTGTGTCAACAGTTGTTGCTTTCTTACCAATCAGCTTGTCTATTGTCCTGTAGCCCATCCCAGCCTTGTGCAGGTCTACAATTTTGTCCCTGGTGTCCTTAGACAGCTCTTTGGTCTTGGCCATGGTGGAGAGGTTGGAGTGTGATTGACTGAGTGTGTGGACATATGTCTTTTACAGGTAACAAGTTCACAAAGGTGCAATCAATACAGTTAATGAGTGCTGAGTAGGAGGGCTTGTTAAGAAATAAACAGGTCTGTGAGAGCAACAATTGTTGCTGGTTGGTAGGTGATCAAATACTTATTTTATGTAATAAAATGCAATTTAATCATTTAAAAATTATACAATGTGATTTTTGATTTCTATTTTTAGATTCTCTCTCTCAGTTGAAGTGTACCTATGATAAAAATTACAGATCTCTTTCTTTGTAGATGGAAAAACTTGCAAAATTGGCAGTGCATTAAATACTTACACTGTGTGCAGAATTATTAGGCAAGTTATATTTGAGAGGATTCTTTTTTATTATTGAACAACAGCTATGTTCTCAATCAAACCAAAAGACTCATAAATATCAAAGCTTAATATTTTTGGAAGTTGGAGTGGGTTTTTTTTTATTTGGCTATCTTAGGAGGATATCTGTTTGTGCAGGTAACTATTACTGTGCAGAATTATTAGGCAACTTAATAAAAACCAAATATATACCCATCTCACTTGTTTATTTTCACCAGTTAAACCAATATAACAACACAAAATTTAGAAATAAACATTTCTGACATTCAAAAACTAAAAAATCAGTGACCAACATAGCCACCTTTCTTTACGATGACACTCAAAAGCCTTCCATCCATAGATTCTGTCAGTTGTTTGATCTGTTTACGATCAACATTGTGTGCAGCAGCCACCACAGCCTCCCAGACACTGTTCCGAGAGGTGTAATGTTTTCCCTCCCTGTAGATCTCACATTTTATGAGGGACCACAGGTTCTCTATGGGGTTCAGATCAGGTGAACAAGGGGGCCATGTCATTATTTTTTCTTCTTATAGACCTTTACTGGCCAGCCACGCTGTGGAGTATTTGGATGCATGTGATGGAGCATTGTCCTGCATGAAAATCATGTTTTTCTTGAACGATACCGACTTCTTCCTGTACCACTGCTTGAAATAGGTGTCTTCCAGAAACTGGCAGTAGGTCTGGGAGTTGAGCTTCACTCCATCCTCAACCCAAAAAGGTCCCACAAGTTCATATTTGATGATACCAGCCCATACCAGTACCCCACCTCCACCTTGCTGGCATCTGAGTCGGATTGGAGCTCTCTGCCCTTTACTGATCCAGCCTCGGGCCCATCCATGTGGCACATCAAGAATCACTCTCATTTCATCAGTCCATAACACCTTAGAAAAATCAGTCTTAACATATTTCTTGGCCCAGTCTTGACATTTTATCTTATGTTTCTTGTTCAAAGGTGGTCGTTTTTCAGCCTTCCTTACCTTGGCCATGACCCCGAGTATGGCACACCTTGTGATTTTTGATACTCCAGTAATGTTGCAGCTCTGAAATATAGCAAAACTGGTGGGAAATGGCATCTTGGCAGCTTCACGCTTGATTTTCCTCAATTCATGGGCAGCTATTTTGTGCCTTTTTTTATCAACACACTTCTTGCGACCCTGTTGGCTATTTGCCACGAAATGCTTGATTGTTCAGTGATCACGCTTCAAAAGGTTGGCAATTTCAAGACTGCTGCATCCCTCTGCAAGACATCTCACAATTTTTGACTTTTCAGAGACCCTCAAATCTCTCCTCTGACCCATTTTGCCAAAGGAAAGAAAGTTGCCTAATAATTAAACACACCTTGATGTCATTAGACCACACCCCTCATTACAGAGATGCAAATCAACTGATTTTCATAATTGGCAGTTTGCTTTCAAGCCTATACAGCTTGGAGTAGGACAACATGTATAAAAAGGATGATGTGATCAAAATACTCATTTGCCTGATAATTCTGCACACAGTGTATTTTACTTACACACATATATATATATATATATATATATATATATATATATATATATACAGTACAGCCCAAAAGTTTGGACACACCTTCTCATTCAAAGATTTTTCTGTATTTTCATGACTGTGAAAATTGTACATTCACACTGAAGACATCAAAACTATGAATTAACACATGTGGAATTATATACTTAATAAAAAAGTGTGAAGCAACTGAAAATATGTCTTATATTCTAGGTTCTTCAAAGTAGCCACCTTTTGCCTTGATTACTGCTTTGCACACTCTTGGCATTCTCTTGATGAACTTCAAAAGGTAGTCACCGGTAATGGTTTTTACTTCACAGGTGTGCCCTGTCAGGTTTAATAAGTGTGATTTCATGCCTTATAAATGGGGGTGGGACCATCAGTTGTGTTGTGTAGAAGTCTGGTGGATACACAGCTGATAGTCCTACTGAATAGACTGTTAGAATTTGTATTATGGCAAGAAAAAAGCAGCTAAGTAAAGAAAAAAGAGTGGGCATCATTACTTTAAGAAATGAAGGTCAGTCAGTCTGAAAAATTGGGAAAGCTTTAAAAGTGTCCCCAAGTGCAGTTGCAAAAACCATCAAGCGCTAAAAAGAAACTGGCTCACATGAGGACTGCCCAAGGAAAGGTAGACCAAGAGTCACGTCTGCTTCTGAGGATGTTTATCCGAGTCACCAGCCTCAGAAATCACAGGTTAACAGCAGCTCAGATTAGAGACCAGGTCAATGCCACACAGAGTTCTAGCAGCAGACACATCTCTACAACAACTGTTAAGAGGAGACTTTGTGCAGCAGGCCTTCATGGTAAAATAGCTGCTAGGAAACCACTGCTAAGGACAGGCAACAAGCAGAAGAGACTTGTTTGGGCTAAAGAACACAAGGAATGGACATTAGACCAGTGGAAATCTGTGCTTTGGTCTGATGAGTCCAAATTTGAGATCTTTGGTTCCAACGACCATGTCTTTGTGCGACGCAGAAAAGGTGAACGGATGGACTCTACATGCCTGGTTCCCACCGTGAAGCATGGAGGAGGAGGTGTGATGGTGTGGGGGTGCTTTGCTGGTGACACTGTTGGGGATTTATTCAAATTTGAAGGCATACTGAAACAGCATGGCTACCACAGCATCTTGCAGTGGCATGCTATTCCATCCGGTTTGCGTTTAGTTGGACCATCATTTATTTTTCAACAGGACAATGACCCCAAACACACCTCCAGGCTGTGTAAGGGCTATTTGATCAAGAAGGAGAGTGATGGGGTGCTACGCTAGATGACCAGGCCTCCACAGTCACCAGACCTGAACCCAATCGAGATGGTTTGAGCTGGACCGCAGAGTGAAGGCAAAAGGACCAACAAGTGCTAAGCATCTCTGGGAACTCCTTCAAGACTGTTGGAAGACCATTTCCGGTGCCTACCTCTTGAAGCTCATCAAGAGAATGCCAAGAGTGTGCAAAGCAGTAATCAAAGCAAAAGGTGGCTACTTTGAAGAACCTAGAATATAAGACATATTTTCAGTTGTTTCACACTTTTTTGTTAAACCCTTTATTCCATCAGACGTACTATTCCGTCCATGTGACCCTGGACCTAATTCCCATGGACGAAATAGTACATCATGGGCGATCAGCTGCGCTCCCGGGGGGAGCGCAGCTGATCGCGGCCGGGTGTCAGCTGTTTATCACAGCTGACACCCAGCACTATGTGTCAAGAGCGGTCACGGATCGCTCAAGGCACATTAACCCCTGGCACACCGCGATCAAACATGATCGCGGTGTACCGGGGGCACAGGGGAGGATCGCGCAGGGAGGGGGCTCCCTGCGCGCTCCCCTGAGACCCTCAGAGCAGCGCGATGTGTCGCGCTGTTCCGAGGGTCCGTCCTCCCTCCAGGTCCCCGGATCCAAGATGGCGCCGGGGTCCTGCAGGGAGGCGGCTTCCTCAGTGCCTGCTGAGAGCAGGCAATGAGGAAGCCTGCAGCGATGCCAGAGCGATCGCTGGTGTGACAGTGTGCTGTGCACACTGTCACACCAGCGATCTGCTAATATACTGTGATGTCCCACCCTTGGACAAAGTAAAAAAGTAAAAAAATATAAAAATAAAAAGTGGTAAAAAAAATCATTAAAAAAAAAAATATTCCCCAATAAATTAATTTCTTCCTGTAAATAAAAAAAACAAAACCATAAAAGTACACATATTTGGTATCGCCGCATCCGTAACGACCCCCCCCTATAAAACTGTCCCACTATTTAACCCTTTAGTGAACCCCTAAAAAAAAAAAAAACTAAGCAAAAAATCAATGCTTTATCATCATACCGCCGAACAAAAAGTGGAATTACACGTGATCAAAAAGACCGATATAAATAAACATGGTACCGCTGAAAACGTCATCTTGTCCCGCAAAAAACTAGCCATCATACAGCATCATCAGCGAAAAAATAAAAAAGTTATAGCTCGCAGAATAAAGCGATGCAAAAATAATAATTTTTTATATAAAATTGTTTTTATTCTATAAAAGCGCCAAAACATAAAAAAATGATATAAATAAGGTATCGCCATAATCGGACTGACCCAAAGAATAAAACTGCTTTATCAATTTTACCACACGCGGAACGGTATAAACGACTCCCCCAAAAGAAATTCATGAATTGCTGATTTTTGTTCATTCTAACCTCCCAAAAATCAAAATAAAAAGCGATCAAAAAATGTGACGTGGTCATAAATAGTACCAATAAAAACGTCACCTTGTCCCGCAAAAAATAAGACCTCACATGACTCTGTGGGCCAAAATATGCAAAAATTATAGCTCTCAAACTGTGGTGATGCAAAAAACGACTTTTTGCAATAAAAAGCGTCTTTTAGCATGACAGCTGCCAATCACAAAAACCCACTATAAATAGTAAATCAAACCCCCCTTTATCACCCCCTTAGTTAGGGAAAAATAATAAAATTTAAAAAATGTATTTATTTCCATTTTCCCATTAGGGTTAGGGTTGCGGCTAAAGTTAGGGTTAGGGTTAGGTTTGGGATTAGGGTTAGGGGTGTGTTGGGGTTAGGGTTGGAGTTAGAATTGGGGGATTTCTGCTGTTTAGGCACATCAGGGGCTCTCCAAATGTGACATGGCGTCTGATCTCAATTCCAGCCAATTCTGCGTTGAAAAAGTCAAACGTGCTCCTTCACTTCTGAGCTCTGCCATGCGCCCAAACAGTAGTTTACCCCACATATGGGGTATCAGCGTACTCTGGACCACAAGAGTTATTGTGCAATTTGTCCTATTTCTTCTGTTACACTTGGAAAAATAAAAAACTGGTGGCGACAAAATCATTTTTGTTAAAAAAAAATATATTTTTTTGTTTTTACGGCTGTATGTTATAAATTTTCTGTGAAGCACTTGGGGCTTCATAGCGCTCACCACACTTCTAGATAAGTTCCTTGTGGGTTTTTTTTTTCCAAAACGGGGTCACTTATGGGGGTTTCCACTGTTTAGGTGCATCAGGGGCTCTCCAAATGCGACATGACGCCCCCAGACCATTCCATCAAAGTCTGCAATCCAAAACGTCACTACTTCCCTTCCGAGCCCAGACGTGCACCCATACAGTCGTTTTCTCACACATGTTGGGTATCAGCGTACTCAGGACAAATTGGACAACAACTTTTGGGGTCCAATTTCTCCTGTTACCCTTGTGAAAATAAAATATTGGGGGCGAAACAATCATTTTTGTAAAAAAAAAAAGGATTTTTTATTTTCACGGCTGTACGTTATAATCTTCTGTGAAGCACTTCGGGGTTCAAAGTGCTCAACACACTTCTAGATAAGTTCCTTGTGGGGTCTATTTTCCAAAATGGGGTCACTTGTTGGGGGTTTCCACTGTTTAGGCGAATCAGGGACTCTCCAAATGCGACATGACGCCCCCAGACCATTCCATCAAAGTCTGCAATCCAAAATGTCACTACTTCCCTTCCGAGCCCAGACGTGCACCCATACAGTAGTTTTCTCCCACATATTGGGTATCAACGTACTCAGGACAAATTGGACAACAAATTTTGGGGTCCAATTTCTCCAGTTACCCTTGTGAAAATAAAATAATGGGGCGAAAAAATCATTTTTGTAAAAAAAAAAGGATTTTTTATTTTACGGCTGTACGTTATAAACTTCTGTGAAGCACTTTGGGGTTCAAAGTGCTCACCACACATCTAGATAAGTTCCTTGAGGGGTCTAGTTTCCAAAATGGTGTCATTTGTCGGGGGTTTCCACTGTTTAGGCAGATCAGGAGCTCTCCAAACACGACATGGCATCCAGCCAATTCTGCGTTGAAAAAGTCAAACGGCGCTCCTTCCCTTCCAAACTCTGCCATGCACCCAAACAGTGGTTTACCCCCACATATGGGGTATCAGCGTACTCAGGACAAATTGCAGAATAACTTTTGAAGTCTTGTTACCCTTGGGAAAATAAAAATTGGGGTGAAAA
>JARQOD010000001.1:605287000-605419402 GCA_033576555.1 Oophaga sylvatica | reverse complement strand
GATCAATTTTGTGGAAAAAATAAATATGATTTTTTAATTTTACGGCTTTGCGTTATAAACTTGTGTGAAGCACTTGGGGGTTCAAATTGCTCACCAAAGATCTAGATAAGTTCCTTAGGGGGTCTATTTTCCCAAATGGTGTCACTTGTGGGGGGTTTCCACTGTTTAGGCACATCAGGGACTCTCCAAATGCAACATGGCGTCCAATCTCAATTCCAGCCAATTTTGGTTGGAAAAAGTCAAATAGTGCTCCTTCCATTCCGAGCTCTGCCATGCGCCCAAACAGTGGTTCCCCCCCACATATGGGGTATCAGCGTACTCAGGACAAATTGGACAACAACTTTTGAGGTCCAATTTCACCTGTTTTCCTTGGGAAAATAAAAAATTAGTGACTAAGAGATAGTTTTTGTGGGAAAAAAATAGGATTTTTTTTTTTCATGCCCGGGTATTATAAACTTGTGTGAAGCACTTGGGGGTTCAAAGTGCTCATCAAAGATCTAGATAAGTTCCTTAGGGGGTCTAGCTTCTAAAATGGGGTCACTTGTGGGGGGTTTCCACTGTTTAGGCTCATCTGGGGCACTACAAACGGAACATGACCCCATCAATGTTTGCATTCCAAAACGTTACTGCTTCCTTTCCAAGCCCTGCCGTGCGCCCAAACAGTTTCCCCCCCCACATATGGGGTATCAGCGTACTCAGGAAAAATTGGACAACAACTTTTGGGGTCCAATTTCCTTGGGAAAAATCAAAAATTTGGGACTAAAAAATCATTTTTGTGGAAAATTGTTTTTTTTTTTTCACACCCAGGCATTATAAACTTTTGTGAAACACTTTGGGGTTCAAAGTGCTCACAACAGATCTAGATAAGTTCCTTAGGGGGTCTAGTTTCCAAAATGGTGTAACTTGTGGGGGGTTTCCACTGTTTAGGCGCATCAGGGGCTCTCCAAACACGACATGGCGTCCAATCTCAACTCCAGCCAATTTTAGTTTGAAAAAGTCAAACGGCGCTCCTTCCCTTACGAGCTCTGCCGTGTGCCCAAACAGTGGTTTTCCCCCACATATAGGGTATTGGCGTACTCAGGAGAAATTGCACAACAACTTTATCTGCCCATTTTCTCCTTTTACCCTTGTGAAAATAAAAAAAAGTTTGTAAAAGATAATTTTTGTGGCTAAAAAGTTACATATTCATTTTTTCCTTCCACGTTGCTTCAGCTCCTGTGAAGCACCTGAAGGGTTAATAAACTTCTTGAATGTGGTTTTGAGTACCTTGAGGGGTGCAGTTTTTAGAATGGTGTCACTTTTGGGTATTTTCTGCTATATAGACCCGTCAAAGTGACTTCAAATGTGAGGTGGTCCCTAAAAAAATGGCTTTGTAAATTTTGTTGTAAAAATGAGAAATCACTGGTCAACTTTTAACCCTTATAATTTCCTAACAAAAAAAAAATTTTGGTTCCAAAATTGTGCTGATGTAAAGTAGACATGTGGGAAATGTTATTTCTTAACTATTTTGTGTGACATATTTCTCTGTTTTAAGGGAAAAAAAAATTCAAAGTTTGAAAATTGAAAAATTTTCAAAATTTTCGCCATATTTGCGTTTTTTTAAAAAATAAACGCAAGGTATATGAAAGAAATTTTACCACTAACGTGAAGTACAATATGTCTCGAGAAAATATTCTCAGAATCGCGAAGATCCGTTGAAGCGTTCCAGAGTTATAACCTCATAAAGAGACAGTGGTCAGAATTGTAAAAATTGGCCTGGTCATTAACGTGCAAACCACCCTTGGGGGTGAAGGGGTTAAGTATATAATTCCACATGTGTTAATTCATAGTTTTGATGCCTTCAGTGTGAATGTATATATATGTATATATAGATATATACATATATATACATGAAGCTTGTGGTACCAAAAATCCAGAGCATAAAGTGGGGATTTAAACAGGTGAGTAATCTTTTTTTATTTTGTAACATTGCAGTTAGTTTTATTTCTAAACACCCTCTTTGTTGCATAGAATAGTATTTTTTAGCTTTGAGTGGTCACTGTCAATTGCAAATGTGATTAACACTAAAACAAAATGCATTATTTAAGCCAAAAACCATAGATGATAAGGACTGACTCCTAAATCAGTGAGTGTCAGATGTTCTTCCTGTGTCATCAGAAAGTTCCACTGGTTAAACTGTTCCAGAACAGTCTGTTACCCTCACAAGCACAATTCTAAAGCAACAAATAGGACTTTGTCTTAGAAAACCACATGTTGCTATGTCGCTTTCCCTACAATGTAGACAAGCCTAATATATGCATAAGAACAAATTTTTGATTAGCAAAAGCATATTATCACTATGAAGATGGATTTTTGCATTAAGATTTCTCTCATTCATAGATTACTGCTTTACAATATATTTGGAAAAGTTTGCTCAATATAACAGATAATGTGAGATTCAGGACAAATATCTATGCTCCGGTTTTAAATAATAGAGGTGAGCATTATATTGTAAGAGTCTGCAGGTACGCGGGATAAAGTGACGGACAGGAGGCAGAGCAAGGGTTAACAGGTTTAAAAACAGGGAAATACTCCCCGCAAGGAGCTAAAGGGTTAAACAGTGGATTAAAACAGTATAAATGGCAAAGGATATGATGAGGTGAGGAACAACGGTTCAGATAATGGCAGTTCGATTGTACTCGTGCCAGGAGATCCTTAAACTGTAACTCCTGCTGGAAACTCAACAGCGCCGTCAATGGCTAACGCGGTGTCTTTTCCTGGAGTGTACTGTGGGCAACAAAGCCCCGTCTTCTGGTGACAGTCGTCGGTCTCCGGTACCTTCCGCTGCCCCTAGTCCATAAACTGATGTGGCCAGAGGAGCGTGGGCCATAGCACAGTCTGAGCTGTTATGTTTAGGTAGCTGAGGAGAAAAAACAAAAACGGCAATACACCAGAGAGGCTGGAACCTATTGGATTGCAGTAACCTGAACTAACCACACAACTAGAGGTAGCCATGGAGTGTTCCTACGTTGATCCTAGACGCCTCGTCACAGCCTGAGAGATAACTACACCTAAAGGCAGAAAGAGGAAAGCTATCTGCCCCGGAGCAGATCCCCAAAGAAAATAGGAAGTCCCCAAACATGTAATGGCGGTTAGACAAGAAGAAGCACGGACACAGACAGAAAATAGAATGAGCAAATGCTGGGGCCCAATCTGTCTAGACAGAAAAGTACAGGAAAGGATACTTACTGCAATCCAAAAATAACCCTAAAAAATACCAACTCTTCTGATTGCAAAAACACCTGAGATCACACGATCTCACCACCTAAATCAGAACTCTGGTGTAACAAAACTAAGCCGCAGCCACTGAAAAAACAGGAAAAAACAAATTAACAAAAAACAGTGGCTACAGATAAACTGAGAGGAGCACAGGCCCCAGAAGGGGACCTGGCTGATCTCCACATCTCTAGCACATTCATAACACTGAGCCCAACGTGGCCACTGCATGACTCTCCTCACAGTCTCTGTCAGCAGTGGCGGTGGCATTGATTGGGCACAGGCCTACACTGTACGGATGCTCTGGGAGCGGAGCACTCACTGGTCCCTGCTGCACTGACTGACAAGGGTACTGCCACAGTTCTGTATGAGCCCAGCGTGGCTCAGCAAATATAAACTAGCAAAGTCAGGGTGCAAGTGACTGGGTAGATATTCACAGGCAAAGTCAGGGTGTAGATAACAGTCACGCACCCGGTCTCTTTCAGGTGGCATGCGCGCGGTACTCACGGACCCAAAGTGTCTGGCAACTTGCTTTTGGTAGTCACTGGGCTTACACTGCACGCCTCTTTCTCTCAGATCACCGCTGGTGGTGGCAGGAGAAAACGGGCACAGGCCTGCATGTTGCTGGTGCTGACAAGGAAAAAGCACTCCTCTCTCTGACTGCTGCTATGTGTGCACAGCTCCGCTCTGTGTGCACGGCTCTGCTTTGTGTGCATAGCTCTGCTCTGTCCTGCTGCAGAACACCTGGGCTGTCTCTCTCTAAGCTGCTTATGAGCACACCACTCTCCTCAGCACAGCGGTCCTCCTGCAGACGGTGGGGGACCCTCTCAGGGCAGCCTGTTGCAGCGGCGGCACTCTGTGGGGAGGGAGAGTGAAGCACGCCGCACGCCTGACTGCGTGCTCCATTTGTACCAAAACACCTGCCTTGCGCACTTTTCCCTTTTAAATCCTCACTGCTGCGCGTGCTTTTCCTCTGTCTCTCTACGCCTTCCTGGGTCTGCAGGAATCTCCGTCTCCCTAGAGCCTCCCCCACGCAACAGGGGAAGGTCTGTCTCCCTCAAGCTTCCCCCTGGGGAAAGGGGAAGCGGCCCTTTTAGTTCCGGACCTAAAACGCAGGTACCCACTGTCCGGTCGTCTCCCTTACACTATCATAATACTAATTGTTCTTTTGTAGTCAGTAGAGCATCTATAGTGCATCTAAAGTCCCCTGCTCCAAAATATCCTATAATTTTTTTTTTAAATGCTGATCGTCTGATTATAGCTTTTGGATGTTGATTTATTCAATTACATCAGCATCATTAAGGATTTTTCAGATGTCCATCTCTAAATTTCCTAACTATAGTTTTATGCCATGAGAGCAAGTCCTCAAAAATTACATAGTGTATGATTGTGGAAAGAAAGACTATATGAGCAATAAAATAATTAATTTGCTTGGAATGCTTTATATACACAACTAAGCAGATCTTCCCAACCAAGGTATATTTGTCAGTGTGTCTCTTCTTGCCCTGATAGAAATATGGTTTATACAGTACTTTCAGTGTTTTTCAAAAATTTTAAATAAATGATGACAATATGAAGACTTATTCCATATGACCTAATGTCTTCAAATTGTGTATAGTACCTTTGGGTTCAAAATCCTCACTATACATCTGAATAAAATCCTTGAGAGGTACAGTTTCAAAAATGGGGTCACTTGTTGGGGCTTTCTGCTGTTTCTGCACCTTAAGGACCCTGAAAATGCTACATGTTGCCCACAATCTATTTCAGCCAATTAGTGTTCCAAAATTCAAATGGTGCTTTTTTTCCATTTCAAACTCTGTTTGTCCAAACAGAACTTTTTAACTGCATGTGGTATATTGCAAGAATGTGGTTAACAAACTGTGGGGTCCATTTTTTGGTGTTACTTCTTGCAAACGTGAAAAAATTGGAGCTAAAGCAACCTTTTAGAGGTAAAATATAAATTTATTTTTTTTCATTCAACTTAGCATTACTTCTTGTGTAGGACCTAAAGGGTTAAAAAAAATCCTGACAGCAGTTTTGAAGTTTTTGAGGAGCACAGTTTTAAAAATGATATCAATTTTGGGGAGTTTCTAATATATTGGCCCCTCAAGGTCCATTGAAATCTGAATAGGTCCCTAAAGAAACAGGTTTTGTACATTTCTTGAAAAAATGAAAAATTGCTGCTAAACTTTTAACCCTTATAACATCCTGACAAAATGTAATGATGTTTAAAAAATGATGCAGATGTAAAGTGGACATATGAGAAATGTTATTTATTAATTATTTTGTATTGCATGACTAACTGTTAAAGATTGAAAATTTAAAAATTGCAATTTTTTTCAAAATTTTCAGGCAAAACTGTGATATTTTCACAAACACAAGTCATATCGAACAAATTTAGCACTAACTTGAAGTACAATGTCATGAAAAAACAGTCTCAGAATCACTAAGATATGTTGAACAATATTTAGAGTTGAGAGACCTCAGTGGTTGATACCTTTTAATGGCGAACTGAAAAAATGGTAACAAATTGCAAGCTTTCGAGACTACTCAGGTCTCTTCATCAGGCTAAAATAATACAAAATCTGAAGAATCACATATTTATGCACAACACAGCACAGAAAAAATGCAATAGGTAAGACAAGTGACGTAAAGCAGAACTGTCACTATGGGAGATAGAGATGAACATAAATATTGGAACAGTTCATGGATAAGGAGTGTGAAAGTTTTATTGCCCTTTGATTGGGGTCTGGTAATGTTTTGTGATGTTCTCACAGGGTCTTTGGAGTAAATTCCTTAATTGATGTAAAACGTCATAAATCCGTGTGACAGGTTTATTCCAGCATTAAGAGTGTCAAAGGTCACCATCAATTTGTATTCGCAAACTCTTCTGTGTCTCTGAGATGTGAAACTACCTTTCAGTACAAGTAATTTCATATCCAACATGCTATGACCAGGGGAACAAAAATGTTTTGCCACAGGTAGATCCATTCTTTTTTCTCTTATTGTGTGGCGATGAGAATTCATCCTTGTTCTCAGTTTTTGCCCGGTCTCTCCCACATACAGACCCCCAGTTGGATATTTAGTACATATAATTAGGTACACCACATTAGATGTGATGCAGCTGAAAGTACCTGGTATCTTGTAGTCCCGATGGGAGTTGGGGATCTTATAATTAGGTACACCACATTAGATGTGATGCAGCTGAAAGTACCTGGTATCTTGTAGTCCCGATGGGAGACCTGAGTAGTCTCGAAAGCTTGCAATTTGTTACCATTTTTTCAGTTAGCCATTAAAAGGTATCAACCACTGAGGACTCTCAACTCTAAATATTTTTCTATCTACTGGCTATCACGGTGCAAAGATATACATCTTTACTGTATTAAGATATGTTGAAGCGTTCCAGAGTTACAAAAAATGGAGAGGTCTTTAATTTTTATCGTAAAAGAAATGTATAGGATGGGGGAAATGGAAGGTCAGCTCACCTGTCTCAGCAGAAATCCAGAGTCTACCCACGCAAGGAGCTGCCTTGATTAGAGGCATTGTCAAAGGCAAAAAGGTAAAAAAAAACTGAACTCCAGCATGAAAACTTCTTGAGATAAAATCACAATTTTTATCTGAAAAATATTAAAACTGGTAATTACTTAGGTACATGGTAAATATGGGGTCCCTGGTGGTCCAACCAACGTGTTTCAACCATTCAGGTCTTATTTATACCATGAATTTTATCTCAAGAAGTTTTCACACTGGAGATCACTTTTTTTTGTTAATTTTTATCGTAGGTACACTTGAACTGTGAGAGACAGAATCTTAAAAAAAATCCAGACAATCACATTGTATGATTTTTACATAATTCAGTTACATTTTATTGCATGAAATAAGTATTTGATCACCTACCAACCTGCAAGAATTCTGGCTCCTACAGACTTGTTAGTTTTTCTTTAACCCCTCTCTGACATCAGACGTACTATCCCGTTCATGAAACCCGTGACAATCTGACCATGGACGGGATAGTACGTCATAGGCGATCAGCTGCGCTGATTATCACAGCTGACACCCGGGACTGTGTGTCAGGAGGGGTCACGGACCGCTCCCGGCACATTAACCCCTGGCACACCGCGATCAAACATGATCGCTGTGTACCGGGGGCACAGGGGAGCATCGCGCAGGGAGTGGGCTCCCTGCGTGCTCCCCTGAGACCCTCAGAACAGCGCGATGTGATCGCGCTGTTCTGAGGGCTTCCTCCCTCCCAGGACCCGGATCCAAGATGGCCGCCTGGTCCTGCAGGGAGGCGGCTTCCTCAGTGCCTGCTGAGAGCAGGCACTAAGAAGCCTGCAGCACTGCCAGAGCGATCGCTGGTGTGACAGTGTGCTGTGCACACTGTCACACCAGCGATCTGACATTTTACAGTGATGTCCCACCCTGGGACAAAGTAATAAAGTGAAAAAAATAAAAATAAACATATTTTAAAAAAAATTCCAAAATAAATAAATAAAAAAATATTCCCCCAAAAATTCATTTTTCCTGTAAATAAAAAAAAAACAAAACAATAAAAGTACACATATTTGGTATCGCCGCGTCCGTAACGACCCCCGATTATTTCCATTTTCCCGTTAGGGTTAGGATTGCGGCTAAAGTTAGGGTTAGGGTTGGCGCTAAAGTTAGGATTAGGGTTAGGGTTGGGATTAGGGTTAGGGGTGTGTTAGGGTTAGGTTTGTGGTTAGGGTTATGGTTAGGGTTGGGACTAGGGTTAGGGGTGTGTTGGGGTTAGGGTTGGAGTTAGAATTGGGGGTTTCCGCTGTTTAGGCACATCAGGGGCTCTCCAAATGTGACATGGCGTCTGACCTCAATTCCAGCCAATTCTGCGTTGAAAAAGTCAAACGGTGCTCCTTCACTTCTGAGCTCTGCCATGCGCCCAAACAGTAGTTTACCTCCACATATGGGGTATCAGCGTACTCTGGACCCCAAGAGTTATTGTGCAATTTGTCCTATTTCTTCTCTTACCCTTGGGAAAATAAAAAACTGGGGGCGAAAATATCATTTTTGTAAAAAAAAATGATTTTTTTGTTTTTACGGCTGTATGTTATAAACTTCTGTGAAGCACTTGGGACTTCATAGCGCTCACCACACATCTAGATAAGTTCCTTGTGGGGTCTATTTTCCAAAATAGGGTCACTTGTGGGGAGTTTCCACTGTTTAGGCGCATCAGGGGCTCTTCAAATGCGACATGACGCCCCCATACCATTCCATCAAAGTCTGCAATCCAAAACGTCACTACTTCCCTTCCGAGCCCTGAAGTGCGCCCATACAGTAGTTTTCTCCCACATATTGGATATCAGCGTACTCAGGACAAATTGGACAACAACTTTTGGGGTCCAATTTCTCCTGTTACCCTTTTGAAAATAAAATATTGGGGGCGAAAAAAATCATTTTTGTAAAAAAAAAAAGGATTTTTTATTTTTACGGCTGTACGCTATAAACTTCTGTGAAGCACTTCGGGGTTCAAAGTGCACACCACACATCTAGAAAAGTTCCTTGTGGGGTCTATTTTCCAAAATGGGGTCACTTGTTGGGGGTTTCCACTGTTTAGGCGCATCAGGGGCTCTCCAAATGCGACATGACGCCCCCAGACCATTCCATCAAAGTCTGCAATCCATAACGTCACTACTTCTCTTCCGAGCCCTGACGTGCGCCCATACAGTAGTTTTCTCCCACATATTGTGTATCAGCGTACTCAGGACTAATTGGACAATAACTTTTGGGGTCCAATTTCTCCTGTTACCCTTGTGAAAATAAAATATTGGGGGCGAAAAAAATCATTTTTGTAAAAAAAAAAGGATTTTTTATTTTTACGGCTGTACGTTATAAACTTCTGTGAAGCACTTCGGGGTTCAAAGTGCTCACCACACATCTAGATAAGTTCCTTGTGGGGTCTATTTTCTAAAATGGGGTCATTTGTGGGGGGTTTCCACTGTTTAGGCGCATCAGGGGCTCTCCAAATGCGACATGACGCCCCCATACCATTCCATCAAAGTCTGCAATCCAAAACGTCACTACTTCCCTTCCGAGCCCTGACGTGCGCCCATACAGTAGTTTTCTCCCACATATTGGATATCAGCGTACTCAGGACAAATTGGACAACAACTTTTGGGGTCCAATTTCTCCTGTTACCCTTTTGAAAATAAAATATTGGGGGCGAAAAAAAAGCATTTTTGTAAAAAAAAAAAAGGATTTTTTATTTTACGGCTGTACGCTATAAACTTCTGTGAAGCACTTCGGGGTTCAAAGTGCTCACCACACATCTAGATAAGTTCCTTGTGGGGTCTATTTTCCAAAATGGGGTCACTTGTTGGGGGTTTCCACTGTTTAGGCTCATCAGGGGCTCTCCAAATGCGACATGATGCCCCCAGACTATTCCATCAAAGTCTGCAATCCATAACGTCACTACTTCTCTTCCGAGCCCTGACGTACGCCCATACAGTAGTTTTCTCCCACATATTGGGTATCAGCGTACTCAGGACTAATTGGACAACAACTTTTGGGGTCCAATTTCTCCTGTTACCCTTGTGAAAATAAAATATTGGGGGCGAAAAAATCATTTTTGTAAAAAAAAAAAAGGATTTTTTATTTTTACGGCTGTACGTTATAAACTTCTGTGAAGCACTTCGGGGTTCAAAGTGCTCACCACACATCTAGAAAAGTTCCTTGTGGGGTCTATTTTCCAAAATAGGGTCATTTGTGGGGGGTTTCTACTGTTTAGGCGCATCAGGGGCTCTCCAAATGCGACATGACGCCCCCAGACCATTCCATCAAAGTCTGCAATCCAAAACGTCACTACTTCCCTTCCGAGCCCCAACGTGTGCCCATACAGTAGTTTTCTCCCACATATTGGGTATCAGCGTACTCAGGACAAATTGGACAACAACTTTTGGGGTCCAATTTCTCCTGTTACCCTTTTGAAAATAAAATATTGGGGGCGAAAAAAAGCATTTTTGTAAAAAAAAAAGGATTTTTTATTTTACGGCTGTACGCTATAAACTTCTGTGAAGCACTTCGGGGTTCAAAGTGCTCACCACACATCTAGATAAGTTCCTTGTGGGGTCTATTTTCCAAAATGGGGTCACTTGTTGGGGGTTTCCACTGTTTAGGCGCATCAGGGGCTCTCCAAATGCGACATGATGCCCCCAGACTATTCCATCAAAGTCTGCAATCCATAACGTCACTACTTCTCTTCCGAGCCCTGACGTGCGCCCATACAGTAGTTTTCTCCCACATATTGTGTATCAGCGTACTCAGGACTAATTGGACAACAACTTTTGGGGTCCAATTTCTCCTGTTACCCTTGTGAAAATAAAATATTGGGGGCGAAAAAATCATTTTTGTAAAAAAAAAAAGGATTTTTTATTTTTACGGCTGTACGTTATAAACTTCTGTGAAGCACTTCGGGGTTCAAAGTGCTCACCACACATCTAGAAAAGTTCCTTGTGGGGTCTATTTTCCAAAATAGGGTCATTTGTGGGGGTTTCTACTGTTTAGGCGCATCAGGGGCTCTCCAAATGCGACATGACGCCCCCAGACCATTCCATCAAAGTCTGCAATCCAAAACGTCACTACTTCCCTTCCGAGCCCCAACGTGTGCCCATACAGTAGTTTTCTCCCACATATTGGGTATCAGCATACTCAGGACAAATTGGACAATAACTTCTGGGGTCCAATTTCTCCTGTTACCCTTGTGAAAATAAAATATTGGGGGCGAAAAAAATCATTTTTTTTTTAAAAAAAAGGATTTTTTATTTTACGGCTGTACGTTATAAACTTCTGTGAAGCACTTCGGGGTTCAAAGTGCTCACCACACATCTAGATAAGTTCCTTGAGGGGTCTAGTTTCCAAAATGGTGTCATTTGTCAGGGGTTTCCACTGTTTAGGCAGATCAGGAGCTCTCCAAACACGACATGGCATCCAGCCAATTCTGCTTTGAAAAAGTCAAACGGCGCTCCTTCCCTTCCAAACTCTACCATGCACCCAAACAGTGGTTTACCCCCACATATGGGGTATCAGCGTACTCAGGACAAATTGCACAATACCTTTTGGAGTCTTGTTACCCTTGGGAAAATAAAAATTGGGGTGAAAAGATCATTTTTGTTCAAAAAATATGATTTTCTTATTTTTACGGCTCTACGTTATAAACTTGTGTGGAGCACTTGGGGGTTCAAATTGCTCACCAAAGATCTAGATAAGTTCCTTAGGGGTCTAGTTTCCCAAATACGGTCACTTGTGGGGGGTTTCCACTGTTTAGGCACATCAGGGGCTCTCCAAATGCAACATGGCGTCCAATCTCAATTCCAGCCAATTTTGGTTGGAAAAAGTCAAATGGCACTCCTTCCATTCCGAGCTCTACCGTGCGCCCAAACAGTGGTTCCCTCCCACATATGAGGTATCAGCGTACTCAGGACAAATTGTACAACAACTTTTGTAGTCCAATTTCTCCTGTTACCCCAGGGAAAATAAAAAATTAGTGACTAAAAATAATTTTTGTGGGAAAAAATAGGATTTTTTATTTTCTTGCCGGGCATTAGAAACTTGTGTGAAGCACTTGGGGGTTCAAAGTGCTCACGAAACATCTAGATAAGTTCCTTAGGGGGTATAGCTTCCAAAATGGGGTCACTTGTGGGGGGTTTCCACTGTTTAGGTTCATCTGGGGCACTGCAAACGGAACATGACCCCTATCAACGTCTGCATTCCAAAACGTTACTACTTCCTTTCCATGCCCTGCCGTGCACCCAAACAGTTTCCCCCCCCCCACATATGGGGTATCAGCGTACTCAGGACAAATTGGACAACAACTTTTTGGGTCCAATTCCCTTGGGAAAAATCAAAAATTTGGGACTAAAAAATCATTTTTGTGGAAAATTGTTTTTTTTTTTTCACACCCAGGCATTATAAACTTTTGTGAAACACTTGGGGGTTCAAAGTGCTCACAACAGATCTAGATAAGTTCCTTAGGGGGTCTAGTTTCCAAAATGGTGTCATTTGTGGGGGGTTTCCACTGTTTAGGCACATCAGGGGCTCTCCAAACGCGACATGGTGTCCAATCTCAATTCCAGCCAATTTTAGTTTGAAAAAGTCAAACGGCGCTCCTTCCCTTACGAGCTCTGCCGTGTGCCCAAACAGTGGTTTCCCCCCACATATGGGGTATTGGCGTACTCAGGAGAAATTGTACAACAACTTTATCTGTCCATTTTCTCCTTTTACCCTTGTGAAAATAAAAAAAAGTTTGTAAAAGATAATTTTTGTGGCTAAAAAGTTACATATTCATTTTTTCCTTCCACGTTGCTTCAGCTCCTGTGAAGCAACTGAAGGGTTAATAAAATTCTTGAATGTGGTTTTGAGTACCTTGAGGGGTGCAGTTTTTAGAATGGTGTCACTTTTTGGTATTTTCTGCTATATAGACCCCTCAAAGTGACTTCAAATGTGATGTGGTCCCTAAAAAAAATGGCTTTGTAAATTTTGTTGTAAAAATGACAAATCGCTGGTCAACTTTTATCCCTTATAATTTCCTGTAAAGAAGACATGTGGGAAATGTTATTTATTAACTATTTTGTGTGACATATTTCTCTATTTTAAGGGAATAAAAATTCAAATTTGAAAATTGCAAAATTTTCAAAATTTTCGCCATATTTGCATTTTTTCAAAAATAAACGCAAGTTATATTGAATAAATTTTACCACTAACATGAAGTACAATATGTCACGAGAAAACAATCTCAGAATCGCAAAGATCCGTTGAAGCGTTCCAGAGTTATAACCTCATAAAGAGACAGTGGTCAGAATTGTAAAAATTGGCCCGGTCATTAACCTGCAAACCACCCTTGGGGGTGAAGGGATTAAGTAGCCATCCTACTCTGCTCACATTACCTGTATTAATTGCACCTGTTTGAACTCGTTACCTGTATATGAGATTCCTATCCACAAACTCAGTCAATTACACTCCAACCTCTTCATCATGGCAAAGACAAAAAAGCTGTCTATGGACACCAGGGAAAAAATTGTAGACCTGCACAAGGCTGAGATGGGCTTGATTTTGGCCAACAATCTCCTTCTCTCAGTAAGAGAATTGAAGATGGGTCGTGGCTGGCTCTTCCAGGATGACAATGACCTGAAACACGCAGCCAGGGCAACGGAGTGGCTCCGTAAGAAGCATTTCAAGGTCCTGGAGTGGTCTAGCCAGTCTCCACAACTGAACCCAATAGAAAATCTTTGGAGGGAGTTCAGCTCAACTCAATGTTGCCCAGTGACAGCCCCAAAACTTTAAAGATCTGGAGAAAATCTGTGTGGAGGAGTGGGCAAAAATCTTTGCTGCAGTGTGTGCAAACTTGGTCAAGAAATACAGGAAATGTCTGACCTCTGTATTTGCTAACAAAGGTTTCAGTACCAAATATTAAGTTCTGTTTTTCTATTGTATCCAATACTTATTTAATGCAATAAGATGCAAATTAATTATGTAAAAATCATACAATGTGATTTTCTGGATTTTTTTTAAGATTCTGCCTCTCAGTGCTGAAGTGAACCTGCGATCATAATTACAGACCTCTCTATTCTTTGTAGGTGTGAAACTTGATAAATCAGCAGTGTAACAAATTCTTATTTTCCCCACTGAATGTTTATATGCTAGGAAAAAGGACAGTTGTTTTGACAGGATTCGTAGGTGTCCGCAGTTTTAGATTTCAGCTTGTACCATAGAAAAAGATAAATATGTGTAGATATTTAAATATTAGACAAAGATAATCACAAAATGTAATTTTTAAATGAAGGAAAAAGCTGTGGTTTATCACATCTTTGGGAAGCCGAGTTCAAATTCCCTAACCACATCAAGTTTGATTACTGCCACACCTATTATCACTTAAAAATAGGTATATGTTTGTGAGAAAAGGGGGATTAACAAGTAGTGTATATTAAAACTCTTTAAACACATATATTTATTAGAACATGCTTAAAAAACATCCAACCCTGTGCACAGTGAAACCAGCTGATGTAGCAAATTTAAATAGTATAAAGGTAACACAATATTAGAATTATGCAGCCATAGTAAAAGAGCATCTCTCAATCAAGATGATTGGTTGTGCTATGGTTACAGATCAGTATAAATTGGCTCATCCTTACTTGCCCTGGTTGTCCCTGCTAGACATAAAGATACAAATATTTCTATAATCTAGATAACACAGGCGCTATTATGTAAAAGACATTTAAAGCACACCACAAAATAAATAAGATAATATGAGACTTACCGTGTTAGTCATTAGTCATGAGGATGTCAATCTCTGTTTCTCATGCTTTGACGCATTTCTCCAATTAGTGGATCATCAGGAGGCCAAATTGAAGATTTATGAGAGGTAGAGATAGCTACGAGAATGCAGGATGATCATATGCACATTTTGATATGCCTGGGCTAAGAAAAGTGGGGTTTAAATATGATTCCTCATCTGACAGTGGACACCCACAAAGTAAACTCATCCTCTGAATTGATCCTCTCTGCATGTATGCACTCCATTCATTGTCAGCAAGCAGCTGAATGACACAAGCCCCTTCTGTCTTGCATGTGGAAATATATAGCAATGGTAACCAAATCATTCATCCTCTGAATTGATCCTCTCTGCATGTATGCACTCCATTCATTGTCAGCAAGCAGCTGAATGACACAAGCCCCTTCTGTCTTGCATGTGGAAATATATAGCAATGGTAACCAAATCATTCATCCTCTGAATTGATCCTCTCTGCATGTATGCACTCCATTCATTGTCAGCAAGCAGCTGAATGACACAAGCCCCTTCTGTCTTGCATGTGGAAATATATAGCAATGGTAACCAAATCATTCATCCTCTGAATTGATCCTCTCTGCATGTATGCACTCCATTCATTGTCAGCAAGCAGCTGAATGACACAAGCCCCTTCTGTCTTGCATGTGGAAATATATAGCAATAGTATGCACTCCATACTTCTGATTGCTGCCAACCACTGCTGTACCATTTTGCAACATAGTTTAATGTGCCTGGTAAAACTTTAGTATAATTCATTTTTTGCACTGTGCTTAATACTTACTGCTGTGTATTCCTGTGACTGGGGCCTCTGTAGATGCTATCAGGTGGAAAGTGCTATAACATATAGATGTTGCCAGGTCTAGTGCCTTTGATGATCTAACCACCCCCTGGTGTGCTGGCCCCAGCTGGCAAATTATCCCAAAGCAGCTCCCACAATCCCACTTTCCTGACCCTGTAGTGTGGACTATATATTTAGGAGTAGTCTAAGGGGCGCATGCATTGTGGGGGCGCATGCATCCCAGAAGTTAAGCATCACAGAAGAAAAGCATCTTGAAAACGGCAGTTATTCATGGCAGTTAATCAGGGCTGGAATCAGGTACCCCACACTTTGCCTTATTTTTCATTATGTACTTTATCTATTTCCTCCTGTGTTCCCTTGCCATCCACATTCACCGCCCCATCCCCCCTCCATCACGACTCATACACATCAGCCCCTCTATCCTTCCCTCTCCCATGTACAGCTCCCATGCACTCCTCACCTTCCTGAAAAACCTCAGCCCATCTTGCCCAAACACATCACAGAAAAAACCTACTTACAATTCCAACAACTACCTGCTCTTTATCTTCCTACTCCTACTGATTTCAGGGGACATCTCCCCAACCCTGGTCCACCATCCCCAACCTCAATCCCTACCCAACTCATACCGAACAAGGGGGCCATGTCATTATTTTTTCTTCTTATAGACCTTTACTGGCCAGCCACGCTGTGGAGTATTTGGATGCATGTGATGGAGCATTGTCCTGCATGAAAATCATGTTTTTCTTGAACGATACCGACTTCTTCCTGTACCACTGCTTGAAATAGGTGTCTTCCAGAAACTGGCAGTAGGTCTGGGAGTTGAGCTTCACTCCATCCTCAACCCAAAAAGGTCCCACAAGTTCATATTTGATGATACCAGCCCATACCAGTACCCCACCTCCACCTTGCTGGCATCTGAGTCGGATTGGAGCTCTCTGCCCTTTACTGATCCAGCCTCGGGCCCATCCATGTGGCACATCAAGAATCACTCTCATTTCATCAGTCCATAACACCTTAGAAAAATCAGTCTTAACATATTTCTTGGCCCAGTCTTGACATTTTATCTTATGTTTCTTGTTCAAAGGTGGTCGTTTTTCAGCCTTCCTTACCTTGGCCATGACCCCGAGTATGGCACACCTTGTGATTTTTGATACTCCAGTAATGTTGCAGCTCTGAAATATAGCAAAACTGGTGGGAAATGGCATCTTGGCAGCTTCACGCTTGATTTTCCTCAATTCATGGGCAGCTATTTTGTGCCTTTTTTTATCAACACACTTCTTGTGACCCTGTTGGCTATTTGCCACGAAATGCTTGATTGTTCAGTGATCACGCTTCAAAAGGTTGGCAATTTCAAGACTGCTGCATCCCTCTGCAAGACATCTCACAATTTTTGACTTTTCAGAGACCCTCAAATCTCTCCTCTGACCCATTTTGCCAAAGGAAAGAAAGTTGCCTAATAATTAAACACACCTTGATGTCATTAGACCACACCCCTCATTACAGAGATGCAAATCAACTGATTTTCATAATTGGCAGTTTGCTTTCAAGCCTATACAGCTTGGAGTAGGACAACATGTATAAAAAGGATGATGTGATCAAAATACTCATTTGCCTGATAATTCTGCACACAGTGTATTTTACTTACACACATATATATATATATATATATATATATATATATATATATATATATATATACAGTACAGCCCAAAAGTTTGGACACACCTTCTCATTCAAAGATTTTTCTGTATTTTCATGACTGTGAAAATTGTACATTCACACTGAAGACATCAAAACTATGAATTAACACATGTGGAATTATATACTTAATAAAAAAGTGTGAAGCAACTGAAAATATGTCTTATATTCTAGGTTCTTCAAAGTAGCCACCTTTTGCCTTGATTACTGCTTTGCACACTCTTGGCATTCTCTTGATGAACTTCAAAAGGTAGTCACCGGTAATGGTTTTTACTTCACAGGTGTGCCCTGTCAGGTTTAATAAGTGTGATTTCATGCCTTATAAATGGGGGTGGGACCATCAGTTGTGTTGTGTAGAAGTCTGGTGGATACACAGCTGATAGTCCTACTGAATAGACTGTTAGAATTTGTATTATGGCAAGAAAAAAGCAGCTAAGTAAAGAAAAAAGAGTGGGCATCATTACTTTAAGAAATGAAGGTCAGTCAGTCTGAAAAATTGGGAAAGCTTTAAAAGTGTCCCCAAGTGCAGTTGCAAAAACCATCAAGCGCTAAAAAGAAACTGGCTCACATGAGGACTGCCCAAGGAAAGGTAGACCAAGAGTCACGTCTGCTTCTGAGGATGTTTATCCGAGTCACCAGCCTCAGAAATCACAGGTTAACAGCAGCTCAGATTAGAGACCAGGTCAATGCCACACAGAGTTCTAGCAGCAGACACATCTCTACAACAACTGTTAAGAGGAGACTTTGTGCAGCAGGCCTTCATGGTAAAATAGCTGCTAGGAAACCACTGCTAAGGACAGGCAACAAGCAGAAGAGACTTGTTTGGGCTAAAGAACACAAGGAATGGACATTAGACCAGTGGAAATCTGTGCTTTGGTCTGATGAGTCCAAATTTGAGATCTTTGGTTCCAACGACCATGTCTTTGTGCGACGCAGAAAAGGTGAACGGATGGACTCTACATGCCTGGTTCCCACCGTGAAGCATGGAGGAGGAGGTGTGATGGTGTGGGGGTGCTTTGCTGGTGACACTGTTGGGGATTTATTCAAATTTGAAGGCATACTGAAACAGCATGGCTACCACAGCATCTTGCAGTGGCATGCTATTCCATCCGGTTTGCGTTTAGTTGGACCATCATTTATTTTTCAACAGGACAATGACCCCAAACACACCTCCAGGCTGTGTAAGGGCTATTTGATCAAGAAGGAGAGTGATGGGGTGCTACGCTAGATGACCAGGCCTCCACAGTCACCAGACCTGAACCCAATCGAGATGGTTTGAGCTGGACCGCAGAGTGAAGGCAAAAGGACCAACAAGTGCTAAGCATCTCTGGGAACTCCTTCAAGACTGTTGGAAGACCATTTCCGGTGCCTACCTCTTGAAGCTCATCAAGAGAATGCCAAGAGTGTGCAAAGCAGTAATCAAAGCAAAAGGTGGCTACTTTGAAGAACCTAGAATATAAGACATATTTTCAGTTGTTTCACACTTTTTTGTTAAACCCTTTATTCCATCAGACGTACTATTCCGTCCATGTGACCCTGGACCTAATTCCCATGGACGAAATAGTACATCATGGGCGATCAGCTGCGCTCCCGGGGGGAGCGCAGCTGATCGCGGCCGGGTGTCAGCTGTTTATCACAGCTGACACCCAGCACTATGTGTCAAGAGCGGTCACGGATTTTAACCCTTATAATTTCCTAACAAAAAAAAAATTTTGGTTCCAAAATTGTGCTGATGTAAAGTAGACATGTGGGAAATGTTATTTCTTAACTATTTTGTGTGACATATTTCTCTGTTTTAAGGGAAAAAAAATTCAAAGTTTGAAAATTGAAAAATTTTCAAAATTTTCGCCATATTTGCGTTTTTTTAAAAAATAAACGCAAGGTATATGAAAGAAATTTTACCACTAACGTGAAGTACAATATGTCTCGAGAAAATATTCTCAGAATCGCGAAGATCCGTTGAAGCGTTCCAGAGTTATAACCTCATAAAGAGACAGTGGTCAGAATTGTAAAAATTGGCCTGGTCATTAACGTGCAAACCACCCTTGGGGGTGAAGGGGTTAAGTATATAATTCCACATGTGTTAATTCATAGTTTTGATGCCTTCAGTGTGAATGTATATATATGTATATATAGATATATATATATATATACATGAAGCTTGTGGTACCAAAAATCCAGAGCATAAAGTGGGGATTTAAACAGGTGAGTAATCTTTTTTTTATTTTGTAACATTGCAGTTAGTTTTATTTCTAAACACCCTCTTTGTTGCATAGAATAGTATTTTTTAGCTTTGAGTGGTCACTGTCAATTGCAAATGTGATTAACACTAAAACAAAATGCATTATTTAAGCCTGCCAAAAACCATAGATGATAAGGACTGACTCCTAAATCAGTGAGTGTCAGATGTTCTTCCTGTGTCATCAGAAAGTTCCACTGGTTAAACTGTTCCAGAACAGTCTGTTACCCTCACAAGCACAATTCTAAAGCAACAAATAGGACTTTGTCTTAGAAAACCACATGTTGCTATGTCGCTTTCCCTACAATGTAGACAAGCCTAATATATGCATAAGAACAAATTTTTGATTAGCAAAAGCATATTATCACTATGAAGATGGATTTTTGCATTAAGATTTCTCTCATTCATAGATTACTGCTTTACAATATATTTGGAAAAGTTTGCTCAATATAACAGATAATGTGAGATTCAGGACAAATATCTATGCTCCGGTTTTAAATAATAGAGGTGAGCATTATATTGTAAGAGTCTGCAGGTACGCGGGATAAAGTGACGGACAGGAGGCAGAGCAAGGGTTAACAGGTTTAAAAACAGGGAAATACTCCCCGCAAGGAGCTAAAGGGTTAAACAGTGGATTAAAACAGTATAAATGGCAAAGGATATGATGAGGTGAGGAACAACGGTTCAGATAATGGCAGTTCGATTGTACTCGTGCCAGGAGATCCTTAAACTGTAACTCCTGCTGGAAACTCAACAGCGCCGTCAATGGCTAACGCGGTGTCTTTTCCTGGAGTGTACTGTGGGCAACAAAGCCCCGTCTTCTGGTGACAGTCGTCGGTCTCCGGTACCTTCCGCTGCCCCTAGTCCATAAACTGATGTGGCCAGAGGAGCGTGGGCCATAGCACAGTCTGAGCTGTTATGTTTAGGTAGCTGAGGAGAAAAAACAAAAACGGCAATACACCAGAGAGGCTGGAACCTATTGGATTGCAGTAACCTGAACTAACCACACAACTAGAGGTAGCCATGGAGTGTTCCTACGTTGATCCTAGACGCCTCGTCACAGCCTGAGAGATAACTACACCTAAAGGCAGAAAGAGGAAAGCTATCTGCCCCGGAGCAGATCCCCAAAGAAAATAGGAAGTCCCCAAACATGTAATGGCGGTTAGACAAGAAGAAGCACGGACACAGACAGAAAATAGAATGAGCAAATGCTGGGGCCCAATCTGTCTAGACAGAAAAGTACAGGAAAGGATACTTACTGCAATCCAAAAATAACCCTAAAAAATACCAACTCTTCTGATTGCAAAAACACCTGAGATCACACGATCTCACCACCTAAATCAGAACTCTGGTGTAACAAAACTAAGCCGCAGCCACTGAAAAAACAGGAAAAAACAAATTAACAAAAAACAGTGGCTACAGATAAACTGAGAGGAGCACAGGCCCCAGAAGGGGACCTGGCTGATCTCCACATCTCTAGCACATTCATAACACTGAGCCCAACGTGGCCACTGCATGACTCTCCTCACAGTCTCTGTCAGCAGTGGCGGTGGCATTGATTGGGCACAGGCCTACACTGTACGGATGCTCTGGGAGCGGAGCACTCACTGGTCCCTGCTGCACTGACTGACAAGGGTACTGCCACAGTTCTGTATGAGCCCAGCGTGGCTCAGCAAATATAAACTAGCAAAGTCAGGGTGCAAGTGACTGGGTAGATATTCACAGGCAAAGTCAGGGTGTAGATAACAGTCACGCACCCGGTCTCTTTCAGGTGGCATGCGCGCGGTACTCACGGACCCAAAGTGTCTGGCAACTTGCTTTTGGTAGTCACTGGGCTTACACTGCACGCCTCTTTCTCTCAGATCACCGCTGGTGGTGGCAGGAGAAAACGGGCACAGGCCTGCATGTTGCTGGTGCTGACAAGGAAAAAGCACTCCTCTCTCTGACTGCTGCTATGTGTGCACAGCTCCGCTCTGTGTGCACGGCTCTGCTTTGTGTGCATAGCTCTGCTCTGTCCTGCTGCAGAACACCTGGGCTGTCTCTCTCTAAGCTGCTTATGAGCACACCACTCTCCTCAGCACAGCGGTCCTCCTGCAGACGGTGGGGGACCCTCTCAGGGCAGCCTGTTGCAGCGGCGGCACTCTGTGGGGAGGGAGAGTGAAGCACGCCGCACGCCTGACTGCGTGCTCCATTTGTACCAAAACACCTGCCTTGCGCACTTTTCCCTTTTAAATCCTCACTGCTGCGCGTGCTTTTCCTCTGTCTCTCTACGCCTTCCTGGGTCTGCAGGAATCTCCGTCTCCCTAGAGCCTCCCCCACGCAACAGGGGAAGGTCTGTCTCCCTCAAGCTTCCCCCTGGGGAAAGGGGAAGCGGCCCTTTTAGTTCCGGACCTAAAACGCAGGTACCCACTGTCCGGTCGTCTCCCTTACACTATCATAATACTAATTGTTCTTTTGTAGTCAGTAGAGCATCTATAGTGCATCTAAAGTCCCCTGCTCCAAAATATCCTATAATTTTTTTTTTAAATGCTGATCGTCTGATTATAGCTTTTGGATGTTGATTTATTCAATTACATCAGCATCATTAAGGATTTTTCAGATGTCCATCTCTAAATTTCCTAACTATAGTTTTATGCCATGAGAGCAAGTCCTCAAAAATTACATAGTGTATGATTGTGGAAAGAAAGACTATATGAGCAATAAAATAATTAATTTGCTTGGAATGCTTTATATACACAACTAAGCAGATCTTCCCAACCAAGGTATATTTGTCAGTGTGTCTCTTCTTGCCCTGATAGAAATATGGTTTATACAGTACTTTCAGTGTTTTTCAAAAATTTTAAATAAATGATGACAATATGAAGACTTATTCCATATGACCTAATGTCTTCAAATTGTGTATAGTACCTTTGGGTTCAAAATCCTCACTATACATCTGAATAAAATCCTTGAGAGGTACAGTTTCAAAAATGGGGTCACTTGTTGGGGCTTTCTGCTGTTTCTGCACCTTAAGGACCCTGAAAATGCTACATGTTGCCCACAATCTATTTCAGCCAATTAGTGTTCCAAAATTCAAATGGTGCTTTTTTTCCATTTCAAACTCTGTTTGTCCAAACAGAACTTTTTAACTGCATGTGGTATATTGCAAGAATGTGGTTAACAAACTGTGGGGTCCATTTTTTGGTGTTACTTCTTGCAAACGTGAAAAAATTGGAGCTAAAGCAACCTTTTAGAGGTAAAATATAAATTTATTTTTTTTCATTCAACTTAGCATTACTTCTTGTGTAGGACCTAAAGGGTTAAAAAAAATCCTGACAGCAGTTTTGAAGTTTTTGAGGAGCACAGTTTTAAAAATGATATCAATTTTGGGGAGTTTCTAATATATTGGCCCCTCAAGGTCCATTGAAATCTGAATAGGTCCCTAAAGAAACAGGTTTTGTACATTTCTTGAAAAAATGAAAAATTGCTGCTAAACTTTTAACCCTTATAACATCCTGACAAAATGTAATGATGTTTAAAAAATGATGCAGATGTAAAGTGGACATATGAGAAATGTTATTTATTAATTATTTTGTATTGCATGACTAACTGTTAAAGATTGAAAATTTAAAAATTGCAATTTTTTTCAAAATTTTCAGGCAAAACTGTGATATTTTCACAAACACAAGTCATATCGAACAAATTTAGCACTAACTTGAAGTACAATGTCATGAAAAAACAGTCTCAGAATCACTAAGATATGTTGAACAATATTTAGAGTTGAGAGACCTCAGTGGTTGATACCTTTTAATGGCGAACTGAAAAAATGGTAACAAATTGCAAGCTTTCGAGACTACTCAGGTCTCTTCATCAGGCTAAAATAATACAAAATCTGAAGAATCACATATTTATGCACAACACAGCACAGAAAAAATGCAATAGGTAAGACAAGTGACGTAAAGCAGAACTGTCACTATGGGAGATAGAGATGAACATAAATATTGGAACAGTTCATGGATAAGGAGTGTGAAAGTTTTATTGCCCTTTGATTGGGGTCTGGTAATGTTTTGTGATGTTCTCACAGGGTCTTTGGAGTAAATTCCTTAATTGATGTAAAACGTCATAAATCCGTGTGACAGGTTTATTCCAGCATTAAGAGTGTCAAAGGTCACCATCAATTTGTATTCGCAAACTCTTCTGTGTCTCTGAGATGTGAAACTACCTTTCAGTACAAGTAATTTCATATCCAACATGCTATGACCAGGGGAACAAAAATGTTTTGCCACAGGTAGATCCATTCTTTTTTCTCTTATTGTGTGGCGATGAGAATTCATCCTTGTTCTCAGTTTTTGCCCGGTCTCTCCCACATACAGACCCCCAGTTGGATATTTAGTACATATAATTAGGTACACCACATTAGATGTGATGCAGCTGAAAGTACCTGGTATCTTGTAGTCCCGATGGGAGTTGGGGATCTTATAATTAGGTACACCACATTAGATGTGATGCAGCTGAAAGTACCTGGTATCTTGTAGTCCCGATGGGAGACCTGAGTAGTCTCGAAAGCTTGCAATTTGTTACCATTTTTTCAGTTAGCCATTAAAAGGTATCAACCACTGAGGACTCTCAACTCTAAATATTTTTCTATCTACTGGCTATCACGGTGCAAAGATATACATCTTTACTGTATTAAGATATGTTGAAGCGTTCCAGAGTTACAAAAAATGGAGAGGTCTTTAATTTTTATCGTAAAAGAAATGTATAGGATGGGGGAAATGGAAGGTCAGCTCACCTGTCTCAGCAGAAATCCAGAGTCTATCCACGCAAGGAGCTGCCTTGATTAGAGGCATTGTCAAAGGCAAAAAGGTAAAAAAAAACTGAACTCCAGCATGAAAACTTCTTGAGATAAAATCACAATTTTTATCTGAAAAATATTAAAACTGGTAATTACTTAGGTACATGGTAAATATGGGGTCCCTGGTGGTCCAACCAACGTGTTTCAACCATTCAGGTCTTATTTATACCATGAATTTTATCTCAAGAAGTTTTCACACTGGAGATCACTTTTTTTTGTTAATTTTTATCGTAGGTACACTTGAACTGTGAGAGACAGAATCTTAAAAAAAATCCAGACAATCACATTGTATGATTTTTACATAATTCAGTTACATTTTATTGCATGAAATAAGTATTTGATCACCTACCAACCTGCAAGAATTCTGGCTCCTACAGACTTGTTAGTTTTTCTTTAACCCCTCTCTGACATCAGACGTACTATCCCGTTCATGAAACCCGTGACAATCTGACCATGGACGGGATAGTACGTCATAGGCGATCAGCTGCGCTGATTATCACAGCTGACACCCGGGACTGTGTGTCAGGAGGGGTCACGGACCGCTCCCGGCACATTAACCCCTGGCACACCGCGATCAAACATGATCGCTGTGTACCGGGGGCACAGGGGAGCATCGCGCAGGGAGTGGGCTCCCTGCGTGCTCCCCTGAGACCCTCAGAACAGCGCGATGTGATCGCGCTGTTCTGAGGGCTTCCTCCCTCCCAGGACCCGGATCCAAGATGGCCGCCTGGTCCTGCAGGGAGGCGGCTTCCTCAGTGCCTGCTGAGAGCAGGCACTAAGAAGCCTGCAGCACTGCCAGAGCGATCGCTGGTGTGACAGTGTGCTGTGCACACTGTCACACCAGCGATCTGACATTTTACAGTGATGTCCCACCCTGGGACAAAGTAATAAAGTGAAAAAAATAAAAATAAACATATTTTAAAAAAAATTCCAAAATAAAAAAATAAAAAAATATTCCCCCAAAAATTCATTTTTTCCTGTAAATAAAAAAAAAACAAAACAATAAAAGTACACATATTTGGTATCGCCGCGTCCGTAACGACCCCGATTATTTCCATTTTCCCGTTAGGGTTAGGATTGCGGCTAAAGTTAGGGTTAGGGTTGGCGCTAAAGTTAGGATTAGGGTTAGGGTTGGGATTAGGGTTAGGGGTGTGTTAGGGTTAGGTTTGTGGTTAGGGTTATGGTTAGGGTTGGGACTAGGGTTAGGGGTGTGTTGGGGTTAGGGTTGGAGTTAGAATTGGGGGGTTTCCGCTGTTTAGGCACATCAGGGGCTCTCCAAATGTGACATGGCGTCTGACCTCAATTCCAGCCAATTCTGCGTTGAAAAAGTCAAACGGTGCTCCTTCACTTCTGAGCTCTGCCATGCGCCCAAACAGTAGTTTACCTCCACATATGGGGTATCAGCGTACTCTGGACCCCAAGAGTTATTGTGCAATTTGTCCTATTTCTTCTCTTACCCTTGGGAAAATAAAAAACTGGGGGCGAAAATATCATTTTTGTAAAAAAAAATGATTTTTTTTGTTTTTACGGCTGTATGTTATAAACTTCTGTGAAGCACTTGGGACTTCATAGCGCTCACCACACATCTAGATAAGTTCCTTGTGGGGTCTATTTTCCAAAACAGGGTCACTTGTGGGGAGTTTCCACTGTTTAGGCGCATCAGGGGCTCTTCAAATGCGACATGACGCCCCCATACCATTCCATCAAAGTCTGCAATCCAAAACGTCACTACTTCCCTTCCGAGCCCTGAAGTGCGCCCATACAGTAGTTTTCTCCCACATATTGGATATCAGCGTACTCAGGACAAATTGGACAACAACTTTTGGGGTCCAATTTCTCCTGTTACCCTTTTGAAAATAAAATATTGGGGGCGAAAAAAATCATTTTTGTAAAAAAAAAAGGATTTTTTATTTTTACGGCTGTACGCTATAAACTTCTGTGAAGCACTTCGGGGTTCAAAGTGCACACCACACATCTAGAAAAGTTCCTTGTGGGGTCTATTTTCCAAAATGGGGTCACTTGTTGGGGGTTTCCACTGTTTAGGCGCATCAGGGGCTCTCCAAATGCGACATGACGCCCCCAGACCATTCCATCAAAGTCTGCAATCCATAACGTCACTACTTCTCTTCCGAGCCCTGACGTGCGCCCATACAGTAGTTTTCTCCCACATATTGTGTATCAGCGTACTCAGGACTAATTGGACAATAACTTTTGGGGTCCAATTTCTCCTGTTACCCTTGTGAAAATAAAATATTGGGGGCGAAAAAAATCATTTTTGTAAAAAAAAAAGGATTTTTTATTTTTACGGCTGTACGTTATAAACTTCTGTGAAGCACTTCGGGGTTCAAAGTGCTCACCACACATCTAGATAAGTTCCTTGTGGGGTCTATTTTCTAAAATGGGGTCATTTGTGGGGGGTTTCCACTGTTTAGGCGCATCAGGGGCTCTCCAAATGCGACATGACGCCCCCATACCATTCCATCAAAGTCTGCAATCCAAAACGTCACTACTTCCCTTCCGAGCCCTGACGTGCGCCCATACAGTAGTTTTCTCCCACATATTGGATATCAGCGTACTCAGGACAAATTGGACAACAACTTTTGGGGTCCAATTTCTCCTGTTACCCTTTTGAAAATAAAATATTGGGGGCGAAAAAAAGCATTTTTGTAAAAAAAAAAAAGGATTTTTTATTTTACGGCTGTACGCTATAAACTTCTGTGAAGCACTTCGGGGTTCAAAGTGCTCACCACACATCTAGATAAGTTCCTTGTGGGGTCTATTTTCCAAAATGGGGTCACTTGTTGGGGGTTTCCACTGTTTAGGCTCATCAGGGGCTCTCCAAATGCGACATGATGCCCCCAGACTATTCCATCAAAGTCTGCAATCCATAACGTCACTACTTCTCTTCCGAGCCCTGACGTACGCCCATACAGTAGTTTTCTCCACATATTGGGTATCAGCGTACTCAGGACTAATTGGACAACAACTTTTGGGGTCCAATTTCTCCTGTTACCCTTGTGAAAATAAAATATTGGGGGCGAAAAAATCATTTTTGTAAAAAAAAAAAAGGATTTTTTATTTTTACGGCTGTACGTTATAAACTTCTGTGAAGCACTTCGGGGTTCAAAGTGCTCACCACACATCTAGAAAAGTTCCTTGTGGGGTCTATTTTCCAAAATAGGGTCATTTGTGGGGGGTTTCTACTGTTTAGGCGCATCAGGGGCTCTCCAAATGCGACATGACGCCCCCAGACCATTCCATCAAAGTCTGCAATCCAAAACGTCACTACTTCCCTTCCGAGCCCCAACGTGTGCCCATACAGTAGTTTTCTCCCACATATTGGGTATCAGCGTACTCAGGACAAATTGGACAACAACTTTTGGGGTCCAATTTCTCCTGTTACCCTTTTGAAAATAAAATATTGGGGGCGAAAAAATCATTTTTGTAAAAAAAAAAAGGATTTTTTATTTTTACGGCTGTACGTTATAAACTTCTGTGAAGCACTTCGGGGTTCAAAGTGCTCACCACACATCTAGAAAAGTTCCTTGTGGGGTCTATTTTCCAAAATAGGGTCATTTGTGGGGGGTTTCTACTGTTTAGGCGCATCAGGGGCTCTCCAAATGCGACATGACGCCCCCAGACCATTCCATCAAAGTCTGCAATCCAAAACGTCACTACTTCCCTTCCGAGCCCCAACGTGTGCCCATACAGTAGTTTTCTCCCACATATTGGGTATCAGCATACTCAGGACAAATTGGACAATAACTTCTGGGGTCCAATTTCTCCTGTTACCCTTGTGAAAATAAAATATTGGGGGCGAAAAAAAATCATTTTTTTTTTAAAAAAAAGGATTTTTTATTTTACGGCTGTACGTTATAAACTTCTGTGAAGCACTTCGGGGTTCAAAGTGCTCACCACACATCTAGATAAGTTCCTTGAGGGGTCTAGTTTCCAAAATGGTGTCATTTGTCAGGGGTTTCCACTGTTTAGGCAGATCAGGAGCTCTCCAAACACGACATGGCATCCAGCCAATTCTGCTTTGAAAAAGTCAAACGGCGCTCCTTCCCTTCCAAACTCTACCATGCACCCAAACAGTGGTTTACCCCCACATATGGGGTATCAGCGTACTCAGGACAAATTGCACAATACCTTTTGGAGTCTTGTTACCTTGGGAAAATAAAAATTGGGGTGAAAAGATCATTTTTGTTCAAAAAATATGATTTTCTTATTTTTACGGCTCTACGTTATAAACTTGTGTGGAGCACTTGGGGGTTCAAATTGCTCACCAAAGATCTAGATAAGTTCCTTAGGGGGTCTAGTTTCCCAAATACGGTCACTTGTGGGGGGTTTCCACTGTTTAGGCACATCAGGGGCTCTCCAAATGCAACATGGCGTCCAATCTCAATTCCAGCCAATTTTGGTTGGAAAAAGTCAAATGGCACTCCTTCCATTCCGAGCTCTACCGTGCGCCCAAACAGTGGTTCCCTCCCACATATGAGGTATCAGCGTACTCAGGACAAATTGTACAACAACTTTTGTAGTCCAATTTCTCCTGTTACCCCAGGGAAAATAAAAAATTAGTGACTAAAAATAATTTTTGTGGGAAAAAATAGGATTTTTTATTTTCTTGCCGGGCATTAGAAACTTGTGTGAAGCACTTGGGGGTTCAAAGTGCTCACGAAACATCTAGATAAGTTCCTTAGGGGGTATAGCTTCCAAAATGGGGTCACTTGTGGGGGGTTTCCACTGTTTAGGTTCATCTGGGGCACTGCAAACGGAACATGACCCCTATCAACGTCTGCATTCCAAAACGTTACTACTTCCTTTCCATGCCCTGCCGTGCACCCAAACAGTTTCCCCCCCCCACATATGGGGTATCAGCGTACTCAGGACAAATTGGACAACAACTTTTTGGGTCCAATTCCCTTGGGAAAAATCAAAAATTTGGGACTAAAAAATCATTTTTGTGGAAAATTGTTTTTTTTTTTTTCACACCCAGGCATTATAAACTTTTGTGAAACACTTGGGGGTTCAAAGTGCTCACAACAGATCTAGATAAGTTCCTTAGGGGGTCTAGTTTCCAAATGGTGTCATTTGTGGGGGGTTTCCACTGTTTAGGCACATCAGGGGCTCTCCAAACGCGGACATGGTGTCCAATCTCAATTCCAGCCAATTTTAGTTTGAAAAAGTCAAACGGCGCTCCTTCCCTTACGAGCTCTGCCGTGTGCCCAAACAGTGGTTTCCCCCCACATATGGGGTATTGGCGTACTCAGGAGAAATTGTACAACAACTTTATCTGTCCATTTTCTCCTTTTACCCTTGTGAAAATAAAAAAAAGTTTGTAAAAGATAATTTTTGTGGCTAAAAAGTTACATATTCATTTTTTCCTTCCACGTTGCTTCAGCTCCTGTGAAGCAACTGAAGGGTTAATAAAATTCTTGAATGTGGTTTTGAGTACCTTGAGGGGTGCAGTTTTTAGAATGGTGTCACTTTTTGGTATTTTCTGCTATATAGACCCCTCAAAGTGACTTCAAATGTGATGTGGTCCCTAAAAAAAATGGCTTTGTAAATTTTGTTGTAAAAATGACAAATCGCTGGTCAACTTTTATCCCTTATAATTTCCTGTAAAGAAGACATGTGGGAAATGTTATTTATTAACTATTTTGTGTGACATATTTCTCTATTTTAAGGGAATAAAAATTCAAATTTGAAAATTGCAAAATTTTCAAAATTTTCGCCATATTTGCATTTTTTCAAAAATAAACGCAAGTTATATTGAATAAATTTTACCACTAACATGAAGTACAATATGTCACGAGAAAACAATCTCAGAATCGCAAAGATCCGTTGAAGCGTTCCAGAGTTATAACCTCATAAAGAGACAGTGGTCAGAATTGTAAAAATTGGCCCGGTCATTAACCTGCAAACCACCCTTGGGGGTGAAGGGATTAAGTAGCCATCCTACTCTGCTCACATTACCTGTATTAATTGCACCTGTTTGAACTCGTTACCTGTATATGAGATTCCTATCCACAAACTCAGTCAATTACACTCCAACCTCTTCATCATGGCAAAGACAAAAAAGCTGTCTATGGACACCAGGGAAAAAATTGTAGACCTGCACAAGGCTGAGATGGGCTTGATTTTGGCCAACAATCTCCTTCTCTCAGTAAGAGAATTGAAGATGGGTCGTGGCTGGCTCTTCCAGGATGACAATGACCTGAAACACGCAGCCAGGGCAACGGAGTGGCTCCGTAAGAAGCATTTCAAGGTCCTGGAGTGGTCTAGCCAGTCTCCACAACTGAACCCAATAGAAAATCTTTGGAGGGAGTTCAGCTCAACTCAATGTTGCCCAGTGACAGCCCCAAAACTTTAAAGATCTGGAGAAAATCTGTGTGGAGGAGTGGGCAAAAATCTTTGCTGCAGTGTGTGCAAACTTGGTCAAGAAATACAGGAAATGTCTGACCTCTGTATTTGCTAACAAAGGTTTCAGTACCAAATATTAAGTTCTGTTTTTCTATTGTATCCAATACTTATTTAATGCAATAAGATGCAAATTAATTATGTAAAAATCATACAATGTGATTTTCTGGATTTTTTTTAAGATTCTGCCTCTCAGTGCTGAAGTGAACCTGCGATCATAATTACAGACCTCTCTATTCTTTGTAGGTGTGAAACTTGATAAATCAGCAGTGTAACAAATTCTTATTTTCCCCACTGAATGTTTATATGCTAGGAAAAAGGACAGTTGTTTTGACAGGATTCGTAGGTGTCCGCAGTTTTAGATTTCAGCTTGTACCATAGAAAAAGATAAATATGTGTAGATATTTAAATATTAGACAAAGATAATCACAAAATGTAATTTTTAAATGAAGGAAAAAGCTGTGGTTTATCACATCTTTGGGAAGCCGAGTTCAAATTCCCTAACCACATCAAGTTTGATTACTGCCACACCTATTATCACTTAAAAATAGGTATATGTTTGTGAGAAAAGGGGGATTAACAAGTAGTGTATATTAAAACTCTTTAAACACATATATTTATTAGAACATGCTTAAAAAACATCCAACCCTGTGCACAGTGAAACCAGCTGATGTAGCAAATTTAAATAGTATAAAGGTAACACAATATTAGAATTATGCAGCCATAGTAAAAGAGCATCTCTCAATCAAGATGATTGGTTGTGCTATGGTTACAGATCAGTATAAATTGGCTCATCCTTACTTGCCCTGGTTGTCCCTGCTAGACATAAAGATACAAATATTTCTATAATCTAGATAACACAGGCGCTATTATGTAAAAGACATTTAAAGCACACCACAAAATAAATAAGATAATATGAGACTTACCGTGTTAGTCATTAGTCATGAGGATGTCAATCTCTGTTTCTCATGCTTTGACGCATTTCTCCAATTAGTGGATCATCAGGAGGCCAAATTGAAGATTTATGAGAGGTAGCGATAGCTACGAGAATGCAGGATGATCATATGCACATTTTGATATGCCTGGGCTAAGAAAAGTGGGGTTTAAATATGATTCCTCATCTGACAGTGGACACCCACAAAGTAAACTCATCCTCTGAATTGATCCTCTCTGCATGTATGCACTCCATTCATTGTCAGCAAGCAGCTGAATGACACAAGCCCCTTCTGTCTTGCATGTGGAAATATATAGCAATGGTAACCAAATCATTCATCCTCTGAATTGATCCTTTCTGCATGTATGCACTCCATTCATTGTCAGCAAGCAGCTGAATGACACAAGCCCCTTCTGTCTTGCATGTGGAAATATATAGCAATGGTAACCAAATCATTCATCCTCTGAATTGATCCTCTCTGCATGTATGCACTCCATTCATTGTCAGCAAGCAGCTGAATGACACAAGCCCCTTCTGTCTTGCATGTGGAAATATATAGCAATGGTAACCAAATCATTCATCCTCTGAATTGATCCTCTCTGCATGTATGCACTCCATTCATTGTCAGCAAGCAGCTGAATGACACAAGCCCCTTCTGTCTTGCATGTGGAAATATATAGCAATAGTATGCACTCCATACTTCTGATTGCTGCCAACCACTGCTGTACCATTTTGCAACATAGTTTAATGTGCCTGGTAAAACTTTAGTATAATTCATTTTTTGCACTGTGCTTAATACTTACTGCTGTGTATTCCTGTGACTGGGGCCTCTGTAGATGCTATCAGGTGGAAAGTGCTATAACATATAGATGTTGCCAGGTCTAGTGCCTTTGATGATCTAACCACCCCCTGGTGTGCTGGCCCCAGCTGGCAAATTATCCCAAAGCAGCTCCCACAATCCCACTTTCCTGACCCTGTAGTGTGGACTATATATTTAGGAGTAGTCTAAGGGGCGCATGCATTGTGGGGGCGCATGCATCCCAGAAGTTAAGCATCACAGAAGAAAAGCATCTTGAAAACGGCAGTTATTCATGGCAGTTAATCAGGCTGGAATCAGGTACCCCACACTTTGCCTTATTTTTCATTATGTACTTTATCTATTTCCTCCTGTGTTCCCTTGCCATCCACATTCACCGCCCCATCCCCCCTCCATCACGACTCATACACATCAGCCCCTCTATCCTTCCCTCTCCCATGTACAGCTCCCATGCACTCCTCACCTTCCTGAAAAACCTCAGCCCATCTTGCCCAAACACATCACAGAAAAAACCTACTTACAATTCCAACAACTACCTGCTCTTTATCTTCCTACTCCTACTGATTTCAGGGGACATCTCCCCCAACCCTGGTCCACCATCCCCAACCTCAATCCCTACCCAACTCATACCGAAACCATAATAATCTTATTAATATTACTTGCACTCCCTCATCTCCTTCTTTCAATTGTGCCCTCTGGAATCCACGGTCTGCATGCAACAAGCTATCCTTCCTGCACAACTACTTTCTGAACCACTCTCTTAATCTGTTGGCCCTCACTGAAACCTGGATTCAGGATTCTGACACTGTCTCCCCTGCTGCCATTTCCTATGGTGGTTTACAGTTCTCCCATTCCCCGAGACCCACAAACAGACATGGTGGTGGAGTTGGCATACTCCTGTCCCCACAATGCACTTTCCAGGTCATCCCCCAATTCCATCACTCTCATTCCCTTCTTTTGAGGTCCACACCATCAGGCTCTTCCATCCCCTCTCCCTCAAAGTAGCGGTCATATATTGGCCCCCAGGCTCACCCACCCAGTTCCTTGACCACTTCTCAGCCTGGCTGCAGCACTTCATGTCCTCAGAACTACCAACCCTTATCCTTGGAGACTTCAACATCCCCATTAACAGCCCTACTTCCACATCTGCATCTCAGCTTCTATCACTAACCACTTCTCTAGGCCTCTCACAGCTTTCAACCTCTGAGACACATAAGGATGGCAACACCCTTGACCTGGTCTTTGTCCGCCTCTGTTCAATCTCCCACCTAAATAACTCACCGCTTCCACTCTCTGACCACAACATTCTCTCCTTCACGCTCACAAATCCTCCACCACCCCAGCGCACTCCTACCTACCACACATTCAGAAATCTACAAGCCATTAACCCTCAGACACTTTCAGACTCCCTACACTCATCGCTGTCCCCAATCTCCTCTTTTTCCTGTCCTGATCTGGCTGTTCATCACTACAATGACATTCTTAAAAGCACCCTTGACCAAGTAGCACCGCTCACCCTCAGAACCTCCAAACACACAGTAAAACAGCCCTGGCTCACATTGCAAACTCGACTTCTTCAGCGATGCTCTAGGAGTGCTGAACGCCTCTGGAGAAAAACCCACACACCAGAAGACTTCATCCACTTTAAATTCATGTTAAGAACTTATAATGCTGCCCTTCACCTCGCCAAACAGACCTACTTCACCACACTGATCTCCTCACTAGCCAACAACCCCAAGAAACTTTTTGACACTTTTCACTCCCTCCTCAGGCCAAAAGCACAAGCCCTATCACAGACATTTGTGCTGACGACCTGGCCTCCCATTTTATAGAAAAAATAGATACTATCCGTCAGGAAATCTGCTCTCAACCACCAAGTGCTGTGACTCCCATCCCACCCTGCATTTCCCCTGGCTCACATTTGATCCCATCACAGAAGAAGAAGTCTCCAGACTCCTCTCTTCCTCTCGTCCGACTACATGCACTACCGACCCCATCCCCTCATATCTCCTCCAGTCTCTCTCTCCAGTTGTCACAACTCACCTAACTACAATCTTTAATCTCTCACTCTCCTCTGGCATTTTCCCATCCTCCTTCAAACACTCCATCATTACTCCATTACTAAAGAAACCCGCTCTTGACCCTTCCTGCACAAACAACTACAGACCGGTCTCCAATCTCCCCTTCATCTCTAAACTTTTGGAGCGCCTAGTCTACTCCCGCCTCATCCGTTACCTCTCCACTTACTCCCTCCTAGACCCTTCACAGTCCGGCTTCCGCCCCCTACATTCGACTGAAACTGCACTCATCAAAGTGACCAATGACCTTCTTACAGCAAAACGTAATGGCGACCACTCTCTGCTCATTCTACTCGACCTTTCTGCAGCTTTCGACACTGTTGACCACTGTCTCCTACTGTCTAGGCTCCAGTCACTAGGTATTAAGGACACTGTTCTCTCCTGGTTCTCCTCCTATCTTTCTGACCGCTCCTTCAGTGTTTCGTTCTCTGGCTCCACGTCATCTCCTCTTCCTCTCACTGTCGGTGTACCCCAGGGCTCAGTCCTTGGCCCCCTTCTCTTTTCTCTCTACACGGCCCCAATTGGACAGACCATCAGCAGATTTGGCTTTCAGTACCATCTTTATGCCGATGACACACAACTATACACGTCATCCCAAGACCTTACCCCCGCTGTTCTACAGAACACCACCGACTGTCTGTCCGCAGTCTCCAACATCATGTCCGCTCTCTATCTGAAACTTAACCTCTCCAAGACTGAACTCCTTCTGCTCCCGCCGTCTACTAACCTCCCTAAATCTGACATTTCTCTCTCTGTGGGCGGCACCATAATAACACCCCGGCAGCAGGCTCGCTGTCTGGGTGTTATGTTTGACACCAATCTCTCCTTCACCTCCCATATACAATCTCTTGCCCGCTCTTGCCGTCTACACCTAAAGAACATCTCTAGAATCTGCCCTTTTCTCACCATGGAAACAACAAAAACCCTCACTGTAGCATTGATCCACTCCAGCCTGGACTACTGCAACGCTCTATTACTTGGCCTCCCCATTACTCGACTATCCCCTCTCCAGTCCATCCTTAAAGCAGCAGCCAGGGTCATCCATCTGGCTAATCGGTACTCGGACGCGTCCGCTCTTCGCCAGTCCTTACACTGGCTGCCCATTCATTATAGGATCCAATTCAAAGTACTGGTTCTCACCCACAAAGCTCTCCACAGTGCAGCACCCCCCTACATCTCCTCCCTCATTTCTATCTATCGGCCTAACCGACTGCTGCGCTCTGCAAACGACTTTCGACTAACCTCTGCACTAATCCGTACCTCCCACTCCCGACTCCAAGACTTCTCCCGCGCTGCGCCAATCCTCTGGAATTCTCTACCCCAAGAAATTAGGACTATCCACAATTTGCATGGTTTCAGGAGCTCCCTCAAAACACATTTGTTCAGAGTGGCCTATCACATTCACTAACCAAAGTCGTTCTATGTTTAAGTGTGTATGTGTAGCCCATTCACTATCTCCATCCATGCCTCACTCCCTCAAGATGGCTGGACCATCATTGTAAATGCACCATTGTATATACACACCTGTACTTTGTATCTCCCCCACCTCATTGTAGATTGTAAGCTCTCACGAGCAGGGTCGGCTTATTTTGCTTTAATTATTGTATTGTTAACGTTGTTACCTATGACTTGTGTTTTGAAACTGTTAAACTGTAAAGCGCTGCGGAATATGTTGGCGCTATATAAATAAAGATTATTATTATTATTATTAAACTCACTCAGATAATAGCATGTCTTCAGAGTCCCCATCTCTGTATTGCATGTGTCTTGGGTGGGTTTAACATTGCCAGACCTAAGAGGTATTAATTGGTCTACTTCCTGTTTCACATGCTGTGTAGATCAGGTGTTACTGCTGAAACTGTAAGGTCCTGGAAGGCTGCTGCAAGATGAAGCAGGAACAAACTATAAGCTCAAGCGAAACAGGAAACAGATATGACGTGAACTATGCTGGAAGGCCGCCGCACTTAGTGTCTGCGCTTCAGGACTGGACCGCAAATAAAACAATACTGAAAGTCAGCAGCACAGTCACAGCGTAGGCTTCAGGCTGGAGCGTAAATAGATCAACCAGACCCCTTTGCGAAGAATACTGGGCAGGATGAGTTAAAATAGGTAGAAACTCATCCCAGTCCGATCTGCAACAGGTATCCTATAAATTCTTTCCTCTGGCAATCTGGATTGCCATTGTTAAGTCTTGTACTGCCTGGTGAAGGAGTGAAGGATTTGGTATTCAGTAGAGGCGTTTTAGGAGAGTTGTTCTGTGACTTTTGCCAGGTGTTTCGGCTGTGTGCGAATTCCCCATCCTCTCCTGTTTAGTTTCCCTACCTTTTCTACCCGGTGTTCCCCTCAGTTGTCTGTGAGTGAATATTAGTAGGATTGCTATATATTATACATATTGTATATACTTTTTCCTCTCAACATCCCTGGGAGGTCGAGGTGACAGTAAAGGCTGATTCAGGAGTAGTGTTGAGCGATACTTCCCGATATCAAGAAGTATCGGATCGGATTGGGTATCGCCGATACCCAAAAAGTATCGGTGATACCCGATTCCGATACCGGAAATCCAATGCAAGTTTATGGGACAGAAAATTCGGAACTAAAAAAAACCCTTTCTTTCCTTGTAAACACTAAATATACACACATAGAATACATATATATATATATATATATATATATACATGTCATTGTGACATATATATATACATATATTTATAGTTCATACACTACATAGTAAAATAGCCTCTGATTCAATTGCCGGGTAATGCCCGCTTTTGTGAAAATACAGAACCACCCGACATGAAATGACACATGGTTTACATAGTTAACCATGTCTTTTCATGTAGTTTGATATCTGGTTTTCACAAACAATTACATGAGTGTATGTGTGCAAAATTTCACACCTGTAGGGGTTAATTAAAGGTGTAAATTCGTTGTAAAAAAAACGGACTTTTTTGCTACGAATTTACACCTTCAATTAACCTGTACATGTGTCAGATTTTGCACACATACACTCATGTAATTGTTAGTGAAAACAATATATCAAACTACATGAAAAGACATGGTTAACTCTATGTAAACCATGTGTCATTTCATGTCGGCTTCTGTATTTTCACAAAAGCCGACAATTGAATTAGCGGCTATTATACTATGTAGAAGTGTATGAACTATAAATATATATATATGTGTCACAAATTCAATGACATGTATATATATATATATATATATATATATAATATATATATGAGGTGCAAAATTGTTGAAAAAAAATGCGTGGGCTCCCGCCCTATTTTCTCAACCAGACAGACAAAGCCAGCGAGTGGGGGCAGATAATAATAGCCCAGAGAGGGACCATTATTTTTGGCCCCCCCCGGGCTACTAACATCTGCCCCCAGACACCCCAGAAAAGGCAAATCTATAATTAGATTCACCCTTTCTGGCACTTTGCCCGTGTATTCCCATTGCCCTGTAGCGGTGGCGAATGGGTTAATAAGGGGTTAAAGCCACCTTGCTATTGAAAGGTGACCTTAAGCTAGGTTAATAATTGAGAGCTGTAATTAGACAACTATCAATTATTAATCCTATTGCATGAAATAAAAATAAAAACACACACTTTAAAAATCATTTTAATGAAATAAAGACACATGTTTTTGACCATCTTTTATTTTACTGCAAAAACCATTTCCTGTAATAAAAATAAAATAAAAAAGCAAAATTATTCTTACCTATCCGATGCACAGTCAGGTCCCACGGTGTAATCCATCAGAAAGGGTTAATGTTTACTGCAGGGACCGCAGCTAATGCTGCAGCCTCACAGTAAACCCCCGAATGAATCTTCTCCTCTCCTGGCTGACAGGAGAGGAAGCGGTTAGATTAATTGATTGCTTCCCACTTTCACTTCAGGTCAGCCAGGGACACCATCAGTGACGTCAGAGGGAATCCCGGCTGACCTGAAGTGAACTGATTAACAAAAATAGGGGATCCCCTCGAAAAAAAAAATGGTGTGGGGTCCCCCCTATTTTTGTTAACCAGCCTGATGAAGCAGACTACTGATGCCTTGATTTTCAGGCTGTTAATGTCACGCTGTCACTGTATACAGGAGGTCCGGGGTCTATGCTGACCCTAAGCTGGGGCCCTGACTAATCCCTCTACCTGGAGGTACTGTTGATGGTACAGAGGTCCAGGCCGCCAGCGTAACCCTATCTCCTGTGAATCCCTGACCCTCTGTAATCTAGTCCTGAGAAGGACCCTGATCACCACCACAGGGAACGGGAAGGTAAATGCCTACACACAGTATAAGACGAACGAGACAGTACAAGGGGTAAAATAAAAGACCACCTTGCATACAAAACTCACTCTACAACTACAGAGGGAACACCAACGGGTAAGGAGATAAATAATAAAGTGAGGAGAGGAGAAAACCACACCAGGTACTCTTCACTTCAGACTTCTCAATACAACGATCCGCTCTGCTGGTCTGCATGAATGCTTTCACCGACACTTCCCTAGCAGACTGGCAGGTATTTGAAGGAATCTCATTAGTGCAGCATTAACTGCAGCTGGGCGAGGCTGGGCCTCGTCTAGCACAGAGAGAGGGAGAATTAACTCCCTCACTGCCGACAAACACCAAGCACCAAAAACTCAGCTGTGAGAAGTCAGGTTGTGTAATCGCGACGATCTTCGTGGCGACACACCCGTGACAGTACCCCCCCTTCTACGAGGGGCCTCCGGACCCTCAGGGCCAGGTTTATCTGGGTGAGTTGTGTGGAAGGCCCGAATTAATCGATCTGCGTTAATATCCGACGCAGGAACCCATGTCCTCTCCTCAGGACCATACCCCTTCCAATGAACCAGGTACTGAAGGGACCGGCGATTCAGACGTGAATCGATGATTTTCGACACCTGAAACTCCAAGTTACCATTGACCACCACAGGAGGAGGAGGTAAAGGTGATGGTATCACCGGCGCCACATACCTCTTAAGCAACGATCTGTGGAACGCATTGTGTATTTTAAACGTAGGGGGGAGGTCAAGACGGAATGCCACCGGATTATAGAACTGATCCTGTATGGCTCGATGAACCTGGGACCCAGTTTCCAGGAGGGAACCTTAAGTTTTATATTCTTGGTAGACAACCATACCCGATCGTTCACACTTAGGTCCGGACCAGACACTCTCCTCCTATCAGCCATACGTTTGTATCGGTTCCCCATAGTACTCAGATTATTCAGCACTCCTCTCCACACTGAAGCAAGTGACGAAGAAAATCGTTCCTCCTCAGGAACCCCAGAAGAGCCCCCCCTATTGAAAGTACAAAACTGGGGGTGAAAACCATATGCCCCAAAAAACAGGGACTTACCAGTGGACTCGCTCCGCCTATTGTTAAGAGAGAATTCCGCCAGAGGCAAGAAAGAAGCCCAGTCCTCCTGGTTCTCTGACACAAAACACCGGAGATATGTCTCCAAGCTCTGGTTCAGACGCTCTGTCTGACCATTGGTCTGCGGATGAAAAGCCGATGAAAATGACAACTGCATCCCCCGCCGTGTACAAAATGCCTTCCAGAATTTGGACACAAACTGAGACCCCCGATCCGACACCACATCGGAGGGTACCCCGTGAAGTCTCACAATCTCCCCAATGAACACCTGCGCAAGAGTTTTAGCATTAGGAAGAGCAGGAAGAGCGATAAAATGTGCCATCTTGCTGAACCTGTCCACTACAACGAGTATGACTGTTTTACCTGAGGACGTCGGGAGGTCCGTAATAAAGTCCATAGACAGATGAGTCCACGGACGCTCTGGGATTTTCAAAGGTAAGAGGGCCCCAGACGGACGGGTATGTGGGGTCTTAGAGCGCGCACAAACCCCACAGGACGCGACAAAAGTTACCACCTCCCTATGTAAGTTAGGCCACCAAAACCGGCGCGAGAGGAGATCCACAGTTGCTTTACTCCCTGGGTGTCCTGCTAAAGCTGAATTATGGTGTGCCTCGATTACCTTTTGTCTTAACTGATCTGGAACAAACAGTCTCCCTGGAGGTCCAACAGGGGCGTCCCCCTGAGCCTCCAATACCTCCTCCTCAAGCTCAGAGCATACTGCCGACACCACCACCCCCTCCTGAAGGATAGGAACCGGGTCATCCGTCTTCCCGGCCCCAGGGAAACTGCGAGATAAGGCATCCGCCTTTACATTTTTTGACCCAGGACGATATGTGACGACAAAATTAAACCTGGTAAAAAACAACGACCACCTAGCTTGTCTGGGATTCAGACGTTTTGCGGACTCTAAATATAGCAGGTTCTTGTGATCGGTAATGACGGTGACCGGGTGGACTGCCCCCTCCAAAAAATGACGCCACTCCTCAAAAGCTAACTTAATGGCCAAGAGTTCCCTATTGTCGACATCATAATTCCTCTCAGCGGACGACAATTTTTTAGAGAAGAAGGCGCATGGATGCCATTTACCAGGGGACGGACCTTGAGATAATACCGCTCCCACCCCTACCTCAGAAGCCTCTACCTCCACAATGAACGGCTGTGACGCATCAGGTTGAATGAGTATGGGTGCCGAAGCAAAACATTTTTTCAAGGAGGAAAACGCTTGACAAGCCTTGTCAGACCACCTTGAAAAATCCGTCCCTTTTTTAGTCATGTCTGTGAGAGGTTTAACTATGGACGAGAAATTACGAATAAATTTCCGGTAATAGTTAGCAAACCCCAGGAAACGTTGTAATGCCTTAAGATCCTCTGGCAGATTCCACTCAAGAACTGCCCGCACTTTCCCAGGGTCCATAAGAAAACCGGATGCTGACACCAGGAATCCTAAAAACTGAAGTTCCTGTACAGCGAACACACACTTCTCCCATTTGGCGTACAGTTTATTATCCCTCAAGATCTGCAACACCTGCCTAACATGCTCCTGATGAGACACAAGATCCGGCGAGTAAATTAAGATGTCATCCAGATATATGACAACAAACTGTGACACTAGGTGGCGAAAGATGTCATTAACAAAATGTTGAAACACCGCCGGGGCATTAGTCAGACCAAATGGCATGACAAGGTTCTCATAATGCCCCTCCGGAGTGTTAAACGCCGTCTTCCACTCATCCCCCTCCTTCATCCTAATCAGATTATACGCCCCCCTGAGATCCAACTTAGAGAACCATTTGGCGCCCATGATCTGATTGAAGAGATCGGGAATAAGTGGGAACGGATACGGATCTCGGACCGTAATCCGATTAAGCTCACGGAAATCCAGGCAAGGGCGTAGGCCTCCATCTTTCTTCTTCACAAAGAAGAACCCCGCGGCCACCGGGGAAGATGAAGGTCTAATATGCCCCTTAGCCAGACTCTCCGAAATATAATCCTTCATGGCCTGCCTCTCAGGACCAGAAAGGTTATACAACCTAGATTTCGGTAACTTGGCTTCAGGGAGCAATTTTACAGAACAGTCATACGCGCGATGAGGAGGTAGTTCTTGACACCCTTTCTCCGAAAATACATCCTCAAAGTCCACCAGAAATGGAGGTAAGGCCTAGGCACGACCGCACCGATGACCGTGTTCATGCAGTTTTTATTACAGAATTCACTCCACTGGCTTATCTCTCTGGATTGCCAATTAATAACCGGGTTATGCTTAGTTAACCAAGGAAGGCCCAACACTATAGGAGTGGGAAGACCCTCCAACACGTAACAAGACAACAGTTCTTTATGTATCGCCCCCACTCGAAGATCTATGTTATGCACGGCTTGCAAAAAACTACCTTGACCGAGAGGCCTGGCGTCGATCGAGAATATGGGGATGGGTTTAGCCAATACACTCAGTCGCATACCTTGAACCCGGGCAAACCGAGCGTCCACCAGATTAGCCCCGGCCCCACTATCCAGAAGAACAGATATCCTCTCAGTTCTCGAACCCACCACCACCTCCGCCGGTACGAGAAATTGAGACGGACCTGGGGACGAAATACATACTCCCAGATTGTCGTCCACCACACAACCTGGGATCAATAGTTTTCCGGCGACTTCTCACTCTGCAAAGGACGGCATGGACACCCCCCAATAAAATGTCCCTTTCTCCCGCAAAAGAAACACCTTCCTGTCTTGCGGCGCACTGCCGATCCCCTCCCTCGGAATGATGTCCCTCCTAACTGCATAGGCTCCTCTGGACTGACCAGGGGAACCTCCATATAAGGGGCCCTAGTAGAAGGTGGAGTCATCACATGGGGCGGAGTTACCCCGCACCTCTCCCGAAGCCTCTGTCAATGCGAATAGCAAGGGCCATAGCGGCTTCCAGTGACGTGGGAGGGTCATACTGTGCCAACACATCTTTTAATTTGTCAGATAAACCTTGACAAAACTGGCTCCTAAGAGCCGGGTCATTCCACTGGGTGTCCGTGGCCCACCTACGGAACTCCGAACAGAATTCCTCCGCCGGACGATCTCCCTGCTGTATCTTATGTAACTTAGTTTCAGCAAGGGAGACCCGATCCGGGTCATCATACACAAGACCCAGAGCTGCGAAAAACCTATCCACTGACTGGAGAGCCGGGGATCCCGGGGGAAGCGAGAACGCCCATGATTGGGGGTCCCCTTGTAGGAGAAGATGACAATTCCCACCCTTTGATCTTCACTCCCCGATGACCGAGGTCGCAGCCGAAAGTACAATTTACATGCCTCCCGGAAAGCAAAAAATTTGTCCCGCCCTCCAGTGAACCTGTCAGGGAGAGCTACTTTAGGTTCAGGTCCGGCTTGCTCCAGGGGGTACAAAACCTTGGACTTAACGTCCGCCAGCTCCATGGACAAACTCTGCAACTGCCGAGCTAGACTGGCTACTGGATCCATGGTGGCTGGAGAGAATCTTTAGTATGGTCGGTGAAAATGTCACGCTGACACTGTATACAGGAGGTCCGGGGTCTATGCTGACCCTAAGCTGGGGCCCTGACTAATCCCTCTACCTGGAGGTACTGTTGATGGTACAGAGGTCCAGGCCGCCAGCCTAACCCTATCTCCTGTGAATCCCTGACCCTCTGTAATCTAGTCCTGAGAAGGACACTGATCACCACCACAGGGAACGGGAAGGTAAATGCCTACACACAGTATAAGACGAACGAGACAGTACAAGGGGTAAAATAAAAGACCACCTTGCATACAAAACTCACTCTACAACTACAGAGGGAACACCAACGGGTAAGGAGATAAATAATAAAGTGAGGAGAGGAGAAAACCACACCAGGACTCTTCACTTCAGACTTCTCAATACAACGATCCGCTCTGCTGGTCTGCATGAATGCTTTCATCGACACTTCCCTAGCAGACTGGCAGGTATTTGAAGGAATCTCATTAGTGCAGCATTAACTGCAGCTGGGCGAGGCTGGGCCTCGTCTAGCACAGAGAGAGGGAGAATTAACTCCCTCACTGCCGACAAACACCAAGCACCAAAAACTCAGCTGTGAGAAGTCAAGTTGTGTAATCGCGACGATCTTCGTGGCGACACACCCGTGACAGTTAAGGAGTTAAGATCCATGGACCTTGCCAGCCTGATAATACCAGGCCACAGCAGTCTGCTTATCTTGGCAAGTTGACAAAAATAGGGGATCCCCTCGAAAAAAAATGGCATGGGGTCCCCCCTATTTTTGTTAACCAGCCAAGTAAAATGCAGACTGCTGCGGCCTGGTATTAAAAGACTGTCAAGGCTCATGGATTTTGGCCCTCAACAGCCTAAAAATACCAGGCTACAGCAGCCCCACATTTGGCGCATCAAAAGATGTGCCAATTGTGGCACTTTACCCGACTCTTCCCACTTGCCCTGTAGCGGTGGCAAGTGGGGTAATAAGGGGTTAATGTCACCGTTGATTGCACGGTGACAATAAGCCCGGTTAATAATGGAGAGGCATCAATAAGACACCGATCCATTATTAATCCCAAAGTTTTTAAATGTTTAAAAAAAAAGACACAGCAAGAAAAAAGTATTTTAATGAAATAAAAGAGACAACACAGTTTTCATTAATTTTATTACACGCTCATCCTGCGACACCATCGATCTCCTTGAAAAAAAGAAAAAAAACAAACCAACAGTATACCACCTTACCATAGTAACGAGTGTCCCACAACGATCCAGCTCTGCTACATTGGAATGTCAGGCAGAGCCTGACATCCCGAGGCAGCACAGCTGCTTACCTGCTTCCCTGGCGGTGACGTCATCGGACTGCTTTACGGCCGCGATTACCCGGCAGCACATGCAGTTATCGCGAGAAACTGCACGTGACCTCCAGGAGAAGATAATGGCGGCCATCAAGCAGTCCAGGACGTGACCACCGGGGATCTTCTGCCAGGTAAGTGCCACTGACTCCTGACAGACCCGACCGACGGACACTGACAGTGACAGGAACATTCCGATTCCGGTATCCGATATGACAAAAATATCGGAACTCGGAATCAGAATTCCGATACAGCGAATATCGGCCGATACCCGATATTTGCAGTATCGGAATGCTCAACACTATTCAGGAGTATAACAAGCTATGTGGCCCCAGCATCTTCACCATCAGAAGTAACATGGGGAGAAGGAATAGCTAGGACGCCCCTAGCATTAGGGACAGGGTAGGAGCCCCTGACCCTAGGATATCTGATAACAGAATTGTGACAGCTTGATTGCAGGTGTTGCTGCTAAGGGTGTCACAACCAGTTATTATGTTTAGGGGGCAATCACCTTTTCACACAGGGCCCTGTAGGATTTGATTTCTTTTTCCATTAATATGTGTAATTATTAGAGTTGAGCGATACTTTCCGATATCCTAAAGTATCGGAATCGGAATGGTATCGCCGATATCACTAAAAAATCGGCGATACCCGATACCGATACCGGAAGTCCCATGTAAGTCTATGGGAACAAAATATCGCAACTAAAAAAAACCCATTCTTTCCTTGTAAACACTAAATATACACACATAGAATACATATATATATATATACATGTCATTGTGACATATATATATACATATATGTATAGTTTATACACTTCTACATAGTAAAATATCCTTTGATTCAATTGCCGGGTAAAGCCGGCTTCAGTGAAAAGACAGAAGCACCCGACATGAAATGACACTTGGTGTACATAGGGTTAACCATGTCTTTTCATGTCCTTTGCTATCTAATTTGCACAAACAATTAAATCAGACTATGTGTGCAAAATTTCACACCTGTAGGGGTTAATTAAAGGTGTAAATTCGTTGTAAAAAAAACGGACTTTTTTGCTACGAATTTACACCTTTAATTAACCCCTACAGGTGTGAAATTTTGCACACATAGTCTGATTTAATTGTTTGTGCAAATTAGATAGCAAAGGACATGAAAAGACATGGTTAACCCTATGTACACCAAGTGTCATTTCATGTCGGGTTCTGCATTTTCACAAAAGCCGGCAATTGAATTAGCGGCTATTATACTATGTAGAAGTGTATGAACTACAAATATAAATATATATATATATGTGTCACAAATTCAATGACATGTATATATATATATATATATATATTTTATATATATATGAGGTGTAAAATTGCTGAAAAAAAATGCGTGGGCTCCCGCCCTATTTTCGCAACCAGACAGACAAAGCCAGTGAGTGGGGCAGATAATAATAGCCCAGAGAGGGACCATTTTTTTTGGCCCCCCCCCGGCTACTTAACATCTGCCCCCAGACACCCCAGAAAGGGCAAATCTCTAATTAGATTTGCCCTTTCTGGCACTTTGCCCGTCTATTCCCATTGCCCTGTAGCGGTGGCGAATGGGTTAATAAGGGGTTAAAATGACCTTGCAATTGAAAGGTCACTTTAAGCCAGGTTAATAATTGAGAGCTGTCAATTAGACAACTATCAATTATTAATCCTATTGTATGAAAGAAAAATCAAACACACACACTTTATAAAAAAGAAGTTTAATGAAATAATCACACAGTTTTTGACCATATTTTATTTACCTGCTAAAACCATTTCCTGTAATAAAAATAAAATAATAAAGCAAAATTATTCTTACCAATCCGATGCACAGTCAGGTCCCACGGTGTAATCCTTCAGAAAGGGTTAATGTTTACTGCAGGGACCGCAGCTAATGCTGCAGCCTCACAGTAAACCCCAAATGAATGAGTTCCTCTCCTGCCTGACAGGAGAGTAAAGGCTGGGTGTCACATAACGATACACCAGCGATCCCGACAACGATATGCACTTGTCAGGATCGCTGGTGTATCGCTACATGATCGCTGCTGAGCTGCCAAACAGGCAGCTCAGGCAGCGATCTGGGACAGCGACACTGCGGGTAACATCGCTTAAGGGCCCGTCTCACATAGCGATATCGCTACCGAGATCGCTGCTGAGTCACAAGTTTTGTGACGCAGCAGCAAGCTCACCAGCGATATCACTGTGTGTGACATTCAGCGACGATCAGCCCCCCTGCCGGGTATCGCTGATCGTCGCAGAAATGTCAGGACCTTTATTTGATCGCTGGTTTCCCTCTGACAGGCACGCATCGCTGCGTGTGACAGGCGGGAGACCAGCGATCCGCTGGTAACCAAGGTACACAGCGGGTTTCCAGGCACCGCGCAGCGCTTGGAAACCCGCTGTGTACCTTGGATACCAGCTCCCTGCATCAGGGCGCTGGTATCCAAGGTACACAGCGGGTTTCTAGGCACAGCTCCACGCCTGGAAACCCGCTGTGTACCTTGGTTACCAGCGGATCGCTGGTCTCCCGCCTGTCACACGCAGCGATGTGTGCCTGTCAGGGGAAACCAGCGATCAAAAAAAGGTCCTGACATTTCAGCGACGATCAGCGATACCCGGCAGGGGGGCTGATCGTCGCTGAATGTCACACACAGCGATATCGCTGGTGAGCTCGCTGCTGCGTCACAAAACTAGTGACTCAGCAGCGATCTCGGTAGCGATATCGCTATGTGAGACGGGCCCTTAAGTGGAAAGCTTAATTGATTGCTTTCCACTTTCACTTCAGGTCAGCCAGGGACACAATCAGTGACGTCAGAGGGAACTGATTAACAAAAATAGGGGTTCCCTTCGAAAAAAAAATGGCGTGGGGTCCCCCCTATTTTTGTTAACCAGCCAGATGAAGCAGACCGCTGAGGCCTGGATTTTCAGGCTGTTAAGGAGCCAAGATCCATGGACCTTGCCAGCCTGATAATACTAGGCCACAGCAGTCTGCATATCTTGGCTGATTAACAAAAATAGGGGATCCCCTCGAAAAAAATTGGCGTGGGGTCCCCCTATTTTTGTTAACCAGCCAGATGAAGCAGACCGCTGAGGCCTGGATTTTCAGGCTGTTAAGGAGCCAAGATCCATGGACCTTGCCAGCCTGATAATACCAGGCCACAGCAGTCTGCATATCTTGGCTGATTAACAAAAATAGGGGATCCCCTCGAAAAAAATTGGCATGGGGTCCCCCCTATTTTTGTTAACCAGCCAGATGAAGCAGACCGCTGAGGCCTGGTTTTTCAGGCTGGTAAGGATCCAATATCCATGGACCTTGCAAGCCTGATAATACCAGGCCACAGCAGTCTGCTTAGCTTGGCTGGTTAACAAAAATAGGGGATCCCCTCGAAAAAAAAACGGCGTGGGGATCCCCCCTATTTTTGTTAACCAGCCAAGTAAAATGCAGACTGCTGCGGCCTGGTATTAAAAGACTGTCAAGGCCCATGGATTTTGGCCCTCAACAGCCTGATAATACCAGGCTACAGCAGCCCCACATTTGGCGCATCAAAAGATGTGCCAATTGTGGCACTTTACCCGGCTCTTCCCACTGCCCTGTAGCGGTGGCAAGCGGGGTAATAAGGGGTTAATGTCACCGTTGATTGCACGGTGACAATAAGCCCGGTTAATAATGGAGAGGTGTCAATAAGACACCGATCCATTATTAATCCCAAAGTTATTAAATGTATAAAAAAAAGACACAGCAAGAAAAAAGTATTTTAATGAAATAAAAGAGACAACACAGTTTTCATTACTTTTATTACTCTCTCATTCCTGCGACGCCATCGATCTCCTGTAAAAAAAGAAAAAAAACAAAACAACAGTATACCACCTGTCCGACGCAGTCCATAGTAACGAGTGTCCCACGACGATCCAGCTCTGCTACATCGCAATGACAGGCAGAGCCTGTCATTGCAACGCAGCACAGCTGATTACCTGCTTCCCCGGCGGTGACGTCATCGGACTGCTTTACGGCCGGGATTACCCAGCAGTCACTGCAGTTATCGCGAGAAACTGCATGTGACCGCCGGGGAAAGAAGATGGCGGCCATGAAGCAGTCCAGGACGTGACCGCCGGAGATCTTCTGCCAGGTAAGTGCCGCTGACTCCTGACAGACCCGACCGACGGACACTGACAGTGACAGTGACAATCCCGATTCCGGTATCCGATAAGACGAAAATATCGGAACTCAGAATCGGAATTCCGATACAGCTAATATCGGCCGATACCCGATATTTGAAGTATCGGAATGCTCAACCCTAGTAATTATATATACAGTACAGACCAAAAGTTTGGACACACCTTCTCATTCAATGATTTTTCTGTATTTTCATGACTATGAAAATTGTACATTCACACTGAAGGCATCAAAACTATGAATTAACACATGTGGAATTATACATTACACTTTACAAAAAAGTGTGAAACAACTGAAAATATGTCTTATATTCTAGGTTCTTCAAAGTAGCCACCTTTTGCTTTGATTACTGCTTTGCACGCAGAAAAGGTGAGCGGATGGACTCTACATGCCTAATACCCACCTTGAAGCATGGAGGAGGTGGTGTGATGGTGTGGGGGTGCTTTGCTGGTGACACTGTTGGGGATTTATTCAAAATTGAAGCGGTGAGCGGTCCAGCTCACCCCAAACCATATCGATTGGGTTCAGGTCTGGTGACTGTGGAGGCCAGGTCATCTGGCGTAGCACCCCAACACTCTCCTTCTTGGTCAAATAGCACTTACACAGCCTGAAGGTGAGTTTGGGGTCATTGTCCTGTTGAAAAAAACATGATGGTCCAACTAAACGCAAACCGGATGGAATAGCATGCTTCTGAAAGATGCTGTGGTAGCCATGTTGGTTCAGTATGCCTTCAATTTTGAATAAATCCCCAACAGTGTCACCAGCAAAGCACCCCCACACCATCACAACACCTCCTCCATGCTTCACGGTGGGAACCAGGCATGTAGAGTCCATCCGTTCACCTTTTCTGCGTGCAAAGCAGTAATCAAAGCAAAAGGTGGCTACTTTGAAGAACCTAGAATATAAGACATATTTTCAGTTATTTCACACTTTTTTGTTAAGTGTAATATATAATTCCACATGTGTTAATTCATAGTTTTGATGCCTTCAGTGTGATTCTACAATTTTCATAGTCATGAAAATACAGAAAAATCATTGAATGAGAAGGTGTGTCCAAACTTTTGGTCTGTACTGTATATATATATATATATATATATATATATATATATATATATATATATGTACAGTGCCTACAAGTAGTATTCAACCCCTGCAGATTTAGCTGGTTTGATAAGATGCAAATAAGTTAGAGCCTTCAAACTGCAAACGAGAGTAGGATTTATTAACAGAAGCATAAATCTTACAAAACAAAAAGTTATGTTGCTCAGTTGAATTTTGATAAATTTTAAACATAAAAGTGTGGGTCAATTATTATACAACCCCTATGTGTAATATTTTGTGGAATAACCCTTGTTTGCAATTACAGCTAATAATCGTCTTTTATAAGACCTGATCAGGCCGGCACAGGTCGGTGGAGTTATCTTGGCCCACTCCTCCATGCAGATCTTCTCCAAGTTATCTAGGTTCTTTGGGTGTCTCATGTGGACTTTAATCTTGAGCTCCTTCCACAAGTTTTCAATTGGGTTAAGGTCAGGAGACTGACTAGGCCACTCCAACACCATGACTTTTTCCCTCTTGAACCAGGCCTTGGTTTTCTTGGCTGTGTGCTTTGTGTCGTTGTCTTGTTGGAAGATGAAATTACGACCCATCTTAAGATCCTTGATGGAGGAGCGGAGGTTCTTGGCCAAAATCTCCAGGTAGGCCGTGCTATCCATCCTCCCATGGATGCGGACCAGATGGCCAGGCCCCTTGGCTGAGAAACAGCCCCACAGCATGATGCTGCCACCACCATGCTTGACTGTAGGGATGGTATTCTTGGGGTCGTATGCAGTGCCATCCAGTCTCCAAACGTCACGTGTGTGGTTGGCACCAAAGATCTCGATCTTGGTCTCATCAGACCATAGAACCTTGAACCAGTCTGTCTCAGAGTCCTCCAAGTGATCATGAGCAAACTGTAGACGAGCCTTGACATGACGCTTTGAAAGTAAAGGTAACTTACGGGCTCGTCTGGAACGGAGACCATTGCGGTGGAGTACGTTACTTATGGTATTGACTGAAACCAATGTCCCCACTGCCATGAGATCTTCCCGGAGCTCCTTCCTTGTTGTCCTTGGGTTAGCCTTGACTCTTCGGACAAGCCTGGCCTCGGCACGGGAGGAAACTTTCAAAGGCTGTCCAGGCTGTGGAAGGCTAACAGTAGTTCCATAAGCCTTCCACTTACGGATGATGCTCCCAACAGTGGAGACAGGTAGGGCCAACTCCTTGGAAAGGGTTTTGTACCCCTTGCCAGCCTTGTGACCCTCCACGATCTTGTCTCTGATGGCCTTGGAATGCTCCTTTGTCTTTCCCAGGTTGACCATGTATGAGTGCTGTTCACAAGTTTGGGGAGGGTCTTAAATAGTCAGAAAAGGCTGGCAAAAGAGATCAATAATCCACACATGTGAAGCTCATTATTCTTGGTGCCTGAACTACTTCTTAATACTTTAGGGGGACCAAACAGAATTCTTGTGGTTTGAGGGGTTGAATAATAAATGTCACTCTGAATTAACTTTTAACGTTTTTAAAAAAAAAATAAAAAATAAAACAAAAATTTTTACAGCAGTGCATTTCCCACTTCCAGGCTGATCTACAGTACAAATGTCACAATGCCAAGTTAATTCCGCATGTGTCAACCAGCTAAATCTGCAGGGGGTTGAATACTACTTGTAGGCACTGTATATATATATATATATATATATATATATATATATACACTGCTCAAAAAGTAAAGGGAACGCTCAAATAACACATCATAGATCTGAATGAATGAAATATTGTCATTGAATACTTTGTTGTGTACAAAGTTGAATGTGCTGACAACAAAATCACACACAAAATCATTAATGGAAATCAAATTTATTAACCAATGGAGGCCTGTATTTGGAGTCACACCCAAAATTAAAGTCAAATGTAATGTCCTTAAAACAAGTCAAAATGATGCTCAGTAGTGTGTGTGGTCTCCACGTGCCCGTATGATCCCCCTACTGTACAACACCTCGGCATGCTTCCGGTGAGGCTGCGGATGATCTCCTGAGGGATCTCCTCCCAGACCTGGACTAAAGCATCCGCCAACTCCTGGACAGTCTGTGGTGCAATGAGACATTGGTGGATGGAGCGAGACATGATGTCCCAGATGTGCTCAATCGGATTCAGGTCTGGGGAACGGGCAGGCCAGTCCATAGCTTTAATGCCTTCATCTTGCAGGATCTGCTAACACACTCCAGCCACATGAGGTCTGGCATTGTCCTGCATTAGGAAGAACCCAGGACCAGCCGCACCAGCATATGGCCTCACAAGGTATCTGAGGATCTCATCTCGGTACCTAATGGCAGTCAGGCTACCTCTGGCGAGCACATGGAGGGCATTGCGGCAATCCAAAGAAATGCCACCCCACACCATTACTGACCCACTGCCAAACCGGTCATGCTGAAGGATGTTGCAGGCAGCAGATTGCTCTCCACGGTGTCTCCAGACTCACGTCTGTCACATGTGCTCAGTGTGAACCTGATTTCTTCTGTGAAGAGCCCAGGGCGCAAGTGGTGAATTTTCTAATTATGGTGTTCTGTGGCAAATGCCAAGCGTCCTGGACATTGTTGGGCTGTGAGCACAACCCCAATCTGTGGATGTCGGGCAATCAGACCATCCTCATGGAGTCGGTTTCTGTTTGTGCAGACCGATGCACATTTGTGGCCTGCTGAAGGTAATTTTGCAGGGCTCCGGCAGTGCTCCTCCTGTTCCTCCTTGCACAAAGGCGGATGTAGCGGTCCTGCTGCTGGGTTGCTGTCTTCCTACGGCCCCTTCCACGTCTCTTGGTGTACTGGCCTGTCTCCTAGTAGCACCTCCAGCCTCTGCACACTACGCTGACAGACACAGCAAACCTTCTCGCCACAGCCTGCATTGATGTGCCTTCCTGGATGAGCTGCACTACCTGAGCCACTTGTATGGGTTTGTTTTTATCACAGACAGAAATATAATAATTGCAAACATATGAGTAACAAAAGCTTATATTGACAGTTAGAATGAGTTAATGCAGCAAGTCAATATTTGCAGTGTTGACCCTTCATCTTCAGGACCTCTGCAATTCTCCCTGGCATGCTCTCAATCAACTTCTGGACCAAATCCTGACTGATAGCAGTCCATTCTTGCACAATCAATGCTTTCATTTTGTCAGAATTTTTAGGTTTTTGTTTGTCCACCCGTCTCTTGATGATTGACCACAAGTTCTCAATGGGATTAAGATCTGGGGAGTTTCCAGGCCATGGACCCAAAATCTCTATGTTTTGTTCTCTGAGCTATTTAGTTATCACCTTTGCTTTAAGGCAAGGTGCTCCATCATGCTGGAAAAGGCATTGTTGATCGCCAAACTGCTCTTGGAGTGTTGGGAGAAGTTGCTCTTGGAGGACATTCTGGTACCATTCTTTATTCATGGCTGTGTTTTTAGGCAAGACTGTAAGAGAGCCGATTCCCTTGGCTGAGAAGCAACCCCACACATGAATGGTTTCAGGATGCTTAACAGTTGGCATGAGACAAGACTGGTGGTAGCGCTCACCTTGTCGTCTCCGAATGAGGTGTTTTCCTGATGTCCCAAACAATTGAAAAGGGGATTCATCAGAGAAAATAACTTTACCCCAGTCCTCAGCAGTCCACTGCCTGTACCTTTTGCAGAATATCAGTCTGTCCATGATGTTTTTTCTGGAGAGAAGTGGCTTCTTTGCTGTCCTCCTTGAGACCAGGCCTTGCTCCAAGAGTCTCCGCCTCACAGTGCGTGCAGATGCACTCACACCTGCCTGCTGCCATTCCTGAGCAAGCTCTGCACTGCTAGTAGCCCGATCCTGCAGCTGAAACACTTTTAAGAGACGGTCCTGGCGCTTGCTGGTCTTTCTTGGGCGCCCTGAAGCCTTTTTGGCAACAATGGAACCTCTCTCCTTGAAGTTCTTGATGATGCGATAGATTGTTGACTGAGGTGCAATCTTTCTAGCTGCGATACTCTTCCTTGTTAGGCCATTTTTGTGCATTGCAATGATGACTGCACATGTTTCTTTAGAGATAACCATGGTTAACAGAAGAGAAACAATGATGCCAAGCACCAGCCTCCTTTTAAAGTGTCCAGTGGTGTCATTCTTACTTAATCATGACAGATTGATCTCCAGCCATGTCCTCATCAACACCCACACCTGTGTTAATGGAGCAATCACTGAAAAGAGGTTAGCTGGTATTTTTAAGGCAGGGCTGCAATGATGTTGAAATGTGTTTTGGGGGATAAAGTTCATTTTCTAGGCAAATATTGACTTTGCAAGTAATTGCTGTTAAGCTGATCACTCTTTATAACATTCTGGAGTATATGCAAATTGCCATTAGAAAAAGTGAAGCAGTAGACTTTGTAAAAATTAATATTTGTGTCATTCTCAAAACTTTTGGCCATGACTGTATTCATATGTAGGGTAGTGCGATCTGTTTTTCATGTTAGATTCTGCAGATATTACGACATATATTTTCTTTATGATGACCCAATTTTATGAACTATTTAAAAGTTTTACCTGCAATGTCAGTGCATCCAGTGCTCTTCTATTGTGGATATGTGATGACCTCTTACATATTGAAAAGATCACAATGCTATTACAGGTCATCTTAGCTTTTCTACACATACTTGATACACATTGACTTATCCTCATCTGCCCACAATGTGTCTGACTTTACACAAAGGAAACTAGTAAAATATGTAAGAATATTAGTTAATTATATTAAAAGGATATGCATTGTTAAATTGGATTATTGTTAACATACATGTGTTTAAACAGTTTAAAAGTTCAGTATTTAATAAATTTTGCACTCTAAATGTAATATAACATATGACCCATAGAAGTGTAAAACTAAAATCTCAATCACAAATAGTTGGGAAGCTGTGTAAAATGCAAAGAGTAGAAGAATGCAATGACTTTGAAATCTCTACAGTAGCATGTTTTAATCGCAACAGAAAATAGAACACAGATCAGAAGCTGATTGGCATTTTTCACTTCATTTGAAAAAAACTCACTCATTTAGAAATTGATGGTAGCAACACATTTCAAAAAAGTTGTGAGTGACTGAGTTAACAGGATGCTGAGAAAGTAATTGGCACTAATAAAAAACAGCTGGAGCCTCAATTTTCAACTAAATCACAGTACTGTATATAAAAAGAGCATGATAGAGAGGCAGAGTCTCTCAGAAGCAAAGATGGTCAGAGGTAGGATTGAGCGAACCTGTACATTAAAGTTCAGGGTACCGAACCCCGAACACAGTCTTTTTAATATACGCCTGGTTCCCTATTCAGGTTTGCCCGTCTTATAAAGCTTGTTCAAAAGCTGTAGCTCAGCCAATCAACAAGTTTTTAGACTGTGGTCACTTTTGAAGCCATCACAGCCATCCCAAGTATTGGTATGGCTGTTATTGTCCAGCACAGCATGTAAATCGACCTGCTCTCATTAGTGCAAGGAAAGGACACAACTGGAGTGAGGGACAGATTCTGACTAACCATTCTTCAAAAAAGCCGCTGTGGGTACTCTGCAACCCATATCTGTGGGAGTACTGTGCCAAAAAGCCACTGTGTGTACTCTGTAACCCTTATCTGAGGGAGTACAGTGTCAAAAAGCTACTGTGTGTACTCTGCAACCACCGCCTGTGGGAGTACTGTGCCTTTAAGCCACTGTGTGTACTCTGCACCCTCTGCCTGTGGGAGTACAGTGCCTTTAAGCTGCTGTGTATACTCTGCCCCCACCTGTAGGAGTACTGTGCTTTAAGCCCCTGGGTATTTTCTAGTAGTCTGGAAAATAAATAATTGGCATCAGCCATCTCGTTGCCATTTATAGGCCAAATAAATAATTTTTCAGGATCGCTGTGTATGTGACCATGAGGATCCTTTTCTTCCTTTGTTTTTTGTCAATTTTCTCTGGTGGTCAATGGTATTAGATCCATACTGTGTTAACAAATAGCAACGCTATATTTTCTTTTAGTTTTGCAAATAAATAATTTGCATCAGCCATCTTTTTGGCATTTCTAGGCCAAATAAATAATTTTTCTGCACCGCTGTGTGTTTTCTAGTAGTGTTGCAAATAAATAATTGGCATTAGCCATCTCATTTTCATTTATATTCCAAATAAATAATTTTTCAGGATAGCTGTGCCTTTTCTAGCAGTGTGGTAAATAAATAAATCTCAGCAGCTGTCTCTTTGCCATTTATAGGCCAAATAAATAATTATCAGCACTGCTGTGTGTTTTTTAGTAGTTTTGCAAATAAATAATTGGCATCAGCCATCTCATTGTCATTTATATTCCAAAGAAATAATTTTTCAGAACTGCTGTGTCTTTTCTAGCTGTGTGGTAAATAAATAAATCTCAGCAGCTGTCTCTTTGCCATTTGTAGGCCAAGGAAATAATTTTTCTGTACCACTGAGTCTTTTCTCGTAATGTGATAAATACCATATATACTCATGTATAAGCCGACCATTGTAAAAGCCGACCCCCCTAATTTTGCCACAAAAAACTGTGAAAATTTATTGGAAAATGCAGCAGCTACTGGTAAATTACAAAAATAAAAATAGATACCAATAAAAGTAAAATTAATTGAGACATCAGTAGGTTAAATGTTTTTGAATATCCATATTGAATCATGAGCCCCATATATTGCTCCGTACAGTTCATGATGGGCCCCATAAGATAATCCATACAAAATACTCCCCATATAAAGTTCCATAAAGGTTAATAATGGCCCCATAAAATGCTCCATAGATTATGCCCCCATATGGTGCTCCATAGATTATGCCCCCATAAAATGCTCTATAGATTAAGCCCCATATGCTCCACAGATTATGCCCCATAGATTATGCCACATAGTATAGGTCCCATATGCTCCATAGATTATGCCCCATATGCTCCATAGATTATGCCCCATATTCTCCACAGATTATGCCCCATATGCTCCACAGATTATGCCCCATATGTTCCACAGATTATGCCCCATATGTTCCACAGGTTATGCCCCATATGCTCCACAGATTATGCCCCATATGCTCTACAGATTATGCCCCATATGTTCCAGATTATGCCCCATATGTTCCACAGATTATGCCACACATGTTCCACAGATTATGTCCCATATGTTCCACAGATTATGCCACACATGTTCCACAGATTATGCCCCATAAACTCCACAGATTATGCCCCATATGATCCACAGGTTATGCCCCATATGTTCCACAGATTATGCCCCATATGCTCCACAGATTATGCCCCATATTTTCCACAGATTATGCCCCATGTGTTCCAAAGATTATGCCCCATATGATCCACAGATTATGCCCCATATGTTCCAGATTATGCCCCATATGTTCCAAAGATTATGCCCCTTATGCTCCACAGATTATGCCCCATATGCTCCATAGATTATGCCCCAAATGCTGCACAGACTATGCCCCATATGCTCCACAGATTATGCCCCATTGATTATGTCCCATAGTATAGGTCCCATATGCTCTACAGATTATGCCCCATATGCTCCATAGATTATGCCCCATATTCTCCACAGATTATGCCCCATATGCTCCACAGATTATGCCCCATATGTTCCACAGATTATGCCCCATATGTTCCACAGATTATGCCCATATGCTCCACATATTATGCCCCATATGTTCTAGATTATGCCCATATGTTTCACAGATTATGCCCCATATGCTCCACAGATTATGCCCCATATGCTCCATAGATTATGCCCCATATGCTCCACAAATTATGCCCCATATGTTCCACAGATTATGCCCCATATGTTCCACAGATTATGCCCCATATGCTCCACAGATTATGCCCCATATGTTCCACAGATTATGCCCCATATGCTCTACAGATTATGCCCCATATGCTCCAGATTATGCCCCATATGTTCCACAGATTATGCCCCATATGCTCCACAGATTATGCCCAATATGTTCCACAAATTATGCCCCATATGCTCCACAGATTATGCCCCATATGCTCCACAGATTATGCCACATATGTTCCACAGATTATGCCACACATGTTCCACAGATTATGCCCCATATGCTCCATAGATTATGCCCCATATGATCCACAGGTTATGCCCCATATGTTCCACAGATTATGCCCCATATGTTCCAAATATTATGCCCCATATGCTCCACAGATTATGCCCCATATGCTCCATAGATTATGCCCCATATGCTCCACAGATTATGCCCCATATGTTCCACAGATTATGCCCCATATGTTCCAAAGATTATGCCCCATATGCTCCACAGATTATGCCCCATATGTTCCAGATTATGCCCCATATGTTCCACAGATTATGCCCCTTATGCTCCACAGATTATGCCCCATATGTTCCACATGTGACCAATAATTTTTCTGTACCACTGATCTTTTCTCGTATGTGATAATACCATTATACTCATGTATAAGCCACATATGTAAACAGAGATTGCCCCAATATGCTCATAGATTAGCCCCATATGATCAAGTTTATTTCCCATAATGTTTCCAGGATAGCCCTTTTCACATATATGCCCATATCTCACAGTTTATGCCCTATGCCATTTATGCCAATGCATAATTATGCCCATATGTTCTAGATTATGCCATATTTCCAAGATTATGCCCCATATGCTCTAGATTAGCCCATATTTTTCAGAATTGCCATTATGTTCAAGATAGCCCTTATTCCACAGTTATGCCCCTTTATGTTCCAATGTGACAATAATTTTTCTGTACCACTGAGTCTTTTCTCGTAATGTGATAAATACCTATATACTCATGTATAAGCCGACCATTGTAAAAGCCGACCCCCTAATTTTGCCACAAAAAACTGTGAAAATTTATTGGAAAATGCAGCAGCTACTGGTAAATTACAAAAATAAAAATAGATACCAATAAAAGTAAAATTAATTGAGACATCAGTAGGTTAAATGTTTTTGAATATCCATATTGAATCATGAGCCCCATATATTGCTCCGTACAGTTCATGATGGGCCCCATAAGATAATCCATACAAAATACTCCCATATAAAGTTCCATAAAGGTTAATAATGGCCCCATAAAATGCTCCATAGATTATGCCCCCATATGGTGCTCCATAGATTATGCCCCCATAAAATGCTCTATAGATTAAGCCCCATATGCTCCACAGATTATGCCCCATAGATTATGCCACATAGTATAGGTCCCATATGCTCCATAGATTATGCCCCATATGCTCCATAGATTATGCCCCATATTCTCCACAGATTATGCCCCATATGCTCCACAGATTATGCCCCATATGTTCCACAGATTATGCCCCATATGTTCCACAGGTTATGCCCCATATGCTCCACAGATTATGCCCCATATGCTCTACAGATTATGCCCATATGTTCCAGATTATGCCCCATATGTTCCACAGATTATGCCCCATGTCCACAGATTATGCCCATATTCCAGATTATGCCCAATGTTCCACAGATTATGCCCAAAATCCACAGATTATGCCCATATGATCCACAGGATTATGCCACCAATGTTCCACAGATTATGCCCCATAAACTCCACAGATTATGCCCCATATTTTCCACAGATTATGCCCCATATGTTCCAAGATTATGCCCCATATGATCCACAGATTATGCCCCATATGTTCCAAGATTATGCCCCATGTGTTCCAAAGATTATGCCCCATTATGCTCCACAGATTATGCCCCATATGCTTCCAGATTATGCCCCAATGTTGCACAGATTATGCCCCTTATGCTCCACAGATTATGCCCCATATTTTGTCCCATAGTATAGGTCCCATATCTCACAGATATGCCCCATATGCTCCATCAGATTATGCCCCATTATTATCCCAATTATGCCCATATGCTCCACAGATTATGCCCCATATGCTCCATAGATTATGCCCCATATTCTCCACAGATTATGCCCCATATGCTCCACAATTATGCCCCATATGTTCTAGATTATGCCCCATATGTTCCACAGATTATGCCCCATATGCTCCACAGATTATGCCCCATATGTCTAGATTATGCCCATATGCTTCCACAATTATGCCCCATATGTCCACAGATTATGCCCCATATGTCCCTAGATTATGCCCCATATGCTCCACAGAATATGCCCCATATGTTCCACAGATTATGCCCCATATGCTCACAGATTATGCCCCATATGCTCCAGATTATGCCCCATATGTTCCACAGATTATGCCCCATATGCTCACAGATTATGCCCCATATGTCACAATTATGCCCCATATGTCCACAGATTATGCCCCATATGCTCCACAGATTATGCCACATATGTTCCACAGATTATGCCACCATTTCCACAGATTATGCCCCATATGCTCCAAATTATGCCCATATGATCCACAGATTATGCCCCATATGTTCCACAGATTATGCCCCATATGTCCAAAGATTATGCCCCATATGATCCACAGTTATGCCCCATATGCTCCAAGATTATGCCCCATATGCTCCACAGATTTATGCCCCATATGTTCCACAGATTATGCCCCATATGTTCTCATAGATTATGCCCCATATGCTCCACAGATTATGCCCCATATGTTCCAGATTATGCCCCATATGTTCCACAGATTATGCCCCTTATGCTCCACAGATTATGCCCCATATGTTCCACATTTGACCATGGGTCCATTTTTTCCTTATGTTTTATTGTCATATTTTCTCTGTGGTCAATGGTATTAGATCCATCTGTTTAACAAATAGCAACGCTATATTTTTCTTTTAGTTTTGCAAATAATAAATTGCATCACCATCTTTTTGGCATTCTAGGCCAAATAAATAATTTTTCTGCACCGCTGTGGTTTTCTAGTATGTTGCAAATAAATAATGGCATTAGCCATCTCATTTTCATTTATATTCCAAATAAATAATTTTTCAGGATAGCTGTGCCTTTTCTAGCAGTGTGGTAAATAAATAAATCTCAGCAGCTGTCTCTTTGCCATTTATAGGCCAAATAAATAATTATCAGCACTGCTGTGTGTTTTTTAGTAGTGTTGCAAATAAATAATTGGCATCAGCCATCTCATTGTCATTTATATTCCAAAGAAATAATTTTTCAGAACTGCTGTGTCTTTTCTAGCTGTGTGGTAAATAAATAAATCTCAGCAGCTGTCTCTTTGCCATTTGTAGGCCAAGGAAATAATTTTTCTGTACCACTGAGTCTTTTCTCGTAATGTGATAAATACCATATATACTCATGTATAAGCCGACCATTGTAAAAGCCGACCCCCCTAATTTTGCCACAAAAAACTGTGAAAATTTATTGGAAAATGCAGCAGCTACTGGTAAATTACAAAAATAAAAATAGATACCAATAAAAGTAAAATTAATTGAGACATCAGTAGGTTAAATGTTTTTGAATATCCATATTGAATCATGAGCCCCATATATTGCTCCGTACAGTTCATGATGGGCCCCATAAGATAATCCATACAAAATACTCCCCATATAAAGTTCCATAAAGGTTAATAATGGCCCCATAAAATGCTCCATAGATTATGCCCCCATATGGTGCTCCATAGATTATGCCCCCATAAAATGCTCTATAGATTAAGCCCCATATGCTCCACAGATTATGCCCCATAGATTATGCCACATAGTATAGGTCCCATATGCTCCATAGATTATGCCCCATATTCTCCACAGATTATGCCCCATATGCTCCACAGATTATGCCCCATATGTTCCACAGATTATGCCCCATATGTTCCACAGATTATGCCCCATATTCTCCACAGATTATGCCCCATATGCTCCACAGATTATGCCCCATATGTTCCACAGATTATGCCCCATATGTTCCACAGGTTATGCCCCATATGCTCCACAGATTATGCCCCATATGCTCTACAGATTATGCCCCATATGTTCCAGATTATGCCCCATATGTTCCACAGATTATGCCACACATGTTCCACAGCTTATGTCCCATATGTTCCACAGATTATGCCACACATGTTCCACAGATTATGCCCCATAAACTCCACAGATTATGCCCCATATGATCCACAGGTTATGCCCCATATGTTCCACAGATTATGCCCCATATGCTCCACAGATTATGCCCCATATGTTCCACAGATTATGCCCCATGTGTTCCAAAGATTATGCCCCATATGATCCACAGATTATGCCCCATATGTTCCAGATTATGCCCCATATGTTCCAAAGATTATGCCCCTTATGCTCCACAGATTATGCTCCATATGCTCCATAGATTATGCCCCATATGCTGCACAGACTATGCCCCATATGCTCCACAGATTATGCCCCATTGATTATGTCCCATAGTATAGGTCCCATATGCTCTACAGATTATGCCCCATATGCTCCATAGATTATGCCCCATATTCTCCACAGATTATGCCCCATATGCTCCACAGATTATGCCCCATATGTTCCACAGATTATGCCCCATATGTTCCACAGATTATGCCCCATATGCTCCACAGATTATGCCCCATATGTTCTAGATTATGCCCATATGTTTCACAGATTATGCCCCATATGCTCCACAGATTATGCCCCATATGCTCCATAGATTATGCCCATATGCTCCACAAATTATGCCCCATATGTTCCACAGATTATGCCCCATATGTTCCACAGATTATGCCCCATATGCTCCACAGATTATGCCCCATATGTTCCACAGATTATGCCCCATATGCTCTACAGATTATGCCCCATATGCTCCAGATTATGCCCATATGTTCCACAGATTATGCCCCATATGATCCACAGATTATGCCCAATATGTTCCACAGATTATGCCCCATATGCTCCACAGATTATGCCCCATATGCTCCACAGATTATGCCACATATGTTCCACAGATTATGCCACACATGTTCCACAGATTATGCCCCATATGCTCCATAGATTATGCCCCATATGATCCACGGGTTATGCCCATATGTTCCACAGATTATGCCCCATATGTTCCAAATATTATGCCCCATATGCTCCACAGATTATGCCCCATATGCTCCATAGATTATGCCCCATATGCTCCACAGATTATGCCCCATATGTTCCACAGATTATGCCCCATATGTTCCAAAGATTATGCCCCATATGCTCCACAGATTATGCCCCATATGTTCCAGATTATGCCCCATATGTTCCACAGATTATGCCCCTTATGCTCCACAGATTATGCCCCATATGTTCCACAGATTATGCCCCATATGCTCCACAGATTATGCCCCATATGCTCCACAGATTATGCCCCATATGCTCCATAGATTATGCCCCATAGTATAGGTCCCTTATGCTGCCGCTGCTGCTGCAACTAAAAAAAAAAAAAGGCATACTCACCTCTCGTCGCTGTGGGCCAGGTGCCAGTTTCCTGAGCAGGCGGGGACACCGGCGCGCTATGGGGGACAGGTGATGGTGTTACCGCTTGTTCAGGGCCCCCGGCACCAGATATATTCACCTGTCCTCGCTCCACCGCTGCGCGCCACTGTCTTCCGGGCCCTCTTGTCAGTGAGCGCTCAGGCAGAGGGCATGGCACGTACTAACTACGTCATTGCGCCTTCTGCCTGAACATCACAGCCAGAGGACGAGGCGGTCAGAGCAGCGTGCAGCGGTGGACCGGGGACAGGTGAATATCGCTTATACTCACCCCCCCGCCGGCGCGTCTCTGCGGTCCCTGCTCTTCTCCCGTGGTCTCCGCAACTCTTCTTTCCTACAGCGGTCACGTGGTACCACTCATTAAAGTCATGAATATGTGCATATTCATGACTTTAATGAGCGGTACCAGTGACCACTGCAGGAAGGAGCCTGAGGCTGTGGGAGAAGCAGGGGGGCTGCAGAGACGTGCCAGCGGAGGGGTAAGTATGATCTGACACCCCCGCTCCCCCTCCCCCTCCGACCCCCAGTATATGACTTGCGTATAAGCCGAGAGGGGGACTTTCAGCCTTAAAAAATGGGCTGAAAATCTCAGCTTATACGCGAGTATATACAGTAAATAAATCTCAGCAGCCATCTCTTTTTCATTTGTAGGACAAACAAATATTTTTTCAGGACCGTTGTCTTTTCTAGTAGTGTGGCAAATAAATAAATCTAAGCAGCAATCTCATTGCTATGTGTAAGCAATACAAATAATTTTTCTGTACCACTGTGTCTTTTCTAGTAATGTGGTAAATACATAAATCTCAGCAATTGTCTCTTTGCCATTTGTAGACCAAGCAATTTTTCTTTACTGCTGTGTCTTTTCTAGTAGTGTGGTAAATAAATAAATCTCAGCAGCCATTTCTTTGCCATTTGTAGGCCAAAAAAATGTTTTTATGCATATCTGTGTCTATATGAGCAGTGTTTCTACAAAAAAATTCTACTCTGCAGCTGTTTTTAGGAGTAGTGTTTATTTTTAAAATTCTACTCTGCATCCATCTGGAGTGCCCACCAGAGCCGTGAGGATACCCGGTACCGGGCTGCTTCTTAAAGGGGAAGTGTCACGGCAGCAGTGACCTGGGGCATCCCATGAAAAACAGGTATAAGGAGAAATAAAGTTTGTGATATAATGTTCATGACGCCACCTTTTGTATTCGGCAAGAAGTAGCCGACGCTGCAGTTCAGATCCTTTCGGGCTGATGGTAGTGCAGCAAAGATGTTCAGCTCTCCAGAGGCAGAGCTAACCCCAGGGCAGAGTTAGAATTAACCCCTTCACCCCAAGGGTGGTTTGCACGTTAATGACCGGGCCAATTTTTACAATTCTGACCACTGTCTCTTTATGAGGTTATAACTCTGGAACGCTTCAACGGATATTCGCGATTCTGAGATTGTTTTCTCGTGACATATTGTACTTCACGTTAGAAGTAAAATTTCATCGATATAACTTGCGTTTATTTTTGAAAAAAAACGCAAATATGGCGAAAATTGTTAAAATTTTGCAATTTTCAAACTTTGAATTTTTATTCCCTTAAAACAGAGAAATATGTCACACAAAATAGTTAAGAAATAACATTTCCCACATGTCTACTTTACATAAGCACAATTTTGGAACCAAAATTTTTTTTGTTAGGAAGTTATAAGAGTTAAAAGTTGACCAGCGATTTCTCATTTTTACAACAAAATTTACAAAGCCATTTTTTTTAGGGACCACCTCACATTTGAAGTCACTTTGAGGGGTCTATATGGCAGAAAATACCAAAAAGTGACACCATTCTAAAAACTGCACCCCTCAAGGTACTCAAAACTACATTCAAGAAGTTTATTAACCCTTCAGGTGCTTCACAGGAACTAAAGCAACGTGGAAGGAAAAAATTAATATTTTACTTTTTAGCCACAAAAATGATCTTTTACAAACTTTTTTTTTATTTTCACAAGGGTAAAAGGAGAAAATTGACAGATAAGGTTGTTATGCAATTTCTCCTGAGTACGCAAATACCCAATATGTGGGGGAAAACCACTGTTTGGGCACACGGCAGAGCTCGTAAGGGAAGGAGCGCCGTTTTACTTTTTCAAACTAAAATTGGCTGGAATTGAGATTGGACGCCATGTCGTGTTTGGAGAGCCCCTGATGCGCTTAAACAGTGGAAACCCCCACAAGTGACACCATTTTGGAAACTAGACCCCCTAAGGTACTTATCTAGATCTGTTGTGAGCACTTTGAACCCCCAAGTGTTTCACAAAAGTTTATAATGCCTGGGTGTGAAAAAAAAAAAACAATTTTCCACAAAAATGATTTTTTAGTCCCAAATTTTTGAATTTTCCCAAGGAAATTGGACCCCAAAAGTTGTTGTCCAATTTGTCCTGAGTACGCTGATACCCATATGTGGGGGAAACTGTTTGGGCGCACGGCAGGGCTTGGAAAGGAAGTAGTAACGTTTTGGAATGCAGACGTTGATGGGGGTCATGTTCCGTTTGCAGTGCCCCAGATGAGCCTAAACAGTGGAAACCCCCACAAGTGACCTCATTTTGGAAACTAGACCCCCTAAGGAACTTATCTAGATCTTTGGTGAGCACTTTGAACCCCCAAGTGCTTCACACAAGTTTATAATGCCCGGGCATGAAAATAAAAAATCCTATTTTTTTCCCACAAAAAATATTTTTTAGTCACTAATTTATTATTTTCCCAAGGGTAACAGGAGAAATTGGACCACATAAGTTGTTGTACAATTTGTCCTGAGTACACTGATACCCCATATGTGGGGGGGAACCACTGTTTGGGCGCACGGCAGAGCTCAGAATGGAAGGAGCACCATTTGACTTTTTCCAACCAAAATTGGCTGGAATTGAGATTGGATGCCATGTTGCATTTGGAGAGCCCCTGATGTGCCCAAACAGTGGAAACCCCCACAAATGACCCCATTTGGGAAACTAGACCCCCTAAGGAACTTATCTAGATCTTTGGTGAGCAATTTGAACCCCCAAGTGCTTCACACAAGTTTATAACGTAGAGCCGTAAAATTATAAAATTATATTTTTTCCACAAAAATGATCTTTTCACCCCAATTTTTATTTTTCCAAGGGTAACAAGACTCCAAAAGTTATTGTGCAATTTGTCCTGAGTGCGCTGATACCCCATATGTGGGGGTAAACCACTGTTTGGGTGCATGGCAGAGTTTGGAAGGGAAGGAGCGCCGTCTGACTTTTTCAACGCAGAATTGGCTGGACGCCATGTCGTGTTTGGAGAGCTCCTGATCTGCCTAAACAGTGGAAACCCCCATAAATGACACCATTTTGGAAACTAGACCCTCAAGGAACTTATCTAGATGTGTGGTGAGAACTTTGAACCCCCAGGTGTTTCGCTAAAGTTTATAACGTACAGCCGTAAAATAAAAAATCTTTTTTTTTTCACATAAATGATTTTTTCGCCCCCAATATTTTATTTTCACAAGGGTAACAGAAGAAATTGGAACCCAAAAGTTGTTGTCCAATTTTTCCTGAGTACGCTGATACCCAATATGTGGGAGAAAACTACTGTATGTGCGCACGTCAGGGCTCGGAAGGGAAGTAGTGACGTTTTGGATTGCAGACTTTGATGGAATGGTCAGGGGGCGTCATTTCGCATTTGGAGAGCCCCTGATGCGCCTAAACAGTGGAAACTCCCCACAAGTGACCCCATTTTGGAAAATAGACCCCACAAGGAACTTGTCTAGATGTGTGGTGAGCACTTTGAACCCTGAAGTGCTTCACAGAAGTTTATAACGCACAGCCGTAAAAATAAAAAATTCTTTTTTTTTTTGCAAAAATGATTTTTTTGCCCCAATATTTTATTTTTTCAAGGGTAACAGGAGAAATTGGACCCCAAAAGTTGTTGTCCAATTTGTCCTGAGTACGCTGATACCCAATATGTGGGAGAAAACTACTGTATGGGTACACGTTGGGGCTCGGAAGGGAAGTAGTGACGTTTTGGATTGCAGACTTTGATGGAATGGTCTGGGGGCGTCATGTCGCATTTGGAGAGCCCCTGATGCACCTAAACAGTGGAAATCCCCAACAAGTGACCCTATTTTGGAAAATAGACCCCACAAGGAACTTATCTAGATGTGTGGTGAGCGCTATGAAGCCTCAAGTGCTTCACAGAAGTTTATAATGTACAGCCGTAAAAACAAAAAAATATTTTTTTTTGTACAAAAATGATATTTTCGCCCCCAGTTTTTTATTTTCCCAAGGGTAACAGAAGAAATAGGACAAATTGCACAATAACTCTTGGGGTCCAGAGTACGCTGATACCCCATATGTGGAGATAAACTACTGTTTGGACGCATGGCAGAGCTCAGAAGTGAAGGAGCACCGTTTGACTTTTTCAACGCAGAATTGGCTGGAATTGAGATCAGACGCCATGTCACATTTGGAGAGCCCCTGATGTGCCTAAACAGCGGAAACCCCCCAATTCTAACTCCAACCCTAACCCCAACACACCCCTAACCCTAGTCCCAACCCTAACCACAAACCTAACCCTAACACACCCCTAATCCCAACCCTAACCCTAATCCTAACTTTAGCGCCAACCCTAACCCTAACTTTAGCCGCAACCCTAACCCTAACCCTAATGGGAAAATGGAAATAAATACTTTTTTTTAATTTTAGTATTTTCCCTAACTAAGGGGGTGATAAAGGGGGGTTTGATTTACTATTTATAGCGGGTTTTTATGATTGGCAGCTGTCACGCTAAAAGACGCTTTTTATGCAAAAATAGTTTTTTGCATCGCCACATTTCGAGAGCTATAATTTTTGCATATTTTGGCCCACAGAGTCATGTGAGGTCTTATTTTTTGCGGGACGAGGTGACGTTTTTATTGGTATCATTTTTGAGCATGTGACATTTTTTGATCGCTTTTTATTTCGATTTTTGGGAGGTGAGAATGAACAAAAATCAGCAATTCATGAATTTCTTTTGGGGGAGGCGTTTATACCGTTCCGCGTTGGGTAAAATTGATAAAGCAGTTTTATTCTTCGGGTCAGTACGATTACGGCGATACCTCATTTATATCATTTTTTATGTTTTGGCGCTTTTATAGAATAAAAACAATTTTATATAGAAAATAATTATTTTTGCATCGCTTTATTCTGCGAGCTATAACTTTTTTATTTTTTCGCTGATGATGCTGTATGATGGCTCGTTTTTTGCGGGACAAGATGATGTTTTCAGCGGTGCCATGTTTTTTTATATTGGTCTTTTTGATCGCGTGTTATTCCACTTTTTGTTCGGCGGTATGATGATAAAGCATTGATTTTTTGCTTCTTTTTTTTTTTTTTTTAAGGGGTTCACTAAAGGGGTTAACTAGTGGGACAGTTTTATAGGGGGGGTTGTTACGAAAGCGGCAATACCAAATATGTGTACTTTTATTGTTTTGTTTTTTTTATTTACAGGAAGAAATGAATTTATTGGGGAATATTTTTTTTTTTTTTATTTATTTTGGATTTTTTTTTAAAACATGTTTATTTTTATTTTTTTAACTTTTTTACTTTGTCCCAGGGTGGGACATCACTGTATTTTATCAGATCGCAGGTGTGACAGTGTGCACAGCACTCTGTCACACCAGCGATCGCTCAGGCAGTGCAGCAGGCTTCTCAGTGCCTGCTCTCAGCAGGCACTGAGAAAGCCGCCTCCCTCCAGGACCCCTGCGCCATCTTGGATCCGGGTCCTGGGAGGGAGGAAGCCCTCAGAATAGCGCGATCACATCGCGCTGCTCTGAGGGTCTCAGGGGGGCTTTCAGGGAGCCCCCACCCTGCGCGATCCTCCCCTGTGCCCCCAGTACACCGCGATCATGTTTGATCGCGGTGTGCAAGGGGTTAATGTGCCGGGAGCGGTCCGTGACCGCTCCTGACACACAGTCATGGGTGTCAGCTGTGATAATCAGCTGACACCCGGCGGCGATTAGCTGCGCTCCCTCCGGGAGCGCAGCTGATCGCCTATGACGTACTGTCCCGTCCATGGTCAGATTGTCACGGGTTTTATGGACGGGATAGTACGTCTAATGTCAGAGAGGGGTTAAGGACGGTGGTGACAATAATGGTGGTAGTTGTTGTGATGCAGGGGGGTGACGCGAAAATGAATCGGAGGACACGGCAGGATGCAGTTCTCAATGCTTTACTCACAGTTTTGCAAAAACTGTCTCCAACCGGGTGCTGTGTCCTCAGGGCATGTGGTCAAGCAAACTCCCAGGTAGATTGGGATACACCTTTCCAGGACTACTTTCTGCGTGTTTCTCTCTTGGCCATCTCACTGCGCTGGCTCCCACTTCTCCTGCCCTTAGCCGCTCACCCAGAGCTCCAAGCTGGTAGATGCGAGTCCTGTCAGGCGACATCCTCTGAGTCCCCTTGACCCTACTTATAACTGCCTTTTCAGAGGGTAGGTGAGTGATTGTGGCTGTGGCACCTGCAATTACCACAGCCTCCGGTTTCTTATCTGAACATACAGTCTCTCACTAAGTTGGGGCCGGTCCCCTGTCTGCAACCTGGTCCCTCCAAGTATGGATGAAGGCACTAGTGTTGAGCGATACGATAATGCAAATATCGGCTATCGGCCGATATTAGCTCTATCGGCCTTTCGATAATTCATTTCGATATTTTCGTCTTATCGAATACCGGAATCGGATTTGTCACTGTCACTGTGAGTGTCCGTCGGTCGGGTCTGTCAGGAGTCAGCGGCACTTACCTGGCAGAAGATCTCCGGCGGTCACGTCCTGGACTGCTTGATGGCCGCCATTATCTTCTCCTTGGCGGTCACATGCAGTTTTTCGCGATAACTGCAGTGACTGCAGGGTAATCCCGGCCGTAAACCAGTCCGATGACGTCACCGCCGGGGAAGCAGGTAATCAGCTGTGCTGCGCCGGGATTCTGATGTAGCAGAGCTGGATCGTCGTGGGACACTCGTTACTATGGACTGCGTCGGTCAGGTGGTATACTTTTTTTTTTTTTTCATTTTTTTATAGGAGATCGATGGCGTCGCAGGATGAGACTGTAATAAAAGTAATGAAAACTGTGTTTGTTTGTTTTTTTTATTAAATTAAAAAACTTTTTTATAAACATTCACCCGTCCGGGTACATAAACAATTTAACTATTTACATACAGGGACCCTGTCCGGGTTATTTATAATTCTTTGGCAGGGGTGTTCCAGGTACCACCTGGTACTCTTCTGATGCTTGCCAAACATCCGAGGCACCAAGGACCACCAGGACCTGATGACGTTGTGTGGCCTGTACAGTCAAGTCGTGACCCGCTATCTGGGTTTGTGTGGCCACCTCTTTCATCTCCCTCCGGGTCTGGAACCCTATGTCCCGGACTGAACGAACCCCAGGGGGCCTAACAGGCGCCGGGTACGGGCCAGCTATACTTATCATGTCCATAGCTGGGGCTGCTGAGGAGACCACTGAGGGAGGCTTGGGAGATTTACGGCGTGGGGTGGACACTTTTGCAGAGGCCTGGATGTGGGAGGCTGAAGGCTCCGAGGGTCTCACAGGTTCCTGACACACTGGGGAGTAGGGGTCGCACCTGGTAACATTTAGGGCGTACCATCCATTGTAACCCCAGTGTCGGGTGTAAGTCACCAAGTCTCCTGGCAACAGGTCCCTCCCCGGGTGTCCTTCTGGGAGGTGAGCCTCCACGTCCCGCCGGTTCACAAAAACTTCTAAATAAAGTCCAGGCTCCTTGATGAAGCCCCAACCACCTTTCAATTTAAAGCTCCGTACTGCACCCTTACGCCGCGGCTCACACAGGGTTCCTTTATCCTTTCTCATCCGGTCCTTATCTGCCCGGTCCTTCTCCAGGTTACGTTGCCGAAGTTTTTGGGATTCTCGCTGCTCCCTTTGTCGCTCTGCTTCCCGCTCCCAACGTCTCCACTCTTCCTCCTGACGCCGGTTGTAATTCTCCTCCACCAGCTGCTCCATGTCTCCACCATCAAACTGCAGCTTACAGTGTCCGGTTTGCGGCAGCTCTCCTGGCGCCCCCCAGTCCTGGCGGCGCTCACCTGCGGAGGAAGCAGCCGGCTCTGGAACAGATGACAGTCGGGGCTCCGGTACAGGCAGGTAGTGCTCTGGTGCCTGCGCGGCCTCCTCCATGAGGACGGGTGTCGCTTCTTCTGTCTCAGCGACGGGGGCAGACAGCGGGATCTGGGGTGCTGCCGGTGCAGCGTTTTTTTGCACGAACGGGTGCCTCCACTGCGACAACGTCAACCGAATCACATTGCAAGGACTCCTCTACTAGAACGGGTGCCTCACCTTCCGGTACAGACACTTCAGGTAAGAGGGATTGGCGCCGCTCCAAGTTTAGTTTTAGGGCACGCCAGCTCGCTTCCATCCTGGCGACCTCCTCCCGGTGCCGGGCCAGGCCTCTTAGGGTATCCGCCGCTTCTTGCAGCGTAGGAGGGTTTCCAGGCCGGGTGCCCAATGGTGTTTCCGTGGCGATCGGGTCGCTTCCGTGGGGGGAGAGCTCTGACTGCTCCATCCCTTCACACTTCTGCTCGTGTCCATTAGCCATCTCTGCCAAGTCACATGTGTCATTAGCATCTGGAGAGGGCCCCTCTTTTGTAGGGAGGCGGGACCTTCGTGTTAGTTTCCGCACACTGAGGAGGATGAGGAGGCGGAACTGAAGAGCTGTGGGGCACGATCTTACATTGCAGTACCATTTAGAGCCATCGTTTTCGCGTCACTGAGTGAGTGTACACCCATGAAGAGCACGCCCTTCTTCTTCACCAGTGCCTCGTCGTGACGCAGATATGGCGGAAAAATGGCAAATACATTCTCTGATGATTTTAACAATTCTCAAGCACAAAACCAGTTCAATTCAGGCACACAGGACTCGCTTATAGCGAGCTACAGAATCCTGTTCGTGACGCCCAAGTTGAGTCGCACAGAGCCAGAGGTTTTGGGGGTACTCGGCACCGAGCCCGTCGACTTCTATGGGGTATGTCACGGCTTTACCCGGCAATCTAATCAGAGTCTATTTTGCTATGTAGAAGTGTATAAACTATAAATATATGTATATATATGTCACAATGACATGTATATATATATATATATATGTATTCTATGTGTGTATATTTTGTGTTTACAATGTAAGAAAGGTTTTTTTTTGTTGCGATATTTTGTTCCCATAGACTTACATGGGACTTCCGCTATCGAAATCGGATATCGACGATATTTAGTGCTATCGGCGATACAATTTCGATACGATATTTTTAGATATCGAGCACTATCGCTCAACACTAGCAGGCACCATTGGTGGCTTCAGAACTCCCCGTGTCCCTCCGGGAGCTTCCTTCTGTCTCTCCCTCTCAGTTTTCTCTTCTCTCCCTATCTTTACTTCTTCTCCTCCGGTCTCCTCAGACCAACCCCTCACAACACTATCCTTTCGTCTGGGGACAAGCTCCTCACAGCTTGAGCTCCCCTTCTAGACTGTTCTCTCTCCTCAGTCCTCTAAGCTCCTCCCTTTTTCTACCTTCCCCACCCACACCCCAACACCCTTTCCTACCCAGCCTGAGATGAAGACTTCCTCCCTAAGGGTACACCCAGGTGCCCTGACTGAACTAGTGTGTGTTGGGTGTGAGTGTTAGAGTCATGGGTATTGCCCTCTCCTTACCTGAGAGTGGGATACCACACCTCTGGGTGAGGTGCAGTACCTCTGTGTCGACTGGACCCTCTGAGGCACCACACATCTATTTCCCATTGCTGTTGTTTTTTGTACTGCTGTGTGTATATGAACAGTTTTTCTAAAAAATTTTATACTCTGGTACTGTCTTTTTGTGAGTGGTGTGTCTAAAAAAATTCTAGAATGCAACCATGTCTTTCCCATTTGTGGGCCAAAAAGCTTCTGTTTGTACTGTACCAAAAAGCCTCTGGGAATACTTTGCCAAAAAGCCTCTGTGTGGACTGTGCCAAAAATCCTCTGTTTCTACTTTACCAAAAAGTGTGTATGTGTACTGTGCTGAAAAGCCTTTGCTTATACTTCACCAAAAAGCCTCTGGGAGAACTGTGCCAAAAAGCTTTTGCGTGTGCTATAACACAAAACATCTGTTTGTACTTTACCAAAATTGGGACCATATGAGATGGTTATGCTGGATTTTGTGACTTGTTGAGTAAGGTCTTCCATATTTCTGCCAAACTTACCATGCCTTTGGAGGTGCTACCAGTGCTCCAGCTGCGTTGGTGACTCCATCCTTCTTTGCCTTGTGCTTCCACTGAGCCCCCGCTGTCAGGTGAGGATGCCGTCAGTGGTGCGTCTACCAGCGCTTGCTTGTATTTCCGCATTTTCTGATCTCGCTCTAGTGATGGAAGTAAGGATGGCACATTATGTTGTGGGATCCAGCAGGGCAGCCAACCAGTAATCAGCACTTGAAACAATCGACGGTCAGTGCACAGGCACAGCAAGATGATTGCCTCATGTGTGCCAGGCTGCCCAGAGGCAACGACAAGTTGTCCTCGATGGGAGGTATATTGTTTGGGTCCTCTATATCATCTTTATCCTCTGTATCGCTCCAGCTGTGCTCCAATAATGCCCATGAGCTGGTTTGAGTGCCACCCTCCTGTGAAAACAGTTATTCTTCATATCTCGCCTCATACTCCTACTCATCCTCCAAAACTGTCTCCTGGCTGTACATTTGCATATTTGGTCACTTTTGGTACAGGAACCCATCCTACAAGGCATGTGTGGACGCCTTGCCTGATAAGGCCTCTTTCACATTTCAGTCGTTTGGCGTCAGTTAAAATCCGCCAAAGTGTGAAAATAGCGGATCCGCAAGAAAAGTGTAAAAACAGATGCAAACGGATTCGTTTTCAGATGGATCCGTCATGAACTTTTCAACCCGGAAAATGCATGGTACGCATGTCTGGCACGGAGGGGAGAGAGAGACCCCGGACAGTGTTTTCAGCATTTTCAATGGAAGTAACGGATTCCGTCAAAAACGGATGCAGGCGGATCCACCACCCATAGGTGGCCATTATACAAAATGGCGGACGCAGAGGATCTGTCATAGTCCGCCATTTTGGCGGACACAAAAAACGTTGCATTGGACGTTTTTCAAAAATGGCGGATGCCAAATTTATGACCGATCCGCCAGAAAACGGACCTAACGGACGTCCATCCATCAAATACGTCACTAAATGCAAGTCAGTGGGAAAAAAGCGGATCCGCAAAAAAAAATGGCGGATCCGTTTTTTTCACACTTTGGCGGATTTTGACTGACGTCGCACGACTGAAGTGTGAAAGAGGCCTTATAGTGTGAATGATCCCTGTTCCTCCTCCTCCTTTTACTTCTATTCCACCACCTCATCCGTCATCGCCTGAAGCTTTGCTTTTTTAGGAGGCATAAAGGTGGAATGGTAAAGGTGATGATGGAATCATCAGCGCTGACCATGTTCATGGAGTATTCAAAGAAGCACAACACAGCACACGCATCCCACATGGAGGCCCACTCATTGGTCTTGAAGTGTTGTTGTTTTGCAGAGCAACTAACTTGTGGGTGCTGCAGCTCAAACTCCACTATCACGTTCTGCTGCTTGCACAGTCTTTCCAGCATATGCAAGGTGGAGTTCACTGCAGACAGCCAAGCAGCATCAGGGTGTGAACACTGAAAGCACACACAGACCACCCACACTTTCAGTAATAGCTCTGACCTATCTGTGCAATTTTTAAGGAAGCTCTTCACCTCCAAATTCAGCACATGCACCAGGCAATGGATGTGCGTCTCACTGGCTAGGCTCACAGCTGCTATGGGATTTTACCCGTTTTCACAAACCACCAGGCTGGGCTTGTGATTTATCGCCAATAACTACACATCTGTCTGTTTTTTGCTCCCCATTCACAGCTCCTACACGGTGTGGAATTTTTCCCACAAACATATGATTTTCTTGGCTGTGCTAAGTTGGTCGTGCAGGTGTTATATTGACCAGATGAGGAGGAAGATGAGGTGGCGGTGGAGGAAGAGAAGGTAACATGGACAGAGAAACATCCAGCAATCCTTGGTGATGGGTAGGACATGTGCCAACACACTTTCCACTTCAGGCCCAGCCACCACTACATTTACCCAGTGGGCATTTAGGGAGATATTACCCCCCTTATCAAACAGTTTGATGACTTATCTGATTTATCATTTGAAAGACTAACTAAAGCCTCCGTCTCACATAGCGAGATCGCTAGCGAGATTGCTGCTGAGTCACAAGTTTTGTGACGCAACAGCAATCTCCCCAGCGATATCGCTGTGTGTGACATTCAGCAATGATCAGCCCCCCTGCTGGGTATCTCATTTTTTTGATCGTTTGTCTCCCGCTGGCCAGCACGCATTGCTGCATGTGGCAGGCGGGAGACCAGCGATCAGCTAGTAACCAAGGTACACATCGGGTTTCTAGGCGCCGGGCGGTGCCTAGAAACCCTATGTGTACGTTAGATACCAGCGTGCTGGTGCAGGGAAGCTGGTAACCAAGGTACACAGCGGGTTTCTAAGCGCCGCGCAGTGCCTAGAAACCCGATGTGTACCTTGGTTACCAGCTCCCTGCACCAGAGCGCTGGTATCTAACGTACACTGCGGGTAACTAAGTGACGTGCGTCGCTTGTTACCCGCATAGTCGCTGTCCTGATCGCTGCTGAGAGCTGCCTGTTTGGCAGCTCAGCAGCGATCATGTAGCGACACACCAGCGATCTTGACAAGTTCATATCGTTGCCGGGATCGCTGGTGTGTCGCTATGTGTGACGAGGCCCTTACAGTACAAGTCTTGCAGAGATTGGACAGTACCCGTATCAATTCCTCCAATTTATGTGTAATAGGAATAGCAATCACTCAATGACACTCATGAAACATATGAATCATTTCTACTTGTTTTAAGTACAGTGGATTGATATGTACAAATCTTTCTCTGAACTAGCCGATATTACTCAAATGTGTAAGTTCAATATTGCTCCCATGCCAATACCAGATAACTTTATAAAAAGCTCCACTATAGCCTGCTGCGGCTCGCACAGTCCCTCCAGCATATGCCCCTTGTGGGTACATCGCATATGAGATGGGGAGCACGAAGGCAGCAGGGTGAGAATGCCAAAAGCGCACACACACTGCCCGCACTTTCTGACTGGATGAGGAGACAGTGAAAGAAGTGGTGTAGGAGGAGGAGACAACATGGACAGAGAAAAGGCTAGGGGTCAGCCACGGTGAGCAGTAGAGGCCAACTTAATGGCTAGGAACTGCCATCAGCGCTTTTTCACCCTGCTCCCTTGTTTGTTGTGCAGCTGGGGCAGCGTGACCACCACTTTTTCCTCCAAATTGCCCAAGTAACTCAGATAGCCTTGACCCCATGCAGGATCTAGGACCTGCGCCGCGCAGTGCCTAGAAACCCGATGTGTACCTTGGTTACCAGCTCCCTGCACCAGAGCGCTGGTATCTAACGTACACTGCGGGTAACTAAGTGACGTGCGTCGCTTGTTACCCGCATAGTCGCTGTCCTGATCGCTGCTGAGAGCTGCCTGTTTGGCAGCTCAGCAGCGATCATGTAGCGACACACCAGCGATCTTGACAAGTTCATATCGTTGCCGGGATCGCTGGTGTGTCGCTATGTGTGACGAGGCCCTTACAGTACAAGTCTTGCAGAGATTGGACAGTACCCGTATCAATTCCTCCAATTTATGTGTAATAGGAATAGCAATCACTCAATGACATGGACATGGACAGAGAAAAGACATGGACAGAGAAAAGGCTAGGGGTCAGCCACGGTGAGCAGTAGAGGCCAACTTAATGGCTAGGAACTGCCATCAGCGCTTTTTCACCCTGCTCCCTTGTTTGTTGTGCAGCTGGGGCAGCGTGACCACCACTTTTTCCTCCAAATTGCCCAAGTAACTCAGATAGCCTTGACCCCATGCAGGATCTAGGACCTCATCCTCCATTGCATCATTACACCTCTTCAGTCTGTTTGTAACTCTGCTGCTCTACTAATCCAGTTCTGTCCTTGCCACTCCTTTCGCTTATCCCCTCTGCAAATCCCTTCAATGTCTTCCAATTCCACAATGTATCCACTTCAAGCTAATAACACTGGCCTACAAAGCAATCCATAATCTGTCTCCCCCATATATCTCTTAAATAATCTCCTGATATCTCCCACTATGTAATCTCTGGTCCTCACAAGACCTCCTTCTCTTCTCCACAATCGTACATTCCTTATCCAATCACCTGCAAGACTTTCCCGGAGTATCTCACATTCTGTAGAATTCTGTTGCCCAGCACATCCGATTATCCCCTACATTTGGAACTTTCAAGTGGAACTTGAAAGCTATTGTATTCAAAACAACTTACAGCCTGCAATGACTCCGCTGCCACTTCATCAGAGCTGCTGCAACCCCGAGCCTACTGTTTCTTTCCCATTATTCAGGAGATGGTAAGGTTGCAAGGGTAGAGTTCTCTCCCCTCTATAACTGTTTGTCACTATTAGTTTGTTCATTGTAATTTCTATTTGTGTTTTGTATGCAACCCCTTCTCATGTACAACACCATGGAATCAATGGTGCTCCTAAAAAAATAATAATAATAATAATAATAATCCACCTTATGATGTGCCACCCAATCTTCATCCCTGCTATCCTTGCCGGTGTACACATACCAGTGTGCTGCGGTGGTCCACTGATCATTTGCACTACCTCTCCCATGTACTTATCATCCAACAGAACAAGTGGTTGGGCATCAGTTTCACTCAGTCTTTTCAAATTAAATGGGGCAGGGCCAAGTGGATGCCGACGAAACCACAGATAGCAGAGTCATCAAAAAGCAGAAGTGACTGCTGCATGACTTGAGGTTGAGACTGCTTGCCTTATTTGCAAGTGGGTGAGGCAGAAGACAGATGCCCATGAGCCGCAGGTGTCAAATCTGCGCTTTCAGCAGGGAACCGGGTGGAAGACTAAGCAAAGGGGCTGAAGGCACTCTCAGCCATCCAATCTAAAACCACCTATACTTGTTCTGAGCTCACCATTCATCCATCGGTACTACGGTATGGTACAGCCTACAAAATTATACAGAACGTCCTGTCGCCTGCTTGCAGCAGAAGAAGGTGTTTTATTTGGGTGCGTAGCCAACACAGATCGACCACGCCCTCTCTCTCCCTTCAGCAGCTACATCACCAGCACCAGCAATACATCTTAATTGATGCTTTCCTGATTGTTTTCAACCCCCAAAATGGAAGAGTATTACATGGCTTGTGTACAGAGAGTGGCCATCAGATTATTACACTGCCTGTTTTCAGAGTACACCCCCCAAACAAAAAGCTTTAAAAAAAGTGTTGACTACCTCCTCCTACTCTACTTTCTCCACCTACACCACCACCTCCTCCTCAATCTCCTACTCTACTTGGAACTCTGCCTCCTAGTTAAAGAGTGTAAGTTTTTCTTTTTTTTATTCTGTTATTTTAAGTCATATCTAATCTGTAAACAATGGTGTCTAAAAATTGTTGAACAATTTTAGTAAAATGTTCCTCAATGTAAAATTGCAAAGATTTGGACTATCCCACCATCTACAGTGCATAATATCGCCAAAAGATTGAGGGATTCAGGAGAAATCCATGCTCATAAGGGACAAGGACGAAGTTTAATATTGGACCCCTCTGATCTACGGGACCCGAGGCAGCACTGCATTAAAAGCAGGTATGATACAGATGTGCAAATCATGGCATGGGCACATGAATACTTCCAGAAAACAATGTTTATGAACAGTTTGCTGTGCAATCCACAAATGCAAGATAAAGCTCATACTAAAGAGCCATATATATCAACACATTCTAGAAACACTGTCTTTTTCTCTGTGCCAAGGCTCATTTAAAAAGAAGTCAGACAAAATTAAAAATAGTTCTGTGGTTAAATGATTCAAAATTTAAAATTCTTTATGGAAGCCACAAACACCATGTTCTACGGACTCAACAGGAGAGGCACCATCCAGCTTGTTATGAGCGCTCAGTTCAAAGCCTGGATATCTGATGGTATGGGGTTGCATTAGAGCCTATGGCATGGGCTGCTTACACATCATGAAAGGTGCTATCAGTGCTGAGCAATATACAGTATAGAGGTTTTAAAACAACATATGCTCTCATCTAAACAATGTCTAGTTCAAGGAAGGCCTTGTATACTTCAGCAAGACAATGCTAAACCACATATTGCATCCATCACAACAGCGTGGCTTTACAGAGTAAAGGTACTGCCACACTAAACGTTCCCGCTAACGATCACGATAACGACGCTATCGTTGGTGTGATCGTTTTAAGGTCGCTAGTAGCTGCCATACTTGACGATCTCATTAACGTCGCATCAGCGGTTAGCGACCTTTTTAACGACTTTGGCGGTCGTTGGGATGTGCCACACTGCATGTACTGTGAAAGATCACGACCTCGATAGGCGTGACTGAGCGCGACCTTTTGCACGCCCCTCATCACAGATTGGTGGTCACTATGTATGTCATAGATATTTATCACAGCTCTCCCGCTTTGTGATTGGATGACCGCGTCATAAAAGACGACGTATCAGCACTCCTCTCCATTGCTCTCGAGCAGAAGCGGTTCTTTCAAATCACCCAGTGTGTCCTGCTAGTCTTGGTAGCTACTGCGATCCTGTTTACGCCACTATTTCGGTTGCTACGTTCTACGTTGGAGTTTTTGCGATCCAGTCTGTGGCGTATCCTCTGCGATCCAGTTTGTGACGCTAGTTTCCCTATTTTTTTTTCAGAATCACACAAGTTTTGTAAGGTAGGTAATTTTTTTGTCACATTTAATTTTTCTTTTGTCTTTAATTGTACCGATCCATTTTAGATCTCTGCTGTTGTTAACCATTGTGTCCATCATGTTTTTTCATTGTTTTGTTCAGGCACGCCCACCATTTTATGATCCCAGCTCTGTCTATGTTTACTCCTGTTTTGTTCGGCCCCCGCCCACGGCCACCATTTTATGATCCCAGCTCTATCTATGTTTACTCCTGCGTCGCCCACAACCACCATTTTATGATCCCAGCTCTATCTATGTTTACTCCTGCGTCGCCCACAACCACCATTTTATGATCCCAGCTCTATCTATGTTTACTCCTGCGTCGCCCACAACCACCATTTTGTGATCCCTGCTGTTTTTTGCGTAATTGTTTATCTAGGTTTTTTATCCCATTGTTTTGTTCGGCCCCGCCCACGGCCACCATTTTATGATCCCAGCTCTATCTATGTTTACTCCTGCGTCGCCCACAACCACCATTTTCTGATCCCAGCTCTATCTATGTTTACTCCTGAGTCGCCCACAACCACCATTTTGTGATCCCTGCTGTGTTCTATGTTGTAGACTATGTAAGCATTTTATTTAACCATTCTGCTGTTCTCACATAATCATTTTTTTATTACAGATGGCTGATAAGCAGTAGTTTTTGCGTGATTTTATCGAGCTGTACCGCACAATGCCGTGCCTCTGGAAAATTAAGTCTGCAGATTACTGTAACCGGTTGAAAAAGAAGGACGCCTACCAAAAACTGGTGGAGCTCTGCAAGAGCCGTTACCCTGATGAACCGGCGGATGAGTCAACGGTTAAAAAACGGATTCAGGGCCTCCGCACGGTTTACAAAAAAGAGCTCAATAAAGTTATCAATTCAACCAAATCTGGAGCGGGGGCCGAAGAAGTTTATGTCCCCCAACTGTGGTACTTTGATCTGTTCGCTTTTACAAGGGACCAAGAAGTACCCAGACAAGGGACATCCATTTCGGATCTAGACCCAGTGATCCAGCCGGACTCCCCTGTCGTACATGTAAGTACCTTTGTATTACAACACATTTTAATGTACATGCCAAAGTGGACTTAAATTTAAAAAATATTATTGTGAAATGTAGATAAAATGGCAGAATATATCCCTTCATGTACTGATAATTTATGTAGCTCAACGGTTGAGGCCTTTCCATTAAAAAGTGTTGTTTTCACAATTTTGCTGTTTTTGGGTGTTATAGTGTGAAGATAAATTTCTTTGTCTATACAAGTGTCGTTTTCACATTTTTGCTGTATATGGGTGTTATAGTGTGAAGATTATTTCTTTGTCTTTGTGATTTACCATTTGTTTTTTGTTCATGCAGGACACAGAAGAGGCGGTCTCCACACCTGCAACTGAACAAGACAGCATGCCGGAAGTAGTCGAGCCACCATCATCTGTGCGGAGGCGGCTTTCACTTTCAGGAAGGAAAAGGAAGGCTCCCACCTCGGCTCCCACCTCGGCTACTCCTGAATTGGTGGAAATTGCTAAAAAAGTTCTTACGGCAGAAAAAGAAACTAAAATAACTGGCTTTGCATATTTTGCGAATGAGAGGCTGCCTACTCTGGATCCAGTTCAGCGGCTTCATGCTGAGAGACTGATGTTAGAGGTACTGAATCAAGCGTCTTTTGGAAACCTTGACAACAGATATGTCGTCATGCCAAGACCGCAGTACCCGGACTACTCATGGCCGCACAATCCTGTGCCAAACCCAGTTGGGATAAACCCAAACGCTGGTGCTCCCCCTTATTTTTATTCACCGCAGAGTCAGCGTGGTAATGGCAATGATCCATCTTACCAGCAGTTGTAGTTTTTAAAATGTTTTACAAATGTTTTTTTTGGTTGTTTTTATATTTTTACATTGATACCTTTTTTAATAAAAAACTTATTTATCTAATGAATTGTGGTCTTTTCTTATGTGATGTCAACTATTAAAATGTTGTATTTTTATTACATCTACTTGTCACACATGGGGTCATGTGAGTTCTAGCTATCATAGGTGTTCCATCATCGGGAAAAAATTAAATGAAAAAAATATCAAAAATTAAATTTTTTTTAAGGCCCCTGGTCACACTACGCTAAAACCTTATACTAAAAATAATACACCACACCTGCGTAGATTAACGTAAAATATAAAATATATATAATGTCATATATATATATATTTTTTTTTAAATAAAAATATAAAATTTAAATAAAAACAAAAAACAGTAACATAACAAAATAACAAAATATAAAAAAATAATAACAAACCACAAAATAATTAACAAAGAAAATAAATTACTGAGGGCCCCGGAGACCAGAAGATACCCTCTCCAGCATCACCCCGTGGTGATGCAGAGCTCCCATGGTTCTTTGCAGCGCTGCGACCGCAGTATTAATGGCTGCCACAGCGCTGCTCAATTCCGCCATCAGCCGGCGGTGGGACACCAACAGGTCCTGGGCAATCGGGATTTCTGTGGAGGTAAAGGTAACAGTTAATAGTGAATTCTGTTGCAACATCAACATGTACATGTTATGTTAATTAACACTTACGGCTTTCCTCAGAGGAACCGCTGACCGCCCACCCAGAACCTGATGCTCCGCCGGCTAGGGAAACACAGAAAAAAAAATAATATCACAACAGCCATTACACACATAAGACCTTACAAAGTTCTCAAACATGTCTGAAGCTTATATAATGTGCGTTAATTACCTGATGGGGAGCCTGCATCCGTGTCACGGGATGATGCTGGAGAGAAGGCAACGTCGGGGGAAGGGCTGGAACCCACAGAGTCACTAGGGGGGGTTGCTGGCGGTGAAGGGGTGGAGAGATGAGGTGATGCTGGTGGTGGAGGGGTAGCCGGGGAAGGAGAAGATGGAGGTGGAGGGGTAGCTGGGGACGGTGGAGCAGCTGGTGCTGGTGAAGGTGGTGCTGTAAATGAAATATACAATTCAGAATCCCCATTATCACTGGCGGTACTCCCATCGCTGCCTGCAACATGCAACATCACTGGTGGTACTCCCATCGCTGCCTGCAACATGCAACATCACTGGCGGTACTCCCATCGCTGCCTGCAACATGCAACATCACTAGCGGTACATCCCATCGCTGCCTGCAACATCACTGGCGGTACTCCCATCGCTGCCTGCAACATGCAACATCACTGGTGGTACTCCCATCGCTGCCTGCAACATGCAACATCACTGGCGGTACTCCCATCGCTGCCTGCAACATCCCTGGCGGTACTCCCATCGCTGCCTGCAACATCACTATGGCGGTACTCCCATCGCTGCCTGCAACATCACTGGCGGTACTCCCATCGCTGCCTGCAACATGCAACATCACTGGCGGTACTCCCACGGCGGGCGCGCTTGCATGCGTTCATGTGCGTTTGTCGTGCGCTGCGCTGCGCTCTCAGATACCCTCATGAATACTCACTCAGAGGCCTGCGGAGCTGGGCCTGGATGCTGGCGACCCTATCGCGTGAGCGGTATCGCAGGTCCGCCAGCTTCTTCCTGATCTGCGCTCTTGTGCGCAGCACATTAAATCTTCTCTGCAGGCCCCGCTGGATCCTCTGCAGGCATACCCTTTTGTGGCGCATTGGATGCGCCACAGGTAGCCTGCAGTGGTAATCCCAGAGGTCCGTTTTCTTAATGAGAAAACGGACCTCCTCATCAGACCATTTAGGCCCGCGCTGTCTCGTCGACGCCATTGCCGCCATTACAAACAACAGCGTATTGGGCGACGCCAGCGCCATGACGTCACAGCGTGCGCACGTTACGTGCGGCCACACCGCAACGCAAAACGGTTTTGCGATTGAAAAGTGACCGCAGCAGCCATGCGGCAGCCAAGCACAGATATGAGATGCTGTTGCAATCGCAATACCACTGTTCCAAGCTAGGCGATCACAATGGCGTGTCATGTCTTTATGGCTGGGGCTCGTGACAATCTTCACCTTGCAAATCACAAATGGCTTTTTGCATATCTGTTTGCATATCTGTGTAGCTGCAGTGTGTGAGTAGTCACATTGCGATCATAATGACGTCGCATATCTTTATGGCTGGGGCTCGCTAATCCCCTTGCAAGTCACAATGGCTTTTTGCATATCTGTTTGCATCTGTGTAGCTGCAGTGTGAGATGTAAGTCACATTGCGATCAATAATGACGTCGCATATCTTTATGGCTGGGGCTCGCTAATCCCTTGCAAGTCACAATGGCTTTTTGCATAGCGTGAGTAGTCACATTGCGATCACAATAACTGTCTCATATCTTTATGGCATGGGGCTCGCTAATCCCTTTGCAAGTCAACAATGGCTTTTTGCATAGCGTGAGTAGTCACATTGCGATCACAATAACGTCGCATATCTTTATGGCTGGGGCTCGCTAATCCCCTTGCAAATCACAATGGCTTTTTGCATATCTGTATGCATATCTGTGTAGCTGTGTGAGTAGTCACATTGCGATCACAATGACGTCGCATATCTGTGAATAGCTGATTCCTGGTGAATGTTGACCTTTACCTCCCAAGAATTTTCAAATATATGTATAACAATTTTTTAATCTTTCATATTATGACTAAAATATATATATTATATATTTAAACTTTATATATGCAGCTGTGGTGTATTATCTGTTATATATAATTATAATGTTTGAACGCTAGTGAGACCATAGGCCCTTAAAATAATTGAAAATATTTGAAACTTTTTTCTTTATTTTTTTAACAATTAACTCCTATGACTGATGGTACTCCCATGAGCACGTGTGTGACAAGTAGATACAATGTAAAACAAAAAATAGACAACAAAAAAGCCTTTGAAAAGATTTTAAAAACTACAGCTGCTGGTAACATGTCTCGTTGCCATCCCCATTACTCCCTCCCCACATCTCACCCATCATTAGCCCTTCTCCCATATTGGTAAAATAATTGAAAAAAACACGAATGCATTTTTAAAATAAAAATATTTTATTATCAAAACATTGTTAAAAAAAGGGTAAAGTAAAACATTCTCAAAATCAAACTATATCTGATGCTGCCAACTCACTGCACCAGGCCCATTAAAGTAGTGGCAGTACTTGTCTCGGCCGGCCTTCGCATCGTCCTTGCTCCTGCCTTGATTGACAGGTTGAAGGCCTGCAATAGCGGGATCATTGTCACGCCATTCTCCGAGCACCACGTCACCATTGTTGTCCGAGTCCATGAATCCTGGCGGACTGTAAGTACCAGCATCGCGTTTTCTTAGAAAATTGTGCAGCACACAACAGGCCAACACCACAGAGTCTATAGATTTCAGCTTCATGTTGATTGGTGTGTGGAAAACCCTGAAGCGATTGGCCATTATGCCGAAGGCATTCTCCACAACGCGCCGTGCCCTAGATAGTCTGTAGTTAAAAATCCGCCTTTCCCCTGTCAAAGTCTTTTGTGGATATGGTTTAACAAGATGCTCATGAAGGGGGAAGGCTTCATCGCCCACAAACACAAAGTTTAGGTTGGCGGTGGTGTCCATGTTGGTTGCAAGTTAAGTTTATTATTAAACAACCGTTCACCAAAACTTGTGTGCTCCAAAACGCCACCGTCAGAAACCCTTCCATTAATGCCAACATTAACGTCAATAAATTCATAATTGGCATTAACAAGGGCCATGAGGATCACGCTGAAGTAGCCCTTGTAATTATGAAAAAAGGATCCGCTGTTGGCTGGTTGCGTGATCCGCACATGTTTGCCATCCAAGGCACCACCACAGTTTGGGAACTGCCAAATCCTTTCAAAATCAGAGGCAATAATTTGCCATTCCACCACTGATTTGAGAAAAGGCATGTAGCTCCGTAAACTGCGGACGATGGCGTTGCATGTCTCCGGAATTAGTTCTCCAAGCAGCGACCGAGAAATTGCAGCAGAATATTGCAAATCCTTCATTGAACGTCCGGTTGCCAGAAATCGCAGCGTTACTGCCAAAAGTTCCTCTGCTGAAACAGCTGCACGCATCCGGGTATCCTGCCGTTCAATGAGTGGCCTCACAGCTTCCAGTAGGAGCTTGAATGAATCCTCCGACATCCGTAGATAATTCCGGAAATCCTGCGGATTCTTCTCCTGCAACTCCCTCACTAGATGCATGTGGGTGAATCTGGACCTCTGCTCCAGCCATTCCCTGGTCCACATGCGACGCTTTCGCTTGGAGCGCCTCTCTTCCACCCGCTCCTCTTCCTGACGATCTGCCTCCATTGACAGTGCAACTGCCACAATCACACGCTCCGCGGTGGACAGGTTCATTATGTGCAACCTGTACTGTAAAGAAGAGAAAAGTTAATTACTAATTAATTACTATTAATAAAGTGTTTAAACAAAATAAAATAAAGAATAGAATAAAAAATATATAAAAAAAAATAAACTTTTCTGTTAACATTTAATATACAGTTTACAAGTGTCTACAATGGTGGGGGGTGTAAAATAAATAAAGCAGACGAAAAAAAAAAAATAAGGTCAGGGGTGTTAAATATATAAAGCAGACGAAAAAAAAAAATAAGGTCAGGGGTGTTAAATATATAAAGCAGACAAAAAAAAAAAAAATATAGGTCAGGGGTGTTAAATATATAAAGCAGACGAAAAAAAAAAAAAATAAGGTTAAAAAACATTATCAAACAACATCACAAATAATATGTACCTTGAATCAAAATATCCCGAAGATCCAAATGAGGATGGATGGTGCTCTAGCGACTCAGACAGGATCGCAAAAACCCACCACTGCGCCACAAACAGGATCGCAAAACTCCGACACACGATACTATCCTCGCAACAACGCAAAAAGAGACCCATAAAGTGCTCTGGAAACAATGGATGGGGCGCAGTTATTATAGCTGAGGCGATGTTGTGGTCACCAATCGGAGCTGTAGGGCGTTAACAAAAGAAAACAAAGTCCCGCCTGCGCCGCTGACTAATACGTCGTTAACGAGGTCGCACATCGTTCACAAAAGGTGACAGACACAGCGATATAGCGTCACCAGCGGGACGCCAACGATCAAAATACGGTCCAGAACTCTAGTGAACGATCAGCGAGATCACAGCAGGGCCACGTCGTTGCTACATGCCACACACAACTACTTCGCTAACGAGATCGCTAAATAGTGACGTATTTTAGCGATCTCGTTAACAACCTTGTTTAGTGTGGCATACCCTTAAGAGTAAGGCTATATTCACACTAGACGTATGTTTTTGCTGCTTTTTTTTAATGCTAATTTTCAGCTGCTTTTTACAGTAACTTACACTTGACCTTGTCTCGACTTTTTGAGATGTGTTGCTACCATAAATTTTTAAATGAGTTAATTTTTTAAAATGAAATAGAAAAATATCCAAAGTTCACCTTCTGATCTGTTTTTTATGTTCTGTTGTGAATAAAATATGGCAATAAGAGAATTCCAAATCATCTCATTCTTATTTTACTTACATTTTACACTGCATCCCAACGTTTTTGGAATTGGGGTTATTATATTTTATAATCAGGCCCATATTCGCCACAAGGCACAGGAGGTCTGGTACCTAGGGCAGCAAGTTGCAGGGGGCGGCGACCGGGTCGAGATTTAAAATTATTAATATTTTTTTAAAATCTCCCTTCTCTTTAAGAAAACCAGCGTCTTTCTATTCATGTCTTTAAGATGGAAATACAAATAATCCTCTGTGCGCGCCGGCACTTCCGTGGTCAGTGGAGCTCCAATTAGCTCCCTCAGCTGATGTGCGGTGGCGTGCGCATGCTGCTGAACTCACAGAAGCCCGATGAGGAAATCTCATCCCGCTGGCAACATGGATGCAGAGTGCCGCGGAGAAGGACAAGCTGGAGCCTGGAGCAGGTAAGTGCTCATTAAGCCAAATATGCAGCCAGGGGAAGGAGGAAGAGTGGAGAGGGGGAGCTCTTCAGTATGGAGAATATAAGGGGAGCAAGCACGGTATGGAGAACATGAAGGGCGAGGCACGATATGTCGAACATGAGAGAAGGAACACGGTATGGAGAACATGAGTTAGGGGAAGCACGGTATAAAGAACATAAAAGGGGAGGCATGGTATTACGAACATGTTGGGGAAGCATGGTATGGAGAACATGAGGGGGGATGCACAGTATGGAGAACATGAGGGGGGATGCACGGTATGGAGAACATGAGGTGGGAGAAGTACGGTATTGAGAACATTTGGGGGAAGCACGGTATGGCAAACATGGGGGTGTAGCACAGAATGGAGAGCATGAGGTGAAAGCATGGTATGGAGAACATTAGGGGAAGTACGGTATGGAGAACATGTGGGAAGCACGGTACGGAGTGAGGACAGCATGAGAGGGGTAATGAAAAGGGGGCTGTATGGAGTAGAGACAATGTGTAGATCATAATTCATAAGTGAGGAAGGTGTGGTGGGTGTAATTCATTATGGAGAGGACTGTGGTGGTTTTCGTTTATGAGGGAGTGATATGACAGTCATTCAGGGCAAATAAGCATAGGGCCTGTGTTGTGCACAGCATTGGTGGTAGCTTCTTTAGGTTCTTATTCAGGAACATTATAATCACACTGTTATTTTTAAGGGCACTGTTTTGGGATGTGCTGCAGAAGACCAGAGAAGATGGAAGCCTGCATAAATGAGCTCTGGCTGTGAGAAGTCATCATGGAGTCAGGTACTTAGATCTAAGGTACATTTACATTGGACAGTTGCAGCCTTTAAATGACCACTGACCTGCTATATGAAGCTGAAAATCGCTTAATAACCCATTTAGACAGGATATGGCCTCACTTTAGTGTGCACAGAACGATCGTTAACATAATCGTCCTGTGCACATAGAATAACATTGTTCACAGCAGCACATGTGTACACAGGAAAATGTGTTGCTGAGAACAATGATAAATAAAAGGAGTCTTTCTCCCCCAAAATGCCAAATATTTTGCATACACATTTATATAGGGGACTTAGCCCAGGCATATACAGTTTTATCTTAACTTAGTTGTGATGAACCCACACCTCACCACCCTGCCCGACGGTACTATTATGTCACAAGGATCAAATAATGTGATCTCCCCACTTGCACTAACGTGACATTCCGCACCCTGTGGGGACATGTATGGTCAGCTTGGTACAGTTTTACACAGACACTCCCTGTCTACATGGGTCCAGAGTGGCACCGGGAATGAGAGGATGTGGACCACGCAGTCGCTGACGTGGCTCCACACTAGCTCACAACCCTGACAGGCTGAGAGGCCTCTTTCGCTAGCACCAGTGAAAGAGAGCACTGCCAGCTTGGTAGGACTGCCAGCACTTCCTCATTAGATATAAGCCTTGTCCACTAACAAGATTATATCGGCCCAGAAACCAGCCCCGATAGCATGGAAGAAACAAACGTCTGTATTCGTGGAGATAAAAGAGAAGCTCAAGGTTAAATTATATGTTTAATCACCTTAAGGGCACACTAGACAATACACTATATACACAATAGTTATACATATACAATAGTCAGATATGCAAATGAGTCACTCTCCAGAGCAATGGGAACTCGGATCTGAGCCTACAGACTACAATGGGGGATGTCACGGCAACACAGTTCAGTCCGTGGCTCTGGGGCTCACCTTTTAATGTGGGATATTTACAGGTGACAGGAATATTGAAATGGGGAATTCGTGACGCCACTTGTGGTACCTGGTCAGGATGACCAGCGCTGCTATGCAGATCCACTGAAGGGTTAATATTGTGCAGCTAGATGTTAAGCCTTCCACAAGTAAGGCTAAGTCCTCCAGGGCAGATAGATATGCAGTGGTGCAGGACAGACGGGGACCCGGCAGTTAGGAGTAATAAGGGAGACACACACATAAGTCACTTTGGTACCTTTACTGAAGATGTTCCAGGCACTTCCCAGAGCACTGTAGGGTGAAGGTGCACATCCAGATTCCTCCACTGAGTAGGTGTGTGGCCTCCTGTTCCTTGCCTTTATGTGATAAAGTCCTGACCTGCTTGTAGCTAGGCACAACTTGGTCTCCGTCTTGCACCTGGCTGACCTTGTGGTTGGACCTCTTCTTGAAGTACACAGTCTCTATTTGCAGTGCACTGCTGGACTCCGTCCTCCTGGTCCGGTTACGTATCAGCTCTGTGGTACTCCTGGGACTTGTAGTCCTCCAGGAACTCCGGTGTTCTCCTAACGGGTCGTGGAGATCCCTATAGGCTCGGACCCCGGTGTCCGGTCAATACTTGCTGAGGTAAGCTGTAAAGGCTTTTCTACCCCTGTTACTGCTCTTTCCACTCGCCTTCGGACTACCCGGGCCCTCACACGATCACACACTGGCAGTTGGTGGGCTGCCTCTTCGCCGCTCTTTAAGCGTCGGCACGCTTTCTCACTGAGCTACACTCCTAGATTCAGCTCTGACTAGGCTGGAGTGGTTTCTGTTCCACTCTTTACTAGACTCCACTCTCTGAACTGAATAGCTCTGCAGCCTCTCTAATCTCAGCTCTGCACTTCACCTTACTGCAGACTGACTGAGTTCTCTGAGGTGTCTGGCTGACTGACTTGGTGTTTCCTGTGATCCCTCTCTTTTATATGTCTAAAACAGCTCCATCTGGTGGTCTTTGGGATAAGTGAACGTGTGTGAATGTGTATAATGACCTCTAGTGGTATATTCTTTCAGTGCACCCTTCTGGGAGATATGGATTCAGTCGCAGCTGGGCTCCACACAAACCCAATAGTACTAGGACAAAGTATGCAGAATATAAGAGTCAGTTACAAGCCAGATAAAAGGCCTGAGGGGGAGGGGCTAACACATGGGACGGTTGTGTTCCCCCTCTGGTCCTTGACTTCTCCCCACACAATATGTTATTGTGACCTTCACAGAGGAAAAAAATGCTTTCAACGAGCATTTAAACCTTTTGGGTCACTTATCTCCTGCCCCCTGGGCTGAACCTAAATCTTTTCCCCTTGCCTCTGGCAGCTAAAAACTCAAAAATCTAAGATAGGTCATAACTCCTTAATGGACAGTCATAGGGAGGTGGTTTGTGCGCCATCCAGGCGCATGCTATGTGTTGAGACCAAACATAGCTTAGCTATCTGACTTTTACTAGCCATTCTATGTATCTCTCCACCCTGTGGTGCTAGAACGGATTGAGACCCTGGAAGGCATTTGATCGATTCTAGAGATCTCGAAAATGTAACCGATGTGTGACCAAGACATATGATAAGTCCATATTCTTATAAAATCAAAGCTGACTCAACAAAGCAGGTAGACCACATGGCATCTATTTTGCAAGCAAGCCTTTTGTTCTGAGCTTAGCTTGTTCAAGGTGTGAGATCTATCACTCACAACCTTTTGAGACCTGACCCTCTGCTGAGCTAGGAGTCCTGTTACAGCTGCACAAAGGAAGCTGGTTTTATAATCTCATGTCAAATAGGATACAAATGATTGACATGAAATTACAGTATATCTCCAATATTCTTCATGTAAATATTTTGTTTTTAATGTGCAAATAAGGCCTCTTCTGTGCACCCTTGGCATAACTTATGCATTGGTCCTCTGTTACACCCTCCTATTTGCTTAGTAAAGCCATTCCCCTGTTATAATTGACAGAGGTCCTTTGATAACAGTAAGTACAGTCTAAAAAAACATAAAATTTCTGCCCTTGTGCCCTGACACTGGAGTAGCACAGTAGTGCTCCAAATATCCGTGCAAACGCACACATAATGTGATTACAGGCGTGCTCATATGTCTAGTTGCTGCTTGCTTTTGACTGCGGATCCAGTAGGACCAAGGGCATTGAAGTGAGCAGACACATATGCCCTGAATTTAACCAACATGTCATCAGTGCTCTTTTGGCTTTCCTGGCTCATGCACACTACAATATTTTGCTTTGCCCTCGGCATGGCAAAGAGAAGTGCTCCTGCACACCACGCTGATGATGTGGGACACATTATTCACAAGAAGCAGGGAAGGAGGACGACGATTTGTAAGAAGAGAAGAGGCGTTGGATCAAGACCAGTGATGTCCATCGGATCAGACTGGACGGCTCCGTCTGTGAGTATGATAAAAGCTTTTTTTTGTGCCTTGCATAGGGGATTGAGGACATATATACAGCTTTAAGAATGGGCTTATAGGTGCTGACCGCACTTGATGTGGGGAAAGCCTGGTGACAGGTTCCCTTTAATTTTCTAATGTTATAATGGTGCACCAAGGCTAAAGGTACTGCCACACTAAACTATCCCGCTAGCGATCACGATAAAGACGCATACTAATTGCGATCGCTAGCGGGATCGTTTTAATATCGCTAGTAGAGGCTTTATTTAGCGATGTCGTTAAGGACGCTATCGCGGTTAGCGATCTCCTTAACGACTTTAGCGGTACAAAAGTACCGCTAAATCGCTAAAAAAGGTGCCACACTCAGCGATATATACTTACCCAGCGGGAGCGCCGACGATAAAATAGGGTCCGGAACGATTCCAGCGACGAGCGAGATCACAGCAGGAAGCTCGTCGCTGGCAGATGCCGCACACAACAACATCGCTAACGGGATCGCTAAATAGTGACGTTTTTAGCGATCCCGTTAGCGATGTTGTTTAGTGTGGCATACCCTTTAGGCCACTCCAAGAATGCACGGAGGTGTCTTCATGTATATATTAAATAAATGTTGCTTTATCAGCTAAACTGTATATGCATGGTATTATTTTAGTGAGGGCTACGTCCCCTATAAAAAAAAACTTTATGCAGTCTAATTGTCATTTTGGGGTGACAGACTCCCTTTCAGAAATCTTAAAATTAATTTCACCCAATGAATGAACGTTTTGCTCATGCATCGGGTGATTGACAGCCTGTTTAGACAGGTTGATCAGTTTCCCATTATGAGCTGAAGTGTTAAAGGGGTTGTCTGGTTCTAAAAAACAAATCTGCAGTCACTATAAGTGTCACTCTATGTGACTGCAGACTTGTGAATCCTCACATTATGCTCTGCTTGCTGTGAGGATTCTCTGGTGTCAGTGTTGGAAATGGTGGTCATGAGACTGCAAATATGTGATTTGCATACTTCCAGCCACAATCCGACTATAAAAATAAATTCAGTGAGGCCACACCCATTTGTTTGGATTATGGCCAGGAGTATGTATATCGCATAATTGTTGTTACATGACCATGGTTCACAATGCTAACACCAGAGAATCTTCACAGCAAGCAGTGCGTGATGTGAGGATTCACAAGTCCGCAGTCACAAAAGGTGACTGCAGATTTGTAGTTTTAGGGCAGAGGCAACCAACGAGACAAAGACTGCACTTCTGGCTGCGGTAGTGCACAAATAGGATCCAAATCTGTTAGCAACTATGTAAAAAACTTGGCACTCATTTGGTATTGTAGACACAGATGCAATTTTTATTGTGTACAAATATCCAGACAAAATTAGAGACTTTTCAGTCTTAACCTGACATTCATCAGTCAGGTAGAAAGATGAAAAACTGCAAAGTTACTCATATGGTGAAGTTTTGTGGTGTCCACTGCCATACAAGAAAGTGCTATAAAGTAATTATCATAATTACATTAAAAATAAATATAGTGTATCACAATAATTGACAGTTAAGAAAGCAACAATCCTCAATACCAAGCGATTGCTACAAAAGCAATGTATTTATTGGTGCTGACTCACATACAATGTTAAAGGGTTTTCCCACTAATATGATATTGATGAGCTATGTTTAAAATATGTCAATCAATATCAGATAGGAAGGAAACCCAACACCTGGTACCATCAAAATCAGCGCTTACCAGGTCTGTCAGCGGCTGAATGTAAACAATGTATAGAGTAGAATACCATCACTCAGTCACAGTTTGTTGGCTGCTCCTGGTTACTACAGATTAGCTGGTATTTAAACAGTTGATGGGGGTGCTGCGTGTCATGCCCTCACCAAACGCATATTGATGACCTACCCAATGAATATCTTTGTAGTGGAAAACCTCCAGTAATTTAGAAATGTTTATTACCAAGTTGAAATATTTTAAGGTTTTCTCCTTTTATGTGAATAAACCTTTCCATTGTATCATAAATATTATGAAACCTTTTAATAGGGTTGGCTGCAGAAATGTCTGGAGCGGCACTGCTGTCACTCACCCTGATGAATTGTTATCAGGGGCAGTGCTGGTGTCACTCACTCTGCTTCTGTCACAGCACTCTGATGATGATTTGTTTCAGAGAAAGAGACTTAGACTGGAGTCACACATAACGTATAAAAATACGGTCCGTTTTTCACGGACCAGAATCGCACAAATGTTCCCTGAACAGTGATCCGTATGTCATCCGATTGTAATGCGAGGAAGCGATTTTCTCGCTTTTAAGCATCCGTGTGACATCCGTTTTGCATCTGTATGGCGAGATTTTCTCTCCGGCTTGCAAAACGGACATGTAATGGATCCCAATGACAGGTTTTAAAACACAAACGAAAGAATAGATATATACACATAGAATACATATATATAGATATATATATCTATATATATACATGTCTTTGAGACACACATATATACTGTATATATATATATTTATAGTTCATAGAGTTCTACATAGCATAATAGCAGCTAAATCAATTGCCGACTTCTGCAAAATCATTACAGAACCCGACATGAAATGACACATGGTTTACATACAGTAAACCATTTCATTTCATTTAGTTTTATATATGTTTTTGACTAATAATTAGATTAGTGTATGTGTGAAAAATTTGGGACGTGTAGGTGTTAAATTAACGGGTAAATTCATTGAAAAAAAATGCTGGGTAACCGGTAACTGATAGTCTGCGGAGACAAAAAGTGTAAGTGAAGCAGAAGGCAGAACACTGCAAAAACACAGGCACAAACACAGTGGAACTGGAAGCTAGCAACAATAGATACTTGTTGCTCCGGCACCCTCCCTATGGCGGAGGGGCCAGAAATAGCAATCAATGCACTGCCATTGTTTAATTACTATTTTTGAAAAATGTGCACTGTCTTTTTAAGAGACCTATAGTGCTTACGCGGCCTTAACCTCATACCAGGGTATGTGCTGGCCTTGCGCCAGGAAGCAGGGGAAGGAGCAGGACAGCAGGCAAAGGAGTGAGAACCAGGGCCCCGCCTGGGGTCTCGTTGAGGTATGACCACCACAGCATGAGGACGGGGACCCTGCCGAGGGTCCTGCTGAGGTACGGGCACAAATGTAACACAGTACATACGTATTACAGGTAAAATAAAATTCAAGATTTTTTCCATACAAAATTATTGAAAAACAATTACAATAATACGCTTTCTACAAATAAACATCACAAACCAGTAAAGAACATAGAAATATTTAACATCTCTGTAACCATAACAGCCCATACAATACAGTAAACAGATTATTTATGGTGATCAGTAAATGGTATAAAAAATGGCATGATTGTTTTATTGCTCCATTAAACCCATACAAATGTTAACACAGATATACACTTATATACATGTTTGAAAAAATGGCACTTAAAAAATAAAGTTCGTCTTGCAAAAAGATCAAAGCCTCATATAGTGAAACTCATGTAAAAATATAAAGGTAATGCTGTCACCACAAAAAAGCAAATGAACAAAAAAATTGTCTTATCGGCTGAGCAAGTACATCTTAAAAATGTTGCGTGTCTTCTTTGTATGTATGTGTTAAGTATATGTGACTATCTTATTTATGGTGAGTGCAAGCCTACTACTGGCAGTAACCACTATACAGCTGCACAATCAGCTCTACCATCACCTACTGTATCCTCACCCATCCCTTGTAGACTGTGAGCCCTCGTGGGCAGGGTCCTCTCTCCTCCTGTACCAGTCATGACTTGTGTTGTTTAAGATTATTGTACTTGTTTTTTTTATTATGTACACCCCTTTTCATATGTAAAGCGCTATGGAATAAATGGCGCTATAGCAATAAATAATAATAATGTGTGTATTATATATAGGTGTGGGTAATGTGTAAGTGAATGAGTATTATGCATTAACATGTGCACATTTTATTACATAATTCTTAATGTGAATATGCACTGTCAGTGTCCGCTCCTGAATTGCCATATCCTTAAAAAGCTGCTTTGTACAAAATAGGACATACAGTGCCTACAAGTAGTACTCAACCCCCTGCAGATTTAGCTGGTTTGATAAGATGCAAATAAGTTAGAGCCTTCAAACTGCAAACGAGAGTAGGATTTATTAACAGAAGCATAAATCTTACAAAACAAAAAGTTATGTTGCTCAGTTGAATTTTAATAAATTTTAAACATAAAAGTGTGGGTCAATTATTATACAACCCCTATGTTTAATATTTCGTGGAATAACCCTTGTTTGCAATTACAGCTAATAATCGTCTTTTATAAGACCTGATCAGGCCGGCACAGGTCTGTGGAGTTATCTTGGCCCTCTCCTCCATGCAGATCTTCTCCAAGTTATCTAGGTTCTTTGGGTGTCTCATGTGGACTTTAATCTTGAGCTCCTTCCACAAGTTTTCAATTGGGTTAAGGTCAGGAGACTGACTAGGCCACTCCAACACCTTGACTTTTTCCCTCTTGAACCAGGCCTTGGTTTTCTTGGCTGTGTGCTTTGGGTCGTTGTCTTGTTGGAAGATGAAATTACGACCCATCTTAAGATCCTTGATGGAGGAGCGGAGGTTCTTGGCCAAAATCTCCAGGTAGGCCGTGCTATCCATCCTCCCATGGATGCGGACCAGATGGCCAGGCCCCTTGGCTGAGAAACAGCCCCACAGCATGATGCTGCCACCGCCATGCTTGACTGTAGGGATGGTATTCTTGGGGTCGTATGCAGTGCCATCCAGTCTCCAAACGTCACGTGTGTGGTTGGCACCAAAGATCTCGATCTTGGTCTCATCAGACCATAGAACCTTGAACCAGTCTGTCTCAGAGTCCTCCAAGTGATCATGAGCAAACTGTAGACGAGCCTTGACATGACGCTTTGAAAGTAAAGGTACCTTACGGGCTCGTCTGGAATGGAGACCATTGCGGTGGAGTACGTTACTTATGGTATTGACTGAAACCAATGTCCCCACTGCCATGAGATCTTCCCGGAGCTCCTTCCTTGTTGTCCTTGGGTTAGCCTTGACTCTTCGGACAAGCCTGGCCTCGGCACGGGAGGAAACTTTCAAAGGCTGTCCAGGCCGTGGAAGGCTAACAGTAGTTCCATAAGCCTTCCACTTACGGATGATGCTCACAACAGTGGAGACAGGTAGGGCCAACTCCTTGAAAAGGGTTTTGTACCCCTTGCCAGCCTTGTGACCCTCCACGATCTTGTCTCTGATGGCCTTGGAATGCTCCTTTGTCTTTCCCATGTTGACCATGTATGAGTGCTGTTCACAAGTTTGGGGAGGGTCTTAAATAGTCAGAAAAGGCTGGCAAAAGAGATCATTAATCCACACATGTGAAGCTCATTATTCTTGGTGCCTGAACTACTTCTTAATACTTTAGGGGACCAAACAGAATTCTTGTGGTTTGAGGGGTTGAATAATAAATGACACTCTGAATTAACTTTTAACATTTTTTAAAAAATAAATAAATAAATAAATAAAAAAATTTTTTTGCTGCAGTGCATTTCCCACTTCCACGCTGATCTACAGTACAAATGTCACAATTAGTGTTGAGCGATACGATACTGCAAATATCGGATATCGGCCGATATTAGCTGTATCGGCCTTTCGATTCCGAATACCGATATTTTCGTCATATCGAATACCGGAATCGGATTTGTCACTGTCACTGTGAGTGTCCGTCGGTCGGGTCTGTCAGGAGTCAGCGGCACTTACCTGGCAGAAGATCTCCGGCGGTCACGTCCTGGACTGCTTGAGGCCGCCATTATCTTCTCCCTGGCGGTCACATGCAGTTTTTCGCGATAACTGCAGCCAGTGACTGCAGGGTAATCCCGGCCGTAAACCAGTCCGATGACGTCACCGCCGGGGAAGCAGGTAATCAGCTGTGCTGCGCCGGGATGACAGGCTCTGCCTGTCATTCTGATGTAGCAGAGCTGGATCGTCGTGGGACACTCGTTACTATGGACTGCGTCGGTCAGGTGGTATACTTTTTTTTTTTTTTTCATTTTTTTACAGGACATCGATGGCGTCGCAGGATGAGACTGTAATAAAAGTAATGAAAAATGTGTTTTTTTTTTTTTTTATTAAATTAAAAAACTTTTTTATGAACATTCACCCGTCCGGGTACATCAACAATTTAACTATTTATCAACAATTTAACTATTTACATACAGGGACCCTGTCCGGGTTATTTATACTTCTTTGGCCGGGGTGTTCTCTTCTGATGCTTGCCAAACATCCGAGGCACCAAGGACCACCAGGACCTGATGACGTCGTGTGGCCTGTACAGTCAAGTCGTGACCCGCTATCTGTGTCTGTGTGGCCACCTCTTTCATCTCCCTCCGGGTCTGGAACCCTATGTCCCGGACTGAACGAACCCCAGGGGGCCTAACAGGCGCCGGGTACGGGCCAGCTATAGTTATCATGTCCATAGCTGGGGCTGCTGAGGAGACCACTGAGGGAGGCTGTGGAGATTTACGGCGTGGGGTGGGCACTTTTGCAGAGGCCTGGATGTGGGAGGCTGAAGGCTCCGAGGGTCTCACAGGTTCCTGACACTCTGGGAGTAGGGGTCGCACCTGGTAACATTTAGGGCGTACCACCCATTGTAACCCCAGTGTCGGGTGTAAGTCACCAAGTCTCCTGGCAACAGGTCCCTCCCCGGGTGTCCTTCTGGGAGGTGAGTCTCCACGTCCCGCCGGGTCACAAAAACTTCTAAATAAAGTCCAGGCTCCTTGATGAAGCCCCAACCACCTTTCAATTTAAAGCTCCGTACTGCACCCTTACGCCGCGGCTCCCTCAGGGTTCCTTTATCCTTTCTCATCCGGTCCTTATCTGCCCGGTCCTTCTCCACCTGACGTTGGCGAAGTTTTTGGGTTTCTCGCTGCTCCCTTTGTCGCTCTGCTTCCCGCTCCCAACGTCTCCACTCTTCCTCCTGACGCCGGTTGAAATTCTCCTCCACCAGCAGCTCCATGTCTCCACCACTCCACTGCAGCTTGCGATGTCCGGTTTGCGGCAGCTCTCCTGGCGCCCCCCAGTCCTGGCGGCGCTCCCCTGCGGAGGAAGCAGATGGCTCTAAATCAGATGAGAGTCGGGGCTCCGGTACAGACAGGTAGACCTCTGGTGCCTGCTCGGCCTCCTCCATGAGGACGGGTGTCGCTTCTTCTGTCTCAGCGACGGGGGAAGACAGCGGGATCTGGGGTGCTGACGGTGCTGCGGTTTTTGCAGGAACGGGTGCCTCCACTGCGACAACGTCAACCGGATCACATTGCAAGGGCTCCTCTACTAGAACGGGTGCCTCACCTTCCGGTACAGACACTTCAGGTAAGAGGGATTGGCGCCGCTCCAAGTTTATTTTTAGGGCACGCCAGCTCGCTTCCATCCTGGCGACCTCCTCCCGGTGCCGGGCCAGGCCTCTTAGGGTATCCTCCGCTTCTTGCAGCGTAGGAGGGTTTACAGGCCGGGTGCCCAACGGTGATTCCGTGGCGATCGGGTCGCTTCCGTGGGGGGAGAGCTCTGACTGCTCCATCCCTTCACACTTCTGCTCGTGTCCATTAGCCATCTCTGCCAAGTCACATGTGTCATTAGCATCTGGAGAGGGCCCCTCTTTTGTAGGGAGGCGGGACCTTCGTGTTAGTTTCCGCCACTGAGGAGGATGAGGAGGCGGAACTCCAGAGCTGTGGGGCACGATCTTACATTGCAGTAACATTTACACTGGTCGGCCATCGTTTTCACGCCACTGAGTGAGTGTACACCCACGAAGAGCACGCCCTTCTTCTTCACCAGTGCCTCGTCGTGACGCAGATATGGCGGAAAAATGGCAAATACATTCTCTGATGATTTTAGCAATTCTCAAGCACAGAGTCTATTTTACTATGTACAGTCATGGCCAAAAGTTTTGAGAATGACACAAATATTATATTTTCACATGATCTGCTGCCCTCTGGTTTTTATGTGTGTTTGACAGATGCTTTTATCACAGACAGAAATATAATAATTGCAAACATATGAGTAACAAAAGCTTATATTGACAGTTAGAATGAGTTAATGCAGCAAGTCAATATTTGCAGTGTTGACCCTTCTTCTTCAGGACCTCTGCAATTCTCCCTGGCATGCTCTCAATCAACTTCTGGACCAAATACTGACTGATAGCAGTCCATTCTTGCACAATCAATGCTTTCATTTTGTCAGAAGTTTTAGGTTTTTGTTTGTCCACCCATCTCTTGATGATTGACCACAAGTTCTCAATGGGATTAAGATCTGGGGAGTTTCCAGGCCATGGACACAAAATCTCTATGTTTTGTTCCCTGAGGCATTTAGTTATCACCTTTGCTTTATGGCAAGGTGCTCCATCATGCTGGAAAAGGCATTGTTGATCGCCAAACTGCTCTTGGAGGGTTGGGAGAAGTTGCTCTTGGAGGACATTCTGGTACCATTCTTTATTTATGGCTATGTTTTTAGGCAAAACTGTGAGAGAGCCGATTCCCTTGGCTGAGAAGCAACCCCACACATGAATGATTTCAGGATGCTTAACAGTTGGCATGAGACAAGACTGGTGGTAGCGCTCACCTTGTCTTCTCCAAATGAGGCGTTTTCCTGATGTCCCAAACAATCGAAAAGGGGATTCATCAGAGAAAATAACTTTACCCCAGTCCTCAGCAGTCCACTGCCTGTACCTTTTGCAGAATATCAGTCTGTCCATGATGTTTTTTCTGGAGAGAAGTGGCTTCTTTGCTGCCCTCCTTGAGACCAGGCCTTGCTCCAAGAGTCTCCGCCTCACAGTGCGTGCAGATGCACTACACCTGCCTGCTGCCATTCCTGAGCAAGCTCTGCACTGCTGGTAGCCCGATCCCGCAGCTGAAACACTTTTAAGAGACGGTCCTGGTGCTTGCTGGGCTTTCTTGGGCGCCCTGAAGCTTTTTGGCAACAATGGAACCTCTCTCCTTGAAGTTTTTGATGATGCGATAGATTGTTGACTGAGGTGCAATCTTTCTAGCTGCGATACTCTTCCCTGTTAGGCCATTTTTGTGCATTGCAATGATGACTGCACGTGTTTCTTTAGAGATAACCATGGTTAACAGAAGAGAAACAATGATGCCAAGCACCAGCCTCCTTTTAAAGTGTCCAGTGGTGTCATTCTTACTTAATCATGACAGATTGATCTCCAGCCATGTCCTCATCAACACCCACACCTGTGTTAATGGAGCAATCACTGAAAAGAGGTTAGCTGGTCCTTTTAAGGCAGGGCTGCAATGATGTTGAAATGTGTTTTGGGGGGATAAAGTTCATTTTCTAGCCAAATATTGACTTTGAAAGTAATTGCTGTTAAGCTGATCACTCTTTATAACATTCCGGAGTATATGAAAATTGCCATTAGAAACAGTGAAGCAGTAGACTTTGTAAAAATTAATATTTGTGTCATTCTCAAAACTTTTGGCCATGACTGTAGAAGTGTATAAACTATAAATATATGTTTATATATATATGTCACAATGACATGTATATATATATAATATATATATATGTATTCTATGTGTGTATATTTTGTGTTTACAACGAAAGAAAGGGTTTTTTTTGTTGCGATATTTTGTTCCCATAGACTTACATGGGACTTCCGCTATCGGAATCAGATATCGGCGATATTTAGTGATATCGGTTATACCATTCCGATCCGATATTTTTCGATATCGAGCAGTATCGCTCAACACTAGTCACAATGCCAAGTTAATTCCGCATGTCTCAACCAGCTAAATCTGCAGGGGGTTGAATACTACTTGTAGGCACTGTATTACTCACCAGGGTAGAAGACTTATTTTAGACATGCAGTTTATCTGCTTTAATTGTTCCATCTTATGATGGCACACAGCTAAAATGAATGACAGTGCATGATTGTAACATTTTAATTCATCATTAGTTTCATTCAATACACATTATATGGAATGATAACATGACGCAATACTAATTAAAAGAATAGGACTCAATGCAGTAATTATTTTCCTGCTGACAAATCAGAAGACCTTGCGAGCTCTCCAGCCATATACTGTAGCCTATTAGACATATGCTTATGAATGGAGAAGGGCTAGTTTTTAACAATTTGTATGTGATACTGAAAATTATAGTTACACTTTTCTGTCATGTAACATTATCATTGCGAAATGCTTCATTTTCCTACTTATGATATTAGTTGAGCACTTTGATGGCTGCCAGGGTTAAATACAAACATTTAGAATTGCAGTTTCTAGAAAAACAGTTATATTTTTATAGCAATGCAGCTGCGTGTAATAATACAAAATGTGTGACTTTATTATTACTTTGGGACGCGTTAAATCTTTACTTTGGGACATGCCGTTTGAGGCATAGTTTAAAAAAAGGGAAGAAAAATACTCAAATAATTTCTTTACACACATTGCCAGTAAAGCTCACCTCAGTTGGCTTCCTGTGCAGATTTTCAGGATATCTTGAATGAGTGAAGGTATTATAATTAGCAATCCGCTGATTTTAAGGTTTGCTAATTAAAGTCTACCTGTCATGGAGTTTTGAAAAATCTAATATTAATAGTTGAATCCAATTAGACAGCTAACTGTAATGTTCTTTTTTAAACACCTTGTGCATACATATTGTAGACATTTTTTGACAGCAGGACTTACTGTGACGGTAAAATGAACTTTCTCATGTAGGATACTTTTAAACAGACGTTTCTCAGTTCTCATTTTACCGATGTAACTGGACTTTCTACATTTTACTAAGCCAAACGTAGATCATCATAGAATGGAATATGTAAGCTGTCCTGTAGTATGACTTTCCTGTTAGTAGCCTTCTGAGTTCGCCCAGTTTTAAGGCCACCTGTCACCCTAAAGATCTTTCATATGACTTTTTGGATTTTGTCAACATTAGGGTCCCCAACCTGTGGCTTGCTAGCAACATATGATTTATGGACCCATGATGTGTGGCTCGTGGCTGTATGTTAGCTTGGTGCATTAGAAACTGGTCTAGCAAAAGGCTATAAAGAACGGGTCTCCAAATGGTGCGCGGCACATAGAACACCAGATCTGCATGCACATATACTGGCAAGGGGGATAAATATGGCAAGATGGGGTTAGATGATACTGCCAGTTAGAGGGGTAATTAAAGTTGGATGCAATAGTGTTGAGAATGTACTAAATGCAAGAATACCGAATGGGGAAGGGGGTAAAGTACGAACTCCTGAATGAAAGCCTACTGCCTATAAAGGATGGAAATACAAGGTATTGGTGTAATTTATGTGGGTAAGCTTGGTCTGTAATGGGGGCACTTGATGTGGCTCATAACCATCTCTCAGAGCTGAATTTAGATGTCAAGGTGAGAAACGTTGGGAACCACTATATTAGAGGAACGCTGTATTTTACTGACATGGTCTGTAGCCCATTTTGAAACAAGACCTTGGCTATCCTGAGTTATTTCCATCCCTGCATTGACTTGAAAAAAGAGTCTTCTTTGTATATGTTTTTATAATGGTAGTTGCTATATTGGAGATTGGGCAAGTGTCTAGTGCGCTCAGGGAGCATTGCAGAAATGAGTCATTTTTCCTTCTTTCTACCTGGTTTTGATGACTGTAATCAATACTTTGGTAGTAATTATATTGCATAATGACAGATAAACATATATAAAATTACAATTTATTTTTTATTATGTTTTGTGCATCTGTTTTTACTATTGAGATTTTATTTTTCAGTTGTGTATCATATCTGTTTCAATATCCTCCTAGGGATGAGGATAATATTTGGGGTTTAGCCTAAAAACTAAAGTCTGCAGGTGACACATGGTCAGGTCTTTTGCCGAGGACCTCAATATGGTAAATTAAACCATGTTTGAAGCGACCTGTTTGAAGGCAGCAACCAAAGTATTTTGTTTAGAAGTCGTCAGGATTGAACACCGGTGTTTTATTTCCTATAAAAGGGAACAATATTCCTATTCTCCATTTAAGTGGACCACAAACTGCTATGACTGATAATGGTGTATTTACACCAATAGTGCCATTACCTGGATGACCAAAGTAGTATGATGAAATACACACTGTGCCAATGGATTACAATAAAGGTAATTATAGAACAATACATCTCTGGATGCAGTCGGCCACTTAAACATGAAGTTTTCCATTTGTATTTTAAAGGGAATCTGTCAGCAGGTTTTTGCTAAGTAATCTGAGGCCATTATGAGTTAGGGGTGGAAACACTGATTTCAGAGATGTGTTACTTAATTAGGTTGTCTGCTGTTGTTTCCATACAATGAATGTTTTATCACCAGGAGATTATCACTGTCCAGACTGCAGCACATGTGAGCCCTGGTCTGACCACTCCCTCTCCTCTGATAAGCAGGTGACTTTTAATAGACAATGTACACAAAAAACTGTGGTGAGGGGCAGGGTTAGCTTTTTGAGTTCTGCTAAACCTGTAAATGTGGATTGTGTCTCAACTGTTGCACCCAATAAACTGAGTGATACATCACTGGATTTAGGGTCTCATTTCCTACATTTTGCTGCTCTCAGACAAGGTAGAAAAAACCTGCTGACAGATTCCCTTTACACTTGCTAGGTATCTGAAACATCCAAACACAGTCATTTCCAATGGGTACAGGCCTATGTGATCAAATATGTATACCCGGCATTCCACTTTCCACACACTATATCAACATATAATATAAACATTGTTGTGTTGTTTCTGAACATGAAAAATGGCTGCAAACGTATGATCAGAAAATGCTACTTTATGGGGAGAAGAAGCAGCAGCCTCTTTCACAGCACCCAGCAACATGTTGCACAATACTCACTGTTTTACTTGGCTGAGGCCATCTGCTTGTGTTTAGCAAAATTACAAGTTGTGCAGCGTCCCATTGACCGCAAAGCAGATGCTGAGGTGTTATGTCAGTGTTCATTTGAAACAGATAGCCTGTACTTGCTGTTAAACCTCTTCCTAATCCTCTAGTTCATGGAGAGCTAGTCTGCCAATGAGATAAAATTATCGTACATTGCTACTCCACATACTACAGTAGATAGTAGCAGGTCTAAAGTCTATTATAGTCTATTATATCTGCATTATTCCCTACTATCAGTCATTTTATACTGGCAAAAGGGTGATTACAGTATCTGACACAGTTACCCATAAAATAATAGAACGTATATGATTGCTTACAGAGTCAACTCCAAATGCTGTTGCGTTCTGCTGGACTTTTGGGGTCAATAACTCAGTCAGAACCTAATGCCACCAAAGGATCCTCTGATACCCTGGTCTGCTTATCTAGTCCTTTGCACTTACACACTTGGTCAAAATGGTTGGTACCCCTCATTTAATGACAAAAAAACCCTCAATAGTCACAGAAATAACTTGAATCTGACAAAAGTAATAATAAATCAAAAATTTATGAAAATGAACAACTGAAAGTCAGGCATTGCTTTTCAACCATGCTTCCACAAAATTTAAAAAAATGAAACTCATGAAATAGGCCTGGAGAGAAATGATGGTACCCTTAACTTAATATTTTGCTGCACAACCTTTTGAGGCAATCACTGCAATCAAACGATTCCTGTAACTGTCAATGAGACTTCTGCACCTCTTGAAAGGTATTTTGGCCCACTCCTTAAGAGCAAACTGCTCCAGTTGTCTCGTGTTTGAAGGTTGCTTTTTCCAGATGGCATGTTTCACCTCTTTCCAAGGATGCTCAATAGAATTTAGGTCAGGGCTCATAGAAGGCCACTTCAGAATAGTACAATGTTTTCCTCTTAGCCATTCTTGGGTGTTTTTAGCTTTGTGTTTTGGGTCATTGCAAGACCCATGACCTGCAACTAAGACCAAGCTTTCTGACTCTGGGCAGCACATTTCTCTCTAGAATCCCTTGATAGCCTTGAGATTTCATTGCACCCTGCACAGATTCTAGACACCCTGTGCCAGATGCAGCAAAGCAGCCCCAGAGCATAACAGAGCCTCCTCCATGTTTCACAGTAGGTACAGTGTTCTTTTCTTGATATGCTTCATTTTTCCATCTGTGAACATAGAGCTGATGTGCCTTGCCAAAAAGTTCCATTTTTGTCTCATCTGTCTACAGGACATTCTCCCAGAAGCTTTGTGGCTTGTCAACATGTAGTTTGAAAAATTCCAGTCTGGCTTTTTTATGATTTTTTTCATCAATGGTGTCCTCCTTGGTCATTTCCCATGAAGACCACTTTGGCTCATACAACGACGGATGGTGCGATCTGACACTGATGTTCCTTGAGCTTGAAGTTCACCTTTATTCTGTTTAGAAGTTTTTCTGGGATTTTATTACCGTTCGTATTATCTGTCTCCTTGATTTGTCATCAATTTTCCTCCTGCGGCCACGTCCACGGAGGTTGGCTACAGTCCCATGGAGATTAAATTTCTGAATAATATGTGCAACTGTAGTCACAGAAACATCAAGCTGCTTGAAGATGGTCTTATAACTTTTACCTTTAACATGTTTGTCTGTAATTTTCTTTCTAATCTCCTGAGACAACTCTTTCCTTCGCTTCCTCTGGTCCATGTTGAGTGTGATACACACCATGTCACCAAACAGCACAGTGAGTATCTGTAGCCCTCTATCCAGGCCTACTCACTGATTCCAAGATTGTAGACACCTATGATGCTAATTAGAGGACACACCTTAATTTAACATGTCCCTTTTGTCACATTATTTTCAGGGGTACCATCATTTCTGTCCAGGCCTATTTCGTGAGTTTTATTTTTTTAAACATTCTGTGGAAGCATGGCCGAAAAGCAATGTCTGACTTTCATTTGTTAATTTTCATAGATTTTCGATTTATTATTACTTTTGTCAGATTCAAATTATTTCTGTGACCATTGTGGGTTTTTCTGTCATTAAACGAGGGGTACCAACAATTTTGACCGTGTGTAGGTGCGTAATGATGACTGGGCCTGTGGAGAGCGCCTCCAGTTGAAATCTATTGAAGAGCAGAGATCCACTGACTCCTCATTACTCTCTTACCCTACAACTGCGGGTCTATCAGAGGTCTCCAGCTACAAAGCACAGTTAAGTAACGACATCAGGTGGTGCAATCCAGTGATATCAATGTGCCATCTGATGCCTTTACGCCAGCATGCTATGCAGCTGTGGGCCTCTGATAGGCTGGGAGAAAGATGAAGACGAAGAAGCTCAGTGTGGAAGCGAGGACAAGTGAGATATTCTTTTTCATAGTAGTGTAAGGAGCACTATGTGGCCACATAAGGGGACATTATTAGGTTTTAGGGGCCATATAGAGGAATATTATTAATGTATGTGGGACAAATGGGGGGATATTATTTATGTATGAGATTCATATTGGGGGACATTATTAATGTATAGGGGCCAAATAGAGTGACCTTATCAAGTTATGGGAATCACAAAGCAAAATATTACTATTATATCAGAAACACAAAAAAGGGACATTGTTCCTGTATGGGGCATAATAGATGTACAATACTAGTGTATTTGGGCTTAAAGGGACATTACCATTGTATGTGGAACACATAGGGGAACATCACTACTTTTTTATGTTTTCTTTTTGGAAATACTGTTACTGCGGTACAAAATAGGAGGTACTGTTTCTGAAGAATTGGAGAGAAAATGTGGAGAGGACGCATAATTATTATTATTTATTATTATAGCACCATTTATTCAATGGCGCTTTACATGTGATTAGATGCGATCAGCCTTAGATGTCTATTTGTTACACTTAGCAGAGACAATTCCTGGATGAAAGAAGTTAAAGAGGTCTTCACCAAATGAGGAAGAAAAGGGAAAATTACTTATTTCAATTGGAAATGTCTATGGTGACTATCTGGAGTTACCTGTACTGTACAAACTGCTACCCTCCATTATACAGGCAATATGTAGTGGTAACAAATGGTCATGATATGGTAGTATTTGTGTCAAGGACACTGCACTGCACATGCTCACTGAGCCAGTGCACGTGTCCTGAGTGAACCAACTGTGCCCCAAGATACCTGTAAGCAGAGCCGCAGCAGGGAAGACCTGTGTTTCTGTGGAACAGGACCTTCCGTGGCATGTGACAGCCAAGGGCGGAGCTGGCCACACGTCTCTCAGAGGCAGCAGTAATGAATGATGTGTACTGCAGACTAACAGGACCTGCAGCACATGACTGCTGGGGGCGTGACCTAAGCTCCAGAGATCTAGGAACTGCAGGAAAACTCCTAGCAGGGTAACAACGAGATAAAGTTACCAAGGGGCAAAGACAGGGACAAAACCAGGACAGGCCGAGATCAGAGCACAAGATAGCACGACAGTACCAAAGGGTTAGACAGAACGGATAGTCAGGACGTAGCAATAGATCAGTAAACCAGAGTGGGCAATAGACAGTACAATAGGGACAAAACTGTAACGCAGTATCGATAGCCAAGCCAGGAGGTCAGAACCGGAGAAGACAATATTAGCAAAACGTGAGACAGAGAGCAGAGTGAGCAAACAGACCGGGTCATACACGGGAATCAAACAAGCAGAGCAGTATACACGCAAACCAGGGGGGTCAAATACACAGTCACAACGAAAGTATAGTGACAAAAACTCCTGGACTCGGTGTAATAGCACTCCAGCCTTGCAGCAGCTGAGTACAGGATTCAACATTCCTACCATGACAATTCTGCAAGTGATTTGTATTGTCTGTGTTGAGATGGGATTTTGGTTAATACTCGGTGTTCGTCAATTCCAAAAACAACAGATGGGAATTCTAGATTGTAGCCTCAGGAAGCGAACGGGTCTGTGTCCAAATGAACAGCGTGCTGAATGTTACCATATACAAGAAAAAAAAAAAAAAAGAATAAATTTAAATAAAAGATACCAAAGGGAAAGGCCAGCAAAAAGTTACCCAAAGGAAACATAAACCATTGTCAATACCATGACAGTACCCTTAATGTGGGGACATGGACCCCGGCATCTATGAATAATTGACATGAAAAGCTTGTACCAGTCGATCGGCATGTACCGAACTGGCCGGAACCCATGACCGATCTTCAATGGAGTATCCCTTCCAATGAATAAGGTACTGAAGTCTCCGGCGCACCCACCGCGAATCAATGATGCGCCCTACCTCGTACTCCAGTTGACCCTCTACCAATACTGGTGGAACCACGGATGAGGGATCTTCTCTAACCGTCCCCACAGGTTTTAATAGGGACCTGTGGAAGACGTTAGATATTTTGAAGGAGGTGGGCAACTGAAGCCTGTATGCCACTGGATTGATCACCTCTACAATCTTGTATGGGCCAATAAATTTGGGGCCCAGCTTCATAGAGGGTATCTTAAGTTTGATGTTACGGGTGGACAACCAGACCTTTTCCCCCACTGTCAACGCAGGACCCAACCCCCTCCTCCTGTCCGCAAAATGTTTGTACTTCTTCTGGGCTTTGGAGATGTTCCCCTGCACCTCCCTCCAAAGATTTTTTAACTGTTGAACCATCCCCTCGGCACCAGGACAACCAGAATCTGTTATGAACTGCTACAAGCACTAAGGAAAGATGGGAACTCTGTCCCTACAATAAAACTGAGCTTGATCCCTACGATGTAACGGGGAACCTGATCCTGCGACCAGACCCGCTAAAGTCCTCAGCTAGTCTGAACGAAGACCTATAGTTGCGAGGGAGGAATCCCTACAAGATCTAGGGACTGGGAGAAAAGGTGGACACCTCCTAACAGAAATTGTAGCAGGGAAAATTAAACAGAAATCAAATTACTACGAGATCCTAAGATTAAGCAAAACTGACAGAGTAAGGCACCTAAGCACCCGGTTAGCTTAAGAGTAGATAATACAATGAAATCCAGCAAAGCCAGAAGGGCGGAGCCAGACTAAATAGGGAAAAAAGGTCATGTGACCAGCAAACTGAAACAAAATCTAACAAGAGGGTTCTAACAGTACCCTCCCTTCTAAGAGGATCCTCCGGATCCCCTAGGACTTAGGCTTATCCGGAAACCTCTTGTGAAACGCTCTGACAAGTCTAGACGCAGAAACATCATCCGCCCTCACCCATGAGTTATCCTCGGGTCCATAACCCTTCCAAGCGACGAGGTACTGCAAACCCCCTCTATACCGTCTAGAATTTAGGATGCGGGAAATCTCATATTGCCCGTCCTCCACCACCAGGGGAACAGTGGTCGAGACGTCTCCATCTGAGACCTCAGCTTTTTTCAAGAGAGAAACATGAAACACCGGATTAATCTTCCAGGAGGTGGGAAGCTCCAACTTAACAGCAGATTGGTTAATAACCTGAAGCACCTTAAAGGGCCCTACAAACTTGGGACCCAATTTCTTAAACGGAATCCTCAAGCGCAGATTCTTAGAGGACAACCAGACCATGTCACCAATAGCAAACAAAACCTCTTGTCGTTCAAAATACACTTTGGATCTTTTGTTAGCCTCCTGAAGATTACCACGCACATCAGTCCAAACTCTCTCCAACACACCAGAAAAATTCTCCTCTTCAGGTACAGCCGATCCCAACTTGGAAAATGACCCAAAAGACGGATGTCTCCCAGTACAACAAAAAAAAGGCGAACAACCAGCAGAAGCGGATGTATGATTGTTAAGAGAAAACTCAGCAAGTGGCAGAAACTCAGACCACCCCTCTTGATTATCATATAAATGTATAATAATAATTATCAGTCACAAAACAACACAAGAACTGCTCAACATCCTGGTTTTTCCTTTCTGTCTGGCCATTAGACTCAGGATGATATCCGGATGAAAACCACAAATGAACTCCCAACCTGTCACAAAAGGCGCGCCAAAAACGAGCCACAAACTGAGGTCCCCTATCAGAAACAATGTCAGTAGGAACACCATGTAGTCTGACTATTTCCTTGACAAAGGCCTTAGCGAGAGTCTTAGCGCAGGGCAATTTGATGAAAGGAACAAAGTGACACATCTTGCTAAAACGGTCCACGACCACCCAGATGACAGTGAAACCCTCAGAGGGGGGAAGGTCAGAAATAAAGTCCATAGCCAAATGTGTCCAAGGTGCACTAGGGACCTCCAGAGGGAAAAGCAACCCTGCAGCAGGAGTATGAGAAGACTTAGATCTAGCACACACAGTGCATTGACGCACCCACTTAATGACTTCCTTCTGCCATCCAGGCCACCAAAAGCTGCGACCCACAAGTCTCTTGGTCTCAGAGATTCCAGGATGACCTGCCAACCGAGAGTCATGACATTCAACAAACAAATCTCTCCTCAGGGTACCAGGCACAAACAAACTCCCATGCGGCGTGTTAGATGGGGCATTCTCCTGTGCTTTAAGAATCTCATCTTCCAACACGGAGTCCAAAACCGCAATAACAACCCCCTCTTGCAAAATGTTTTCCTCCTCCTCAGTACCCACCATAGGAGAAAAACTGCGAGACAAAGCATCAGCTTTAACATTTTTAGAACCTGGGATGTAAGTAACGGTAAAATTAAAGCGTGAGAAAAACAGTGCCCACCTAGCCTGATGGCATTCAAGCGTTTGGCAGCATCAAGGTAGATCAGATTTTTATGATCGGTGAAGACTTGAACAGGAAATTCCGCTCCCTCCAAAAAATGACGCCAGTGTTCAAATGTGCGTTTAATTGCCAACAATTCCCGATTACCGATATCATAATTTAGTTCAGACTCAGAAAATTTCTTTGAAAAAAAAGCACAAGGATGTACTCCATCCGTCTTTTCCTGAGACAACACCGCGCCGACCCCCACAGAAGAAGCATCAACCTCAACCAAAAATGGTTTAGTCACATCAGGCTGCGTAAGGATGGGAGCAGAGCTGAACCTCTCCTTTAGCAACACAAAAGCCTCAATGGCCTCAGTAGTCCACTGAACCGCATCAGCACCTTTCCTGGTGAGATCGGTCAGAGGTTTGGCAATCACAGAAAATTTTTTTATGAATTTTCTATAATAATTGACGAATCCCAAAAACCTCTGTATTGATTTCACACCAATAGGTCTAGGCCAATCCTGCACAGCTTGCACTTTCACAGGGTCCATCTCAAAACCTTCACTGGAGACAATGTAGCCCAAAAAACTAAGTCTCTGTACAGCGAACTCACATTTTTCTAGTTTGGCAAAAAGTGAATAATCACTCAGTAACTGTAATACTTCAAGCACACTCCTCCAATGAGACTCCAAATCCGGTGAATAAATCAAAATGTCATCCAAATACACAACCACACTTCTGCCGATCAAAAGTCTAAGGATGTCATTAATAAGATTCTGAAAAAATGCCGGAGCACTGGAAAGTCCAAAAGGCATGACCAGATTCTCAAAATGACCCAGTGGAGTGTTAAACGCAGTCTTCCATTCATCCCCCTCCTTCATGCGCAACAAATTGTATGCCCCTCGAAGATCAATTTTCGAGAACCACTTGGCCCCCACTAACTGATTAAACAAATCAGGAATCAATGGCAGTGGGTAAGGATTGCGTACAGTAATCTTATTAATCTCAAGAAAGTCTAGACAAGGCCGTAAACCGCCGTCCTTTTTTTAACAAAAAAAAATCCAACCGCCACAGGAGATTTGGAAGGCCTAATGTGACCGGCGGCCAAGCTTGTCTGTATGTATTCCTCCAAAGCCTTCTCTCAGGAATAGTCAAATTAAATAAACGACTTTTAGGAAGAGTCGCTCCAGGGACAAATTCAATTGCACAATCATAATCTCTATGAAGAGGCAATACCTGCGATTCTTTATCAGAAAAAACTTTCCAAAAATCCTGAATAGGTACAGGTAACTCCCCCTTAACTACAGCAGCAATACGCCCGTTACAACACTTGTCATAACACTTAGGACTCCAGGACTTAATTTCATTGGTAGACCAATCCAGTACCGGATTGTGCAATTTTAACCAGGGTAACCCCAAAATCACCGGTGAGGGCAAATTATTCAAAACTACCAAATCCAAATTCTCTTGATGAACACCATTAATAGTAAGAGGAAATTCACAGATATGGTGAGTAACATTTTTCAAGGGAGAGCCATCCACAGACACCACATTAATAGGAGAAGACAGAAGTTTGGGTTTTAATTTTAGTTTTTCCAAAAATTTCCCATCAATCACACTGAGAGTTGAACCACAATCCACAAATACCCGAAACTCCATTAATTCCTCCTCACCAGCAGTGGTAGCAGAAAGAAAGACACCTTTATTGTTTAAACAAGCTATGCGGTCGAAACTGACCTCATTTTTTTTTTTTCTCTTTATTCATTCGAAGCGCACAGTTCTTAATGAAATGCTCAGATTTACCACAGTAGAAACACAAACCTTGAGCAAATCTGCGTTCTTTTTCCCGAGAGTGAGGTGCCATTGCTCCAATTTCCATCGGCACTGCAATGTCAGTACATTCCTTCTCCAAACCTGGAGCTGACAAAGCAGACTTACTCTCATTAACCCTTGCACGCAGTCTCCTATCCACCCGTATGGCCAATTGCATAGCCTCTTGCAAGTTACCAGGTATAGGATAAGCAATCAGCAAATCTTTAACCCTTTCACTTAATCCTGCAAGAAATAAACTTTTCAAAGCTGAATCGTTCCAGCCCACCTGGGTGGACCACCTACGGAAGTGAGTACAATATTTTTCCACATTACCCGATCCCTGTCTCAAACGTCTCAACTCTGTCTCAGCTGATGAAACACGATCCGGATCGTCATACAACAACCCCAAAGCAGAAAAAAAAACATCCACTGATCCAAAGCATGGATCACTAGGCTGCAGAGAAAAGGCCCAGTCCTGAGGTTCTTTGCGCAAAAGTGACATTATAAACCCTATGCGCTGTGATTCATCACCAGAGGATCTGGGTCTCAAACGAAAATACAACAAGCAAGCATTTTTAAAAGAAAAAAAATCTTGTTGTTCACCAAAAAATAAATCAGGCAAACGTACCTTTGGCTCCACGAAATGTGCTCCAGAACAACTACTCACGTGTTGCCGGATTTCAGCCACCTCCAGAGAGAGACCCTGCAGGCGTTCAGCCAAATCCCAAGCCGACACCATGATGAAAACAGAAAACCTTTCCTTAGAGATTTTTTTTTTTTTTTTTTTTTTCTTGGCTGGACTTACTGTTATGAACTGCTACAAGCACTAAGGAAAGATGGGAACTCTGTGTCATGGGTGCATCGCCACGAAGATCGTCGCGATTGCACGTTCTGACTTCTCACAGCTGAGCTGCTGTTTCTTTGTGTTTGGTAATGAGAGAGTTAATTTTACCTAGCTCTTTGCTAAGACTAGGTCCAGCCTCGCCCGGCTGCTTTTGATTATGTTCTAATTAGTTTCCTTTATATTCCTGCCAGTCTGGGTGTTAGACGCCGGTGAAAGCATTCATGTAGTCTAGCAGACTGGAGCGGTTCTGAGAATACTTAAGCTAAGAGCTCCTTAGTTGTTTTTACTCTTATAGCTTATAGTTTATCTCTGAGACCTTAGGTGTTCCTACTGTGTGTGAGTGTTGTATGTAAGACTTTATTTACTTTATTTCTTGTCTTTCTTGTATGTCTTTCTGTTCATTAACCGTTACCTGTTCATTCCCTTTGGTGGTAATCAGGGTCCTTCTTAGGACTAGATTACAGTTGGCAGGGATTGATAGGAGACAGGGTTTACGCTGGTGGCCTGGACCTCTGTACCTTTAACAGTACCTCCAGGTAGAGGGATTAGTCAGGACCCCAGTTTAGGGTCAGCATAGACCCCGGTCACCCTCTAGCCGGAGACAGCGTATAACGGATTCAGTATTGACCCACTGGACATTCTGTCAGGTAATTCTATGTTATCATATATCTATGCGCATGTTATATAGTATGTTGACCTTTTGATATAGATTACTGATATCACATATATATATATGCTATACAGCGTGACATTTTCACCGGCCATACTAAAGATTCTCCCCAGCTGTCATGGATCCAGTAGCCCAGCTGGCCCGGCAGTTGCAGGGGTTGTCCATGGAGTTTGCAGACATTAAGTCCAAGGTTTTGTCCCCCCCGGAGCAAACCAGATCTGAACCTAAGGTTGCTCTCCCGGACAGGTTCACTGGTGGGCGGGACAAATTTTTTACCTTCCGGGAGGCATGTAAATTGTACTTTCGGCTGCGGCCTCGGTCATCTGGGAGTGAAGAGCAGAGGGTGGGAATTGTTATCTCGCTCTTACAAGGGGACCCTCAATCTTGGGCGTTCTCTATTCCTCCAGGCTCCCAGATCTCCAGTCAGTGGATCGATTTTTTACTGCCCTGGGTCTGGTATATGATGATCCGGATCGAGTCTCCCTTGCTGAAACAAAGTTACGTAAAATACGGCAAGGAAATCGTCCAGCGGAGGAATATTCTTCTGAGTTCCGTAGATGGGCAACAGATACTCAGTGGAATGACCCAGCTCTTAGGAGCCAGTTTTGTCAAGGGTTGTCTGACAAATTAAAAGATGTGTTGGCTCAGTATGATTCTCCTCCATCACTGGAGGCTGCTATGGCCCTCGCTATTCGCATTGATAGACGACTTCGGGGAAGACGCGAGGTAACTCCGCCTCCCGTGATGACTCCACCTACTACTAAAGTCCCTTATACTGAGGTTCCCCTGGTCTGTTCTGAGGAGCCCATGCAGTTGGGAGGGACATCATTTTGTAGGAGGGAATCGGCGGTGCACCGCAAGACTAGAAGGTGTTTCTTTTGCGGGAGAGAGGGACATTTTGTTGGGGGGTGTCCATCCCGGGCCTCTTTGAGCAAAGGAGTTAACCTGGGAGTGTGTATTTCGTCCCCAAATCCCTCTCAGTTTCTCGTGCCTGCGGAGGTGGTGATTGGTACTAGAACTGAGAGGATTTCTGTTTTTCTTGATAGTGGGTCCGGGGCTAATCTGGTGGACGCTCGGTTTGCCCAGGTGCATGGTATGCAACTGAGTGTATTGGCCAAGCCAGTCCCTATAGTCTCTATTGATTCTAGACCTCTCGGTCAAGGTAGCTTGGTACAAGCTGTTCATAACATAGATCTTCGAGTAGGGGCAATACATAAAGAGCAATTGTCTTGTTATGTGTTGGAGGGTCTACCTACTCCTATTGTGTTGGGACTTCCTTGGTTGGCTAAACATAACCCAGTGATTGATTGGCAATCCAGAAAGATAAGCCAGTGGGGTGAATTTTGCAGGAATAACTGCATGAGCACGGTCATCGGTGCGGTTGTGCCTAGGACTTTGCCTCCTTTTCTGGAGGACTTTGGGAGATGTTCTCAGAGGAGGGGTGTAAAGAGTTACCTCCTCATCGCGCATATGACTGCTCAATAAAGTTGCTTCCTGATGCCTTATCTCGTACTTTCCCAGGGGCCGGGAAGACGGATGATCCGGTTCCTATTCCTCAGGAGGGAGTTGTAGTGTCAGCTGTATGCTCTGAGCTTGAGGGGGAGGTATTGGGGGCTCAGGGGGACGCCCCTGTGGGACTTCCAGGGAGACTGATAGTTCCAGATCGCTTAAGACTGAAGGTTACGGGGAACCGTTACAAACGGATGGCTGATAGGAGGAGAGTTTCTGGTCTAGATCTGAAGGTGAACGATCTGGTTTGGTTGTCTACCAGGAATATAAAACTTAAAGTTTCCTCCTGGAGGTTGGGTCCCAGATTCATCGGGCCGTACAGGATCAGTTCCATAATTAATCCTGTGGCATTTCGTCTGGACCTCCCTCCTACGTTTAAAATTCATAATGTGTTTCACAAGTCATTACTTAAAAAGTATGTGGCACCAGTCATACCGTCACCTCTACCTCCTCCTTCAGTGGTAGTCAATGATAACGTGGAATTTCATGGGTCGAAAATCATTGACTCACGTCTCAGTCGCCGATCCCCTCAGTACTTAGTTCATTGGAGGGGGTATGGTCCTGAGGAGAGGACGTGGGTCCCTGCGTCTGATGCTAACGCAGATCGATTGGTTCGGACCTTTCACACAACTTACCCGGACAGACCTGGTCATGAGGGTCCGGAGGCCCCTCGTAGAAGGGGGGGTACTGTCATGGGTGCATCGCCACGAAGATCGTCGCGATTGCACATTCTGACTTCTCACAGCTGAGCTGCTGTTTCTTTGTGTTTGGTAATGAGAGAGTTAATTTTACCTAGCTCTTTGCTAAGACTAGGTCCAGCCTCGCCCGGCTGCTTTTGATTATGTTCTAATTAGTTTCCTTTATATTCCTGCCAGTCTGGGTGTTAGACGCCGGTGAAAGCATTCATGTAGTCTAGCAGACTGGAGCGGTTCTGAGAATACTTAAGCTAAGAGTTCCTTAGTTGTTTTTACTCTTATAGCTTATAGTTTATCTCTGAGACCTTAGGTGTTCCTACTGTGTGTGAGTGTTGTATGTAAGACTTTATTTACTTTATTTCTTGTCTTTCTTGTATGTCTTTCTGTTCATTAACCGTTACCTGTTCATTCCCTTTGGTGGTAATCAGGGTCCTTCTTAGGACTAGATTACAGTTGGCAGGGATTGATAGGAGACAGGGTTTACGCTGGTGGCCTGGACCTCTGTACCTTTAACAGTACCTCCAGGTAGAGGGATTAGTCAGGACCCCAGTTTAGGGTCAGCATAGACCCCGGTCACCCTCTAGCCGGAGACAGCGTATAACGGATTCAGTATTGACCCACTGGACATTCTGTCAGGTAATTCTATGTTATCATATATCTATGCACATGTTATATAGTATGTTGCCCTTTTGATATAGATTACTGATATCACATATATATATCTGCTATACAGCGTGACACTCTGTCCCTACAATAAAACTGAGCTTGATCCCTACGATGTAACGGGGAACCTGATCCTGCGACCAGACCCGCTAAAGTCCTCAGCTAGTCTGAACGAAGACCTATAGTTGCAAGGGAAGAATCCCTACAAGATCTAGGGACTGGGAGAAAAGGTGGACACCTCCTAACAGAAATTGTAGCAGGGAAAATTAAACAGAAAACAAATTACTACGAGATCCTAAGATTAAGCAAAACTGACAGAGTAAGGCACCTAAGCACCCGGCTAGCTTAAGAGTAGATAATACAATGAAGTCCAGCAAAGCCAGAAGGGCGGAGCCAGACTAAATAGGGAAAAAAGGTCATGTGACCAGCAAACTGAAACAAAATCTAACAAGAGGGTTCTAACAGAATCCATACGGGAAAATTCTCCAAACTGCGGAACAAACCCATAATTGACCTGAAAAGGATACTTTCCGGTAGACTGATTGATACGACAGTTGAACGCAAATTCTGCCATGGGTAAAACCTCACACCAATCTTCCTGTCTGGAGGAGGCCAGGCATCTCAGAATTTGCTCCAACGACTGATTAGTGCGTTCAGTCTGTCCGTTGGATTCCGGGTGATAGGCAGAGGAGAATGATAATGTGACCCCCAACTTCTTACAGAACGCTCTCCAAAACCTGGCCACAAACTGCACACCCCTGTCCGACACCACATTCAAAGGCACTCCATGCAACCGAACTATGTGCTGTATAAACAAGCGAGCCAAGGTTTCAGCAGACGGCAACGCGGGTAACGGCACAAAGTGGGCTTGCTTAGAAAATCTATCAACCACTACCCATACCACTGAATTGCCCTTGGATGAGGGAAGATTTGTGATAAAGTCCATGGACAGGTGTGTCCATGGTTTATCCTGAATTGGCAAAGGCACCAATTCCCCGGCCGGCCGGACCTGAGAGCTTTTAGAGCGAGCGCACACCCCACAAGTATTAACAAAATTTTTTATATCAGTATCCATAGAGGGCCACCAAAAACCTCTAGCCACTGCCCCCCGGGTAGCTGCAATACCAGGGTGTGCACTTAACACAGAATCATGAAATTCTTGCAGGAGTGTGAGACGGAGCTGTTCGGGTACGAACAATTTACCTGGGGGTTTATTCCTGGGAGCTTGTGCTTGTGCTTCCAAAATCTCTCTCTGTAACTCAGAGGAGACTTCGGCTACAACCACTCCCGGTTGAAGAATGGAGGAAGGAGGTACTGGAGGGGACACAGAATCAAAACTTCAGGATAAGGCATCTGCCTTTACATTTTTAGACCCTGGTCGGAATGTGATGGTAAAATGAAAGCGAGAAAAAAAAAGTGCCCAACGAGCCTGTCTGGGGGTCAATCTCTTAGCGGACTCGATATAGGCCAGTTTCTTATGATCAGTGATGACCATAATGGGATGAGCGGCCCCTCCAAAAAATGCCTCCATTCTTCAAAGGCCAGTTTGACCGCTAACAATTCCCTGTTGCCGACATCATAGTTTCTCTCTGCTGAAGAGAACTTTTTAGAGAAAAAGGCACAGGGTTTAAGATTAGTCAGGGTAGAGGGGCCCTGGGACAACACTGCCCCCACCCCCACTTCCGAAGCGTCGACCTCCACGATAAAAGGTCTTGACGAATCGGGTTGTACCAACACAGGGGCTGAAGTAAAGCATTTCTTCAATGTAAGGAAGGAATTTTTTGCGGCCACAGACCAATTTTTTACCTCTGCCCCCTTAAGAGTGAGGTCCGTCAAAGGTTTCACTGCCTGTGAAAACCCTTTAATGAACTTCCTATAATAGTTAGCGAAGCCCAAAAATCGTTGCAACCCCCTTCAGATCATGAGGCTGCACCCAATCTGTAATGGCCTGAACCTTCCCTGGATCCATGCGGAATCCCTCCCCGGATACAATTACACCCAGAAAAGACAGTTCTTGCATAGAAAATAATAATATGCAAATTGCCTCTTCAAACAAAGAGGACTTGTACTCTATAGCGCCACCTATTGGAAGTAGCGATCCTACAAGTCACAATCAACCGTTTAACGAGTCTTGTAATATGACTTAGGATAAAAGCCAAATCAGAATCTCCATTTGCAGACACGGTGTTTTGGACTGTTGGTCCTCGTCAGTGCAAAGTAGGAGAGATCTGATTTGGCTAGATGAGAGGCTCTGGACTGGGGTCTGGGGGTAAGGTTTCTCCTTGTGGATAGTGACATACCAGCTCTGGCGTGTCGAGGTAAGGAGGCTTATTCGCCGTGCAATGCTCCTCTGAGAAATTTTAATATGCAAATTGCCTCTTCAAACAAAGAGGACTTGTACTCTATAGCGCCACCTATTGGAAGTAGCGAAGACTCGTTAAAGGGTTGATTGTGACTTGTAGGATCGCTACTTCCAATAGGTGGCGCTATAGAGTACAAGTCCTCTTTGTTTGAAAAGGCAATTTGCATATTAAAATTTCCCAGAGGAGCATTGCACGCGAATAAGCCTCCTTACCTCGACACGCCAGAGCTGGTATGTCACTCTCCACAAGGAGAAACCTTACCCTGCATAAAAAATAAACACTTCTCCAGCTTAGCATACAAATGGTTCTCCCGGAGTCTCATAAGAACCGCACGTAAATGATGCAAGTGTGACTGACTGTCTTCTGAGTATATCAGAATGTCATCCAGGTAAATGACTACATAACATCCAATTAAATCAGAAAAAACAACATTGATGAAGTTCTGAAAAACAGCAGGGGCATTAGTGAGACCGAAGGGCATAACCAGGTTTTCAAATAGCCCCTCAGTTGTCAGGAATGCTGTTTTCCATTCGTCCCCTCCCGGATCCTTATAAGGTTATAAGCTCCTCGTAGATCGAGCTTAGAAAACCATTTGGCCCCCGTGAATTGATTGCATAGATCGGGAATCAACGGGAGAGGGTACGTGTTCTTAACGGTAATTTTGTTCAGTTCCCGAAAGTCGAGACACGGTCGCAACCCACCATCTTTTTTCTTTACAAAGAAAAACCCCGCTGCCACGGGTGACACCGAGGGCCGAATATGCCCTTTGCGAAGGCTTTCTTTGATGTACTCTTTCATGGCTTGGCGCTCAGGCCCGGACAAATTAAACAAACGAGCATTGGGTAATTTGGCTCCAGGTAACAAATCAATGGCGCAATCATAGGGTCTATGTGGTGGGAGCGCCTCAGCCTCACTTTCGGAAAATACGTCTTCAAAGTCTTTCAGGTACTCCGGAATACCCTCCAGACTGACAGACGACACAGATACAGATTTTATCGGTTTGACAAGAGAAACGGAGTTACAACACAGACCATTATTATTACATCCCCATCGGGTGATCTCCCCTTTTGCCCAATCAATGAGAGGATTGTGGCGTTGCAGCCAGGGCATCCCCAATACCAGTCCTGCAGGCAGATTTTTCAGAATAAAGCAACTTAATTTTTCCACGTGAGTGGAACCCACTTTCATAGAAAAAACTTCAGACATAAAACAAATTCCATCCCGGGCAAGAGGGGATGAATCCACCGCCACAATTTTAACAGGATCTTTCAACCTGACTGTCCCTATCTTATTAAGAGTCACAAATTGGGCATCAATCAGATTAATGGAGGAACCACAGTCAACAAAGGCGGTGGTCATAACAGAACCGCCAGCAAGTTCCAATTCAACCTGGAGCACCATTTTAGCAAGCGAAAAAAAATGTACCTGGGAGTCTGGGCAACCTCCACGATTGTTGCCCAGACTCAGTCGTTTTCCTGATGATTTTACAGAAGAAGGGCAGGAAGGACAGTCCCTTTTCCAATGTCCAGAGGCTCCACAGTAAAAGCATAGACGGTTGTCTTTACGGTGTTTTCTCTTTCGTTCCTTTCCTGAGACAGCCTCCATCTCCATGGGCTCAGATGCGGGTGCGGTGTAACACAATTTGGAGTACAACGGAGTCTCTTGTTGCATCATTCCCCTAGCACGGAGTCTCCTGTCCATACGGACCGCCTGCATCATGGCGTCCTCCAGAGTATCGGGAGGAGGATGTAATGCCAGAGCGTCCTGCAGACGGTCAGATAGGCCCCTGCGGAACAACCCCCTCAGGGCGGCATCATTCCAGGATACTTCCGCGGTCCAACGTCTGAACTCTGAGCAGAACCATTCAGCAGAGTTCCTCCCCTGTGTCACACTTATCACCATATCCTCAGCCAGACGCACTCTATCAGGCTCGTCATAAATGTGCCCCAGAGCCTCAAAGAACAGGTTCACAGACATACGTTCAGGAGCAGAGGAAGAGAGAGAGAAAGCCCATGCTTGCGGAGCCCCCCTTAATAAGGACATTACGATCCCCACCCTCTGCCTTTCATTTCCAGAGGTCCGGGGACGCAATTCAAAGAACAACTTGCATCCCTCCTTAAAAACCCTAAACAATTTTTTATCTCCAGAAAAATTGTCGGGTAATTTTACAGGGGGGTCGGGGTCCGCAAGAGATACATCATTGGGGCCCCCCTCCTGGAACCCCAACGGAACAGACCCCATTAGAGCATCTGCCACATCTCTCTGTACCTGTTGATGCGACTGAACCAGATTTTGCTGCTCCATAGACAGCTTCTGCATAAGCTGGGAGAGCTCATTAACCTGCTCAGTGAGAGCCCGTACCGGATCCATAATGTACTAACACCCCACCACCAGGGAAAGACTTTAATGGTCAGCTATAATGTCAAGGACACCGCACTGCACATGCTCACTGAGCCAGTGCACGTGTCCTGAGTGAACCAACTGTGCCCCAAGATACCTGTAAGCAGAACCGCAGCAGGGAAGACGTGTGTTTCTGTGGAACAGGACCTTCCGTAGCATGTGACAGCCAAGGGGCGGAGCTGGCCACACGTCTCTCAGAGGCAGCAGTAATGAATGATGTGTACTGCAGACTAACAGGACCTGCAGCACATGACTGCTGGGGGCGTGGCCTAAGCTCCAGAGATCTAGGAACTGCAGGAAAACTCCTAGCAGGGTAACAACGAGATAAAGTTACCAAGGGGCAAAGACAGGGACGAAAACCAGGACAGGCCGAGATTAGAGCACAAGATAGCACGACAGTACCAAAGGGTTAGACAGAATGGATAGTCAGGACGTAGCAATAGATCAGTAAACCAGAGAGGGCAATAGACAGTACAATAGGGACAAAACTGTAACGGAGTATCGATAGCCAAGCCAGGAGGTCAGAACCGGAGAAGACAATATTAGCAAAACGTGAGACAGAGAGCAGAGTGAGCAAACAGACCGGGTCATACACGGGAATCAAACAAGCAGAGCAGTATACACGCAAACCAGGGGGGTCAAATACACAGTCACAACGAAAGTGTAGCTGACAGAGAATCTCCCTCTGGACTGGGTATAAATACCCTCCCAGATCCAAAGGGAGGCCAGCAAAAGTTAACCCTGAGTGGACAGGACATTAACCATGTCCTATACCATGACAATTTGTCTCCTATATGTGATATTATTGGCATATTAGTCTTGGTGAGACTGATTTTGTTAAATATCAGGATGATGGTAATATTCAGGCAGTACAAACAAGATGGGAATGTCCAGCCATCATACTGCTCAGGAAGGAGACGGGTTCTGTGTCCCAGAGATGAACATGCTTTGGTCTGACATGTCCATATCAACCCAAAGACAAAAGCAAAAGACCTTGTGAAGATGATGGTGGAAGCTGGTAAGATTGTGTCAATATCCACAGTGAAACGAGTACTGTATCAACATAGGCTGAAAGGCCACTCTGCCAGGAAAAAGCCATTACGCCAAAAGAAACATAAAAAGCCAGATTAATGTTTGCAAATGCACACAGGAGCAAAGACCTTAATTATTGGAGACATGTCCTGTGATCTGATGAAACTAAAATTGAACTTTTTGTGCATAATGATCATTGTTATGTTTGGAGGAAAAAGGGAGAAGCTTGGAAATCTAAGAACACCATCCCAACTTTGAAACATGGTGGTGACAGCATCATGTTGTGGGGTTGTTTTTGCTGCAGGAGGGACTGGTGCACGTCACAAAATATATGGCATCAAGAGAAAAGAAGATTATGTGGCAATACTTAAGCAACATGTCAAGACATCAGCCAGGAAGTTAAAGCTTGGGCGGAAATGGGTCTTCCAAATGGATAATGAGCAGAAGCATACTGCCAAAATGGTAACAAAAGTGGCTTAAGGATAACAAAGTCAATGTTTTGGAGTGGCCATCACAAAGCCCTGATCGCAATCCTATTGAAAATGTATGGGCAAAGCTGAAAAGGCAGGTGCGAGCAAGGCGACCTACAAACCTAGATCAGTTACACCAGTTTTGTCAGGAGGAATGGGCCCAAATTCTGACCAACTATTGTGAGAAGCTAGTGGAAGGATATCCCAAACATTTGAACCAAGTCATTCAGTTTAAGGGCTATGGTACCAAATACTAATGAAATGTATGTAAACTTTTGACTTTGCAGTAACTAATAAAAATGCATTAAAAACATTCTCTCTCATTATTCTGGCATTTGGCAAATATTAATAATTATGGCAATCCTAATTGACTTCAAACGGAAATGTTTATTCTGATTTCATGTCAGATATTGAGAAAAACATGCATGTGTCTTTTTACATAGTGTATGTAAACTTCTGGTTTCAACTGTATATGGCTGCATTATTTAGAGTTATTACTTAGAAAATTATCTTATTGCCATGTTTTTCTGTCAGACTTATATATTGTATTTGTATTATTATTTTGACTTCATTAACTCTGCCCACATTTCTGAGCAACATGCTGGTAGTGCGGAGGGCCATATCCATATTTTGCCCTAAGGCCTATAGAATTCTAGTTATGACACTGTTTATACCCAAAAGTTGAACTGTTCATAGAAACATAGCTACATTTATTCAAAATAAAAAAACAACTCTGAAATAAATATGAAATAGATAAATGCAGATGGTATGAGCTCCTTAAGTAAGTTTTAATAGTTAAACCTTATTAGGTAGAGAACAAATGTTAAAACTGCCATGGAAAGATAATTGAATAGGAACACTGATAGCTGGTGAATTAGACAGCCTTTACTTAGAGTGCAGCGAAAATTTTGTTCCCCCGGCACTACAGGGTTTAAGAGACGTAGTCATCTCTACATATCTTGGCTTGTCCCCATGCTTGAAAATAAAGGGAGCAGCAAACAATGACATAGTGTATATGTATCAGCATGTGCAGAAATGTGTGATCATTGTCTGTGCCTGCTTACAGCTGGATATCTGTGTATTATTCTAGATGTTACATTTTACAGCTCTAAGGGTGTGTTTCCATGATCCAGAATGCTTCAGGAATTGCTGCGTGGTTGACGCTGTGCGCTGGCGCAGCGTCAAACACGCAGCGTTCAGATGTTACAGTATAGTGGAGGGGATTTCAAGAAATCCCGTTTCCACTATGCTTAAAAACAAGCAGGCGGCAAACCTGGTTAACGGACATGCGGCGCGTCTTTTTAGACCGCAGCATGTCCTATTCCCTTGTGGCAATGCTGCGTCGCCGCAAGGGAAATAACACAGGGCTGTGTAGCCCTGCGGTCATTCCAGATGTGTTCCGGATGTGTTCAATGAACACATCCGGATTGACCGCGCGTTCACTAGGGGGCGGAGCTTTTCCACTCCGTCCAAAGCGCTGTGGTTTCGGATCGTGGAACCACAGCCTAAGGAATATAACTAAAATTTGGCACTGTAATACTCCCATATGGATCTCCACGTTGGCTTAGTATGTGTCAATATCTTGTAAAAGATAAAGATGTAGCAGGGCTGGCTATGTCATGTAACTATTTCTTTTCTGGCATTTGCTGTGTTTAGATAACTGATTTAATTACAGTTCTGAAACTGAAAAAAAAAGCAAAAATAATGCAAACAAAACATATAAAGACAAACATAGCTCTGCTGCAGTCTGATACTGTACTGTACTGATATGTAAGTAATATTTTTATAAACTCATGATTATAGGTGAGCAAAAAATTTTTTGAGGGAATCGAATTATGTTCAAATTTTACAAAAATTTGCATTTACCAAATCTGTTTGCGGATTTTTGTAATTCGCAAAATAGATGTCACTCACTGCCATTTTTCTGAACCAGACCATCAAAATGTTAGAACATAAAAAAACAACCTTGTACTCATCTCTTCAGCTCCCTGCCACTCACCCCCCACCTGTCCGTTCCTCATTGCATCTCTGTATCAACGATGGCGGTGCTTAAATACCCCGAAAGGGTTCTGCACATACGCCCACAAAGGTTGTGGCCCATGATATCACGGTGTGCACCGTGACCTTTGCAATCGCATGTGAAGAACCCTCCTGGGCCTAGAAAACCTAGAAGCCATGGCCTGGCAACCAAGGTCAAGGGTATAATCGCCTTTCCAAAGATACAAAGAGGACTGGATAAGTTGCGGTGAGGATCGGAGGAGCCAGAGAGGTGTGAGATGAATTGAGTATAAAGATTTTTTTTTTTTTTTTGACATATTAATGTTATTATATTTTGGGGTTTGTAGAGACCCCAGAGCATATTAAGGGAGATTCATTTTCCATGAAAAACTGCATTAACAGGCAAATTATAATTTTGACTTCTGTGCTCATCTGTACTTATGAGGAGACATGTCATACAGTTATATGACGGGACGCTGCTCACCAAACTGCTGTCTGTGCTCTTTACTGGCTTTCACATGTGTCTTTAACCTGTTGCAGGTTTCAGCTTTCATCACAATAATCAGCACTCTAATATTGGAGGGTTTTTTCTAAAGTCAAAATTCCTATTGGATTCAAAATAGAGAAAAATAATAGATATTTCCTCTACACTTTTCTTCCGATAAAGGTTTTAAAATAATATATGCAAGACTACCCAAATATAAGCATAGTATGAACAAGCCCTAAAGAAAACATGTCTACAGTTTGGCTGACGTGATCATTTGGTAAGGGGGCAGTAACAGTGTGTGGCATTATTGCAAAGTTGTGCAATTTTGCACATTCACATTCATTACTAGAGTTGAGCGATACTTTCCGATATCCAAAAGTATCGGAATCGGAATGGTATCGCCGATACCCAAAAAATATCGGCGATACCCGATACCGATACCGGAAGTCCAATGTAAGTCTATGGGAACAAAATATCGAAATTAAAAAAACCCCATTCTTGCCTTGTAGGTTAATTGTACATGAAGGAAAACAACAAAGAGTAATGTAGAATGTATTGGGGAGGTTGAGGAGACATTAAAGGCATAGATGTTTAACCCAATCCAATGGAATAGCATTAATTTTTTTTTTAGGAAATACGTTCGGATTGACGAAGAAATTGACAATGTTGTTAACCTTTTTTCTATTTTGGCAAATATGTATGTTTCACAACTTCCATGCTCTTCACCTTTTTAACTTTTGCCATACTTTCTCCTTCATAATCTTCAGCAGCATCATCTTTGTCATCAAATTATTCTTCATCTTCACCTTCTTTATCTTCTTCTAAAACTTCTTGCTTTTCATCTTTTTGTTAACATTACTCATATTGTTCTTTTTAAACTATTATTCTTCTTCATATTATAGTCCTTCATCTTCTTCATCATATTCTTATTTGTGACAGAGATTCCTGTACTTGTAATCTGTAAAAGTATGATTTTTTCATCGTTCCGTTCTTGCTGCCACAAAAGATTTAAATTACAACAGTATTTGTCCGTGTTCAGTTTAGCCTGCAGCATCAGGCATTTACCAGGGGCACCACGAGGAGGAACGGACTCACCTCCATACACTGCTTAGTCTTCTTCTGCTTATAATTTAGAGCATATATTTTGCTTTTCATTTTGGTCTTATACTTCATGTTCTTCTGCTTTTAGATCTTCTGCTTATTGTTCTTGTGTCTCTTGTTCTGTATCTTGTATTTGTAGCACAACCTTGTACCAGCTGATGTTACTGGGACACGGTTACTAAGCAGGAGGTACCTGTGCTCCAAAGCACTACCAAGGACCAGCAGACGTTGCTGGAACTCGGATACCGAGATGGAGGCACCTAGGCCAAAGGCACTGCGGAGAACCAGTTGACGGTACTGGAACCCGGACGGGTAGCAGAAGGTACAATAGCCAATGCAAGTAACGAGGACCAGCTGACTGTGCTGGAACCCGGAGGGGCAGCAGAAGGAAAAGAGCCAATGGCACAACCAAGGACCAGCTGACGTTACTGGGACACGGTTACTAAGCAGGAGGTACCTGTGCTCCAAAGCACTACCAAGGACCAGCAGACGTTGCTGGAACTCGGATACCGAGATGGAGGCACCTAGGCCAAAGGCACTGCGGAGAACCAGTTGACGGTACTGGAACCCGGACGGGTAGCAGAAGGTACAAGAGCCAATGCAAGTAACGAGGACCAGCTGACTGTGCTGGAACCCGGAGGGACAGCAGAAGGAAAAGAGCCAATGGCACAACTGAGGACCAGCTGACGTTACTGGACACGGTTACTAAGCAGGAGGTACCTGTGCTCCAAAGCACTACCAAGGACCAGCAGACGTTGCTGGAACTCGGATACCGAGATGGAGGCACCTAGGCCAAAGGCACTGCGGAGAGCCAGCTGACGGTACTGGAACCCGGACGGGTAGCAGAAGGTACCCATGGAAATTTAAGTTGACAGGCCGCGAGCCGGCCGCAGTTACCGAATCCCACAGTATTACAGTGGGTGATTGTCCTATTGTCACAACTAGTGTTGAGCATTCCGATACCGCAAGTATCGGATATCGGCCGATATTCGCGTTATCGGAATTCCGATACTTAATTCCGATACTTTTTCCATATCGTATACCGGAATCGGAAGTTCCCATAATTCTTTGAGAGGCAATGTGATTTTAGTCAGCCAATGAGGAATCCTACGAAGTGTGGGCACATCCTGTAATGCTGCGGTCATCTTAACTAATGGCATGGCTGTGATTGGCTGCTGAAATGATGTCAGAATGCACTATAAAAGGCGCCGTCGCCATTTTAGCGTCACTGTGCTGTGAACTCAGTAAGGGACAGAACGCTACTCTGCTCACTCTGAGGGACAGTTAGATATAGCGATTTTGTGTACTACTGTGCTTGAGGCAGGCTAGTTTACTAACCGCTGTGTAAAGCTTCATTTTGCCAGTGTTGTTTTAACAGCTCTGTGCAAGGTGTGTGTGTGACAGTGCAGGTGACGCTGCAGTTTGCTCTGCATCCACCGCTGTTTGTAGGCATCTGCACGTGTCACTGACTCTTTTTTTTTTTATTTTATTTAGTGGAATTGGTGCAGCTCCATTATATTAGAAAAAAATCAAATCTATTAGTGTGACGTGCTTCCATCCGTATACAATACATTGGTTGCAAACACTATAGAAGTACACAAAGGAGCTTTTCACAGATAGTGAATAGTTGTGTTTCAGTGTTCACTGCAGTCTGTGAGGTTTTGATTTTTTGAGTGCAGATCACGCTCCAGTTAGTTCTTCAACCACTGCTGGTTGTAGTCTGCTGAGCGTGTGTCACTGCCTCATCCTTCACATTTTTCTCTAATTGGTGCTGCTCCATTTTAGTGGAAAAAATCTAATCTATTAGTGTGACGCGCTTCCATCCGTATACAATACATTGGTTGCAAACACTATAGAAGTACACAAAGGAGCTTTTCACAGATAGTGAATAGTTGTGTTTCAGTGTTCACTGTAGTCTGTGAGCTTTTCATTTTGTGAGTGCAGATTACGCTCCAGTTTGTACTTCAACACTGCCGGTTGTAGTCTGCTGAGCGTGTGTCACTGCCTCATCCTTCACATTTTTCTCTAATTGGTGCTGCTCCATTTTAGTGGAAAAAAATCTAATCTATTAGTGTGACGCGCTTCCATCCGTATACAATACATTGGTTGCAAACACTATAGAAGTACACAAAGGAGCTTTTCACAGATAGTGAATAGTTGTGTTTCAGTGTTCACTGTAGTCTGTGAGCTTTTCATTTTGTGAGTGCAGATTATGCTCCAGTTTGTACTTCAACCACTGCCGGTTGTAGTCTGCTGAGCGTGTGTCACTGCCTCATCCTTCACATTTTTCTCTAATTGGTGCTGCTCCATTTTAGTGGAAAAAAATCTAATCTATTAGTGTGACGCACTTCCATCCGTATACAATACATTGGTTGCAAACACTATAGAAGTACACAAAGGAGCTTTTCACAGATAGTGAATAGTTGTGTTTCAGTGTTCACTGTAGTCTGTGAGCTTTTCATTTTGTGAGTGCAGATTACGCTCCAGTTTGTACTTCAACCACTGCCGGTTGTAGTCTGCTGAGCGTGTGTCACTGCCTCATCCTTCACATTTTTCTCTAATTGGTGCTGCTCCATTTTAGTGGAAAAAAATCTAATCTATTAGTGTGACGCGCTTCCATCCGTATACAATACATTGGTTGCAACACTATAGAAGTACACAAAGGGGCCTTTCACAGATACTGAACAGTTGTCTGCAGGGTTCACTGTAGTCTGTGAGGAATAACCACACTTAGGCCTTAACTTTTCTGAGTTTCTTTATCAATCTACCAAGATGAAGAAGTCAGTGAGTAAGGCACGTGGTCGTGGTCGAGGCCGTGGATTTGCAGCAGGGAGAGGACGTGGGGATTCTGTGGCTGCTGCCGCACCCAGTGACACAGCATCCACCAGTTTTCCCCGTGAGCGTTCCTTTATGCGCACTTTTGTAGGAGCTCAGCGTACCCCCCTGCTGCGTGAAGAACAAATTGAAGCCGTTGTTGGTTGGATGGCAGCCAATGCATCGACTTCAATACCTTCCACCTCCTCTCAGGACCACAGCACTGTTGAACAACCATCAGTCTCTTCACCGCCTGCCAAATTGCCCAGGCAGTCAGAGAGCTCTGTACAGGAGCCAGCTGAGTCTCTGCTTCTGTTCTCAGAATCTGTTGGCTTGGAAACAGGGGCCCAGCCAAGCAGCATTCTGGAATGTGAAGAAGAGGCAGTATGCAGTGATGCGCAACAGCTGTGTCTCTCTGAATCTGAAGAGGCGGGTGAGCCAGTGCCGATGGTCAGCACACCGCAGAACGCATCTGATGATGATGAGACTCAGTTGCCAGTTTCTGTTGAGCATGGTGCTGGCCAGACCACCCAACAACAGCAGGTGTTGGAAGAGGGTAGTGGTGGAGATGATGAGGTCCAAGACCCAACATGGCGTGAGGAACAGGAAGGTGGTGGGAGCAGCTCTGAGGAAGAGATTGCACCAACGGTCCAAACAGTAGGGAGAGGTAGGCTGCAGACTCGCTTGCCTGTAGCCTCCAGTTTGGCACCCGTTCGGAGCAGTTCTCTTACAACAGCCAAACCGGGCGCTCCCAGGACTTGCTCTGCGTGGTCCTTTTTTGATACAGTTGCAGATGATATTTGCTATGTAAAATGCAAGCTGTGTAATCAAAAAATTAAAAGAGGTAAAAGTGTCAGTAACCTTAATACAACAAATATGTGGAAACATGTGCGGTCAAAGCACTTTGTTGAGTTACAAAGACACACTGGAGATGTAGGCCAACCTACAGCAGCACCTACATCTTCAGCTCCTGTTGGAGCCTCTTCCTCCAGTTCACACACAGCTGGTAAGGCTTCCTCAAAGGATCGCCATGGAAGAACCTCTGTCACTGTTGTCCAGAGACACAGTGTTATTCCACCCACAGCTGCAAGTTCCCTGTCATCCTCACACACCCAGGCCACAAAACAGCCATCGGTAGCACAGGCATGGGATAAAAGACGGCCATACTCGGCAAACCATCCACGAGCACAGGCTCTGAATGCTGGCATTGCAAAACTCCTGTCCCTTGAAATGCTGTCATTCAGGCTGGTGGAGACTGACAGTTTCCGTGAATTAATGGCATTGGCAGTCCCACAATACAATGTGCCCAGCCGATTTTATTTTAGCAGGCAAGCCGTCCCTGGTCTGCAAAAGCATGTTGAGGCAAAAATTAAACATGCGCTACTAAACGCCGTCAGTAGCAAGGTCCACCTGACCACCGATGCGTGGACCAGTACCCATGGCCAGGGACGATACCTTTCACTCACTGCCCATTGGGTGAATGTTGTGGAGCCGGGTACAGATCTTGCGAGTGGCGCTGTACGTGTTCTGCCAACTCCAAGGATTGCCGGAATCAAGTCTGTCCACATTGACTCCTCCTCCTACTCCAGTTCCTCAGAATCATCGCTGCAGGAGCCGTCACGGTCTACCTCCACATGGACCCGTGGACGCTTACCTGATGCGACCGATATGAGCACAGCCGTGGCCAAACGGCAACACGCCGTTCTGAAATTAATTCCCATGGGAATCGAAGCCACACAGCGCAGGAGGTCTGGAATGCCATCAAGCAGGAGAGCGACGTGTGGTTTTTGCCAGCGAATCTCCAGCCAGGCTTGGTAGTGTGTGACAATGGCCGAAATCTGGTGGCAGCTCTGGGCCTTGGCAACCTCACTCACATACCATGTCTGGCACATGTGCTCAACTTGGTCGTGCAGAGTTTTTTGAGGGACTATCCGGATCTTGATGCACTGCTGCACAAGGTCCGCCTAGAGTGCGCTCACTTGCGACGTT
>JARQOD010000001.1:605178526-605286900 GCA_033576555.1 Oophaga sylvatica | reverse complement strand
GAGACACCCTGTTGTCAAGTTATTGCTATATTTCCAGGAGGTATAACAGTGGGACAATAGAGAGCTCTAAGAAAAGATGCTCAGATCATTATTTTTTTTAACTACAGTTGTTATGAATGTGCTGCAGATGGTTTCTGAGCAGAGGCTCCCTCTGGTGGTTGCAGACAGTACTGAACCTCACAGCGAGGAATGGCAATCTGGGATCACGGACTGGACTGATATAAGGGAGGATCCCTCCCATGATGGTCGCCGGTGATTAATTGTTCTAGTCTCAATTGTGGTTCCTGGTTCATTTGGAAGTTTGCTGAGTCTTGCCTGCATCTTCTGCTTTCAGATAAGATATTTTCTGCTTTTATTTTTGTACTTGCTTTTTGCATAGTTCCCTGCACTTCTGTGGAGGTGAGCCGGGTCCCCTCCTGGGGGCTTGTGCTCCTCTCAGTTTATCTGAAGCCACTGTTATTTGTTCATTTGCTTTTTCCTGTTTTTTCAGTGGCTGCGGCTTAGTTTTGTTACACCAGAGATCTGATTTAGGTGGTAGAGATCGTGTGATCTCAGGTGTTTTTGCAATCAGAAGAGTTGGTATTTTTTAGGGTTTTTTTTGGATTGCAGTGAGAATCCTTTCCTGTAGTTTTCTGTCTAGACAGATTGGGCCCCAGCGTTTGCTCATTCTATTTTCTGTCTGTGTCCGTGCTTTTTCTTGTCTCACCGCCATTACATGTTTGGGGGCTTCCTATTTTCTTTGGGGATCTGCTCCGGGGCAGATAGCTTTCCTCTTTCTGCCTTTAGGTGTAGTTATCTCTCAGGCTGTGACGAGGCGTCTAGGATCAATGTAGGAACTCTCCACGGCTATGTCTAGTTGTGTGGTTAGTTCAGGTTACTGCAATCCAATAGGTTTCAGCCTCTCTGGTGTATTACTGTTTTTGCTTTTTCTCCTCATCTACCTAAACAAAACATACAGTACACTGATAACTGACAGTTTCTCTTTGGGGTACTGGCTAATGACTGATCAGAAGGCCATACAGCAGCATGTCAGTTCACTTCAAAGTGGACTATAATCGCTATAGCAATAATGATTTGAGGTTGAGTCTAATGTTCTGAAATCCTTGGTTTCACGCAAATTTGAACTTTTTGAGATTCAATTCAAGGTTCGCAAAAAAAAAAAAAGCTTGCTAGTCACCATTTACCACATAAAGAGCAGGCAAACATAATTTTATGATACAAAAAAACCTGACTGGCACATCCAGACTAATGTGAATTACGTGCATACCAAGGGGAGCTACCCCCATGTAAATCATACGAGAAAAGGTTGCACTCAAACATACTAAAGCATGACAATATGGAATACATGAAATTTTGAATAGCAATACGGCTTTGGAGTATAAGGAAAAATTTGAGATGCTTAGTATAACATTTGGCCAAATATTATTAGCCCACCAACCATCGTCAAGGTGGTCTCAAGTCTGGTGAGTCCCTGACCTATGTGAACATGCCTCTATTCGGCTAATATCTCAATTTCTGGGTGAATGTGGACACCTCTGTCAGTAATGCCTGCATTTATGGGTAAGTAGGGACCTGCTGTAATTAAAATCACCACCTGGTGGGGGCGGAGTGCTCGGTCAGTAAGCTAACATTCAAAAGACAAAAAAACCTGACTGGCACATCCTGACTAATGTGAATTAGGTGCAAACCAAGGGGAGCTACCCCATGTAAAACATACGAGAAAAGGTTGCACTCTAACATACTAAAGCATGACAATATGGAATACATGAAATTTTGAGTAGCAATACTGCTTTGGAGTATAAGGAAAAATTTGAGACGCTTAGTATAACATTTGGCCAAATATTATTAGCCTACCAACCATTGTCAAGGTGGTCTCAAGTCTGGTGAGTCCCTGACCTATGTGAACATACCTCTATTCGGCTAATATCTGAATTTCTGGGTGAATGTGGACACCTCTGTCAGTTGGTTTGCACCTAATTCACATTAGTCTGGATGTGCCAGTCAGGTTTTTTGTCTTTTGAATGTTAGCTTACTGACCGAGCACTCCGCCCCCACCAGGTGGTGATTTTAATTACAGCAGGTCCCTTCTTACCCATAAATGCAGGCATTACTGACAGAGGAGTCCACATTCGCCCAGAAATTCAGATATTAGCCTAATAGAGGTATGTTCACATAGGTCAGGTACTCACCAGACTTGAGACCACCTTGACGATGGTTGGTGGGCTAATAATATTTTCTACAGTAGAGTGTAAGCTATTATGCTCCTATGTTCAGCATGGTCATCTCTCTCATGTAGAGTGTAAGCTCTTATGGTCATGGTTGTCCTCTCTCTCTATCTCCAGTAGAGTGTAAGCTCTTATGGTCAGAAAGGCCATCTCTTTCTCTCCTGTTAAGGGTAAGCTCTTATGGTCAGGGTGGTCCTCTCTTTCTTCTGTAGAGTGCAAGCTCTCATGGTCAGCAGGGTTCTCTCTCATCTCCCCCACATGTATTTTCTGAGCAATTACAAGCTTTCAAATATTGAGCTTTGTGCAAATTTATTTGCTACAAATCAAATTTTGGTGGAAAATTCTGCAGAGTTGCCAAATTTGAATTTCAAAAGATGCACTCATATCTACATGTGACACTTATATTATGGTTTATAGTCACTTTTTTTACTTAAATAGAAACTTTTAGAAAGTGTGAAGAAAAGCAATTGTGGCTCAGGGTGTTTGTAAAATTCACCAAACTTACTAAATGTGTGCACCAATATTTTGGCTTAAGAAGTGGTCTAAAAGTATGCCAACAAACAAGGAGTGTACATTTATACTAGATAGTCTAAAACATGCACCAGATTTATCATACAGCATGAACCAGTGGGTGGAGACATCATTTTCGGTGAAGTCTGACGTTGAGGGTCCAGTGGCCCCTTATTGAAAGGGGGGTACTGTAGCGATTCAATTTGGATTCATGGCAGCTCTGGTTCCACTATAATTTAATGTAGATTTTTTTTCCTTTCAGGTCAGCAAGGGCTAATTTTTGTTTTCCTTGCTAGCAGCTGCTTTGTTACTAGTCAGCTGATGTGGGAGGTGACCTCTCCCACCATCATTTAGAGAGGCACATGACCCATCAGATGACTGTCGGTGATAGAGTTTTCTATGTTGACCAAGCCTGCAGTAAAGAGCTGTCTGGTTTCAGTGGTGCTTCTGCTGTGCTCTTGGAGTTCGTGGTCCGGTTGTCTTATTCTCAGCTGTGTGGAGCTTTACAGCAGGGACAGTGTGAAGTACTATTTCCCCTTTTTCTGTCTGTCTTGTTGTCCCTCTCCCTTTATTGTTCACCATCCGCAGTGGTGAGGCTAGAGTCCTTGCCGGCCAGTGCACTAGCCAGGAAGTAGTGAGGTGACAATTAAGGACTAGGCATGTGACGGCGGTGAGGCAAAGTACCTGCTTAGGGCGTTAAGGGAGTTTAGGGACGGGCACAGGTTGGAGCTCAGGAGGTGACCCATCCCTTGTTCCCTACTGTGAGGGCATTCCTCTCCCCATTCCATCCCGTTGTTGTGTTTGTTGTGTCGTCTGCCAGACGTTAACAGTGTCGTTTTGTGACACATCTGGATAAGCAAAGCTGTAGATGCAAAAACCAAATATAGTTAAACAAGAAAGTCAATTTAAAAACTGTTGCTATACATTTTGGGCTTTATACAGAAAGTCGGGCGCTGTTCACCCCCATCTTGATGAGGAAATCTGCTGGAGTCAGACGTTCCTGATTCATAAAGAGGCAGATGATTGGTGTTATTTATTATTATTATTATTATACATTTATATAGCGCCATTTATTCCATGGCGCTTTACATATGAAAAGGGAAAAATATAGACAGATACAATAAACATGTGCTAGACAAGGGACACACAAGTACAGAAGGAGAGAGGACCCTGCCCGCGAGGGCTCACAGTCTACAGGGATGGGTGAGAATACACTAGGAGAGGGTAGAGCTGGTCGTGCGATGGTTCAGTAGACTGAGGATCATTGCAGGTTGTAGGCTTGTCGGAACAGGTGGGTCTTCAGGTTTTTCTTGAAGGTCTCCGTTGTTGGTGAAAGTCTGATGTTTTGCGGCAGGGAGTTCCAGAGTATGGGGGAAGCCCGGGAGAAGTCTTGTATGCGGTTGTGGGAAGAAGAGATGAGGCGGGAGTCGAGAAGGAGATCTTGAGAGGATCGAAGGTTGCGTGTAGGTAGGTAGCGGGAGACCATGTCACAGATGTATGGAGGAGAAAGGTTGTGGATGGCTTTGTATGTCATGGTTAAGGTTTTGAACTGGAGCCTCTGGGCAATAGGAAGCCAGTGAAGGCCTGGCATAGTGGGGAGGCTGGGGAATAGCGGGAAGACAGGTGGATTAGTCGTGCAGCAGAGTGTAGGATGGACTGGAGTGGTGCCAGAGTGCTAGAGGGGAGGCCAGACAGTAGGAGGTTGCAGTAGTCGAGGCGGGAGATGATAAGGGCGTGCACTAGTGTTTTTGTGGTTTCATGGTTGAGGAATGAGCGGATCCGGGAAATATTTTTGAGTTTGAGGCGGCAGGAGGTGGCGAGGGCTTGGATATGTGGTTTGAAAGAGAGGGCAGAGTCGATGATCACCCCAAGGCACCGAGCATGTGGGACTGGGGAAAGCGAGCAGCCATTGACATTGATGGATAGGCCTGGTGGAGGGGTAGAATGAGGTGGGGGAAAGATGATGAATTCTGTTTTGTCCATGTTCAGTTTGAGAAAGCGAGCAGAAAAGAAGGCTGAGATAGCAGACAGACACTGTGGGATTTTGGTCAGTAGGGAGGTGAGGTCAGGTCCAGATAGGTAGATCTGCGTGTCATCGGCGTAGAGGTGATACTGCAAGCCATGGGATTCTATGAGCTGTCCCAGGCCGAAGGTGTAGATGGAGAAGAGTAGGGGTCCTAGGACTGAGCCTTGGGGAACACCGACAGACAGGGGGCGAGGTGAGGAGGTGGTGTGTGAGAGGGAGACACTAAAAGTTCGGTCTGTTAGGTATGATGAGATCCAGGATAGGGCCAAGTCTGTGATGCCAAGAGATGAGAGAATCTGTAGGAGGAGGGAATGGTCTACGGTGTCAAAGGCAGAAGACAGGTCCAGGAGAAGGAGGACAGAGTAGTGTCGCTTGCTCTTGGCGGTTAGTAGGTCGTTGGTGACTTTAGTTAGGGCAGTTTCAGTTGAGTGATGCGGTCGAAAGCCTGATTGTAACCGGTCAAAGAGGGAGCAGGAGGAAAGGTGGGAGGACAGTTCAAGATATACATGCTGTTCCAGTAGTTTTGAGGCGAAGGGGAGAAGAGATATCGGGCGATAGCTAGACGCTGAGGATGGGTCGAGGGAGGGCTTTTTGAGGATCGGGGTGATTGAGGCATGTTTGAAGGATGAAGGAAAGACACCATTTGTAAGTGAAAGGTTGAAGAGGTGTGTGAGAGTAGGGATGAAGACTGTGGCAAGGTTAGGGATGAGGTGGGACGGGAGTGGGTCAAGCGCGCAAGTGGTGAGGTGTGATCTTGACAGGAGAGTGGAGAGCTGATCTTCTGTCATGGTGGTGAAGCTGGTTTTGGAAGAACAGGGCTGAGTGGCTAAGAGGGGCATTGGGGGCTGCGGGCCAAAGCCTTCTCTGATAGTATCAATCTTTTGCTTAAAGAAGGAGGCAAAGTCTTCGGCAGAAATGAGAGGAGAGGGAGGAGGTGCTGTGGGATGGAGTAGAGAATTGAAAGTGTTGAAGAGCTGTTTAGGGTTGTGAGACAGGGAGGATATGAGAGATGCAAAGTAAGTTTGTTTTGCGGCAGAGAGCGTGGACTTGAAGCTGGCAAGGGACTGCTTGTATGCGTTGAAGTGCTCGATGGAGTGGGTTCTCTTCCATCTCCGCTCGGTAACCCTGGAAGCCTGTCTCAGTTCTTTGGTCAGGCCGGTCAACCAGGGCTGCCTGTTGATTGTACGAGTTTTGCTCTGCATGAGGGGGGCGGCCGAATCAAGTGTGGTTTTTATTGTGGTGTTATAAAATGTGGCAGCAGCATCTGTGTCATTAAGTGAGGCTATGTCTGTGAGAGGGAGGAGGGACTCAGAGAGCGATTGTAAATTGAGGTGTTTGAGATTTCTGCGAGGGTGGGTGAGTTTGTGGAGTGGGGGATGCGTACTAACAGAGGAGAGGGAAGAGAATGTCAGTAGGTTGTGGTCAGACAGGGGGAGTGGGGAGTTAGTGAGATTAGTGAGGGAACAGAGACGGGTGAAGATAAGGTCCAGCGTGTGACCGCCTTTGTGAGTGGCCACAGAGGACCATTGAGTGAGGCCAAGGGAAGCTGTGAGCGAAAGAAGTTTAGAGGTAGCCGGGGTGGAAGTGTCAATGGGGATGTTGAAATCGCCCATGATGATGGTGGGGATGTCAGCAGAGAGGAAATGGAGTAGCCAGGTGGTGAAGTGGTCGAGAAAGGTGGAGATGGCTAGTTCTGGGGGGCGGTAAATGACAGCCAGTTGGAGGTTGGAGGGGGAATAGATGCGGACGGAGTGCACTTCGAACGAGGGAATAGCAGCGGAGGGTGGAATTTGAATAGGGGTAAAGGAGCAGGTATCAGACAGGAGTAAGCCAACTCCTCCACCACGTTTGTTGCTGGGGCGAGGGGTGTGAGAAAGATGAAATCCGCCATAGGAGAGCGCAGCTGGAGAGGCTGTGTCAGAGGGGGTGAGCCAGGTTTCAGTGATGGCAAGGAAGGAGAGTTTGTTGGTGATAAAGAGGTCGTGGACAAATGACAGTTTATTGCAGACGGAGCGTGCGTTCCATAGTGCTCCGGGTAGGGGGACTGGGGGAGGGGGGTGTGGATGGATAGGTATGAGGTTGACAGGGTTGCAAAAACGTGTGGAAGATCGTGGCAGGGTGTTAGAAATGAGTGTGGGGATGTGATGAGGAGGGCCAGGATTTGGGGATACATCGCCAGCGATGAGGAGTAGCAGACAGAGCGTTAGAAGGTGAGAGCAGGATAAGCCATGGTGTGGCCGTGTGTGTCTTGGTGAAAAGGATTGTATGTGGAGGAACAGTTCTGTGGGAAAGGTGAGATGGCTGGGGAGAATGGAGGGGGAAATGACTAATTCCTTACTAGGTGGGGGGATTACAGGGGATAGGAAGAAAGAAAGGAGGATGGGGGTGAAAGTGATAAGAAAATGAAACATAGTGGTTTTAAATTATGTTACCTTGCAGCCAAATTCCAGTCAAATTCTAGTCTAATTCACAGTGTGTAATTAGAAATCTGTAATTTGAAATATGGGATTTGAAATATGTGGAGCAGACTACGTCTGGAGCAGACCCATTGCACTGAATAAATAATGCAGCTAAGGGCAATCAGGTGTGATTGGGAAGTGGGCTGGGACTGCTCAGGCCAAATGCACAGAGTTAAGGAAAGGTCATAAAAGGGGGTAGGTGTTACACAGACCACTCAGATGTGTGGTGAAGATAAGAAGTATGGAGTACAATTATGTGCACAGGAAGATGGGTGAGCAAATCATACCATTAACAAAGCAATATACATGATGCATTCAGGAGCATAGAAAAGCTGGGGTTTTCATACCATTAACAAAGCAATATACATGATGCATTCAGGAGCATAGAAAAGCTGGGGTTTTCATACCATTAACAAAGCAATATACATGATGCATTCAGGAGCATAGAAAAGCTGGGGTTTTCATACCATTAACAAAGCAATATGACAGATGTTAGGAGCATAAAAGGGGGTTTTACTACAGACATCAGATGTGTAGGAGATAGAAAGTGGGATACAATTAATGTGCATCAGGAGATGGCTGGGTATCATACCATTAACAAAGCAATATACATGATGCATTCAGGAGCATAGAAAAGCTGGGGTTTTCATACCATTAACAAAGCAATATACATGATGCATTCAGGAGCATAGAAAAGCTGGGGTTTTCATACCATTAACAAAGCAATATACATGATGCATTCAGGAGCATAGAAAAGCTGGGGTTTTCATACCATTAACAAAGCAATATACATGATGCATTCAGGAGCATAGAAAAGCTGGGGTTTTCATACCATTAACAAAGCAATATACATGATGCATTCAGGAGCATATGCACCTCAACAAAAATCCTACTCCAGTCTCTGCTCAAGTTTAACTTATGGTGTAGTGAACGTCGCTGCTTGTCATGAATTTGCTATGCCCTTGTCGGGCCCAGTCTCTGCTGATTTTGTTGGAAGTGGGCGAAAGAGACCCCAAAAGCTTTTCATGACAGAATACAGGCATAAAAGCTTTGATGAATCGAGCCCATAGATAATAAGTTGAAAATACTAAAGCAACTAAAAAAAGGAGCTAATTACTCTAGAAAATTGGAGAAACAGAAATCATGAAGTATATATGCAGTGTTTTATCACAATAGCTGCTTTGTAGGTCATGTTCACACATTCAGTATTTGGTCAGTATTTTACCTCAATATTTGTAAGCCAAAACCAGGAGTGGGTGATAAATGCAGAAGTTGTGACGTGTTTCTGTTATACTTTTCTTGTGATTGTTCCTCTCCTGGCTTTTGCTTACAAAATACTGACCAAATACTGAAGGTATGACCATGGTCTTGTATTGAGATATTACTTTAATACCTATTATTTGTAGCCACAACCTGAACTTTGGTGAGAACACCAATACTTAATTGCTTGGCATATGATAAAAGTGTGACGGTGGTATTGGGTGTAACACTTTTACCTTGTTTTATTGTGAAACAAAAGAAGAATGATTTAACCCAATTTATTTTAAAAAGACATTTCCTCCAAACACCTATTCCCCAGCATTAACTTGAGCTCTGCTTTTCATATTGCTGTCAACGCATAGACTGGGAAAGCGGTAGGGTAAGCTTAGATAAACATGAGCCAGGCACAGCCCACTAATTCACAAGGTCTTTCTTCCTCTCTATGGGATATGCAGCAGTCATATTTATAATGTGATAGAGCGTAAGCACCTGTCACCAGTCGGGTGTTTATTTACTAATATGCAGTCCCATGTAAGCTTCTGACTGGCGACTGAGCACTATAATGGATGTGTGCTCCTAATCAGGGCAGCAGCTTTTCCTTGGAGTGGGCTTTGAAGAAAAGCAAGTCGTTGAGATACAGTTGCAGCGGTTTTTGTAAATGCCACAGGCTGCTGTACGAAGAGGTTTTCTCACTGAATATTTCCATCTTGTGAAATACCTAAACTTTCCCAAAGTAAATCACACCTTCGCTAAACGACAGCCACTGTGTAAGTTAAACAGCAAATTTAGCAATGTTGGAATATGTTTGGTGCAACAACTCCATTCCTGTCTATGAGTGTTTAGTTGCTTGATTTGTATGCTGTGTATAAAGTTAGAAAAAAAAAACTCCCAGAGGCTCACACAGGGAGAGCATGTGACTGTATATCCTGTTTTTCCTGTGTCTGTGTATGAGAGAAGCAGCCTGCTGTAGATGATGCACAGATAGAGACTCAGAAATTATTTATTCCTGATCTATTAAGCTTATCATATATTGTTCCAGAATAAAGAAGCTCTGTTGTCACACCCTTGGAGAGTATCCTGAATAATTTGCTGCCAACAAGCCACTTCTGCATTTTTACAGATTTCTTTTCTCTCAGATTTTTGAAATGTTATTATCTTGTTCTAAAGTTGAGACTTGAATTCCAACTGTTTTTGCTGCACTAAACAACCAACAAGAGTTCAGCTTTCATTTTTCCAGACCATTGCACGATATGAAAGATAAACTTTGATTGCATGCAATGGGTAAGAAAAAGTTTTACTGTTAAAATTGATAAATTACACTTTAAGACTATACTCAAGCATCCTATTAATAGAACATGTCATATTAATTTCAAGCTATTAATTCCACCAATATTTTGGGAACTGCACTTAAACGGAATGTGTCAGAACGATCCACCACCCCAAACTGTTCACATGGCAATGTTGCTTGCTTTAATTGACATGAAGATGTGGCTAAAGAGCTCTGGGTTTGATTGGAGCACTTCGCTAGCCTCTGCTCTACCCAAATCTAGTACACGCCATGCGCCGCATTCTTCTGCTTCACTAACAGGTGGCTAGCTTCACTACACAGCAACCCGTGAGCCAGGCCCGGATTTAGGGGGGGGCCCAAGGGGCCCAGGCCCTGGGCCACCCACCAAGCGGGGGCCTCCCACCAATATAGGGATAAATATCTCAAAACATGTAAAATATACATCTCTTTGCTGTGAACCGTTTCTAATGATAAGGAACATTTAACAAAAGAGAAACTATTGAAAGTGTAGGGACCTGGCTACGGTCCTAATGTAGACACACCAAAGCGTGACTCCTTCAAAATTTATGAGAAGCAAGGTGTCTGGTTCATCTGAGTATGTTCAGACGATAACTCGACACAGGCGCCGAAACGTGTGTCTCAATCCATTGGATTATGGCCATACTGAAGCAGTACAACTCAGCCCTTCTGAAAAATACGGAACAGAAACTTTCTTGCCTATCATTGATCAGTTTATCGCTTCTCTTGACCAACGTCTTCAAGCATATAAAGATATATCAAGCAAATTTAGCTTTTTTAGCCATCTGAAAGAACTGTCTTCAGATGAGCTTAAGGCCACAGCAGAGCAACTCGTCAGGTCTTAATCAGATGACTTGGACATTACATTTATCGATGAACTGTGTCAGTTTATAACATTTGCCAATTTATTCACAGACGAGGAGCACTGAACTTTTCATGTACAAGCTTATCATGGAAAAGGGTGTGCAGGACACATTCCCAAATATTGTGATAGCTTTAAGGATATATCTAATTTTGATGGTAGCAAACTGCAGTGGTGAGCGCTCCTTCTCAAACCTCAAATTAGTTGAAAACCGATTAAGGACATCCATGAAGCAGGAACGACTTGTAAATATGGCTATCCTGAGCATGGAGTCACATATACTGCGTGAATTGGACTTTAGTGACATCATTAGTGATTTTGCAGCACGAAAATCAAGGAAAGTGCCTGGATTGTAAAAAATGAATGATTTTACCTGAATTAATCTGGGTAAATGATTTTTGTAAATAAAATTACGTTTGTTTCATTTTGTGTTTTTGCATTACATACTGCAACACCTTGAAAAATGGGCCTCCCTCCAAAATGGGCCCTGGGCCACCCACCACTTAAATCCGGCCCTGCTGTGAGCTGTCAGTCATGTAGAAAAAGGTGGGGATTAAAGACAGGGAGGCAGACCCTCGGGAAGTGCTTTACTCATGCCCAGAGCACTTTAGTCTCATTTGCATATGTAATAAAATCAGAGCTTTTTGTATGTCATAGAGCAACAAATTGTATAAGTAAAGTGTGGATAACATTATATGTTATTAGTCAAAGTGAATAAAAGAGACCCATTAACTCTAATACAATATGCCCTAGATGAATGTCGTCACTGATTATGCTGGCACAACAGCTATGCCCGCATGATCTACAACTAGAACATGGCACTTTAATCCCTAATGCCTTATAATTAGCATTATTCTCCCTGTCGCCCCTGTCATCACAATAGCAGAGGATGGCTGTGAAATACTAGCAACCTTGGACCAAATAAAGGTCCCCTGGGCAGTCTAATATTACTGGATATAATAGTCAATAACCAGTCAAAATAATAAAGTTACAGTATGATATATATAATTTAAAGTGGAGAACATTGAACCCATAAAATGCTCATTTTCACTTCAAGGCTACTGGTCAGGAGATAGATTTCCCCTTACCCCACCCTTCTGCCGCTGCCACCTCTAGTACACCTGTGGCTACTGGGCGGCTGCAGCAGATGGGTCAGGAAAGGAGCTGTACGCCCGAATTCTTGCATCTTAATGCATCTTTTCAGAACTGTCTTAAAGTCTTGTCAGAGCAAATGGCTGCAGGCTTTGATCAGCTCAACTTCAGCATTCTGGATCTGCAAACCATGCATTCAGAAGCAAGAAGTTCACCAAACGACAGTTTTTTCCGGACTGTAGCCGAGCGCATGGATACGCTATCTCCTAGCCAGCAGATGCCTGTAATGCATACTTGCCACGCTGCTCTAGCGCAGGTTACCTCCCAACCTCCAACACTCACCCCAGTCGTTCCTCCCACACCTGCCCCCCCTCAAGCCACTGTCCCTCCTCCCCCTCCTCCCCAGTACCAGCAACCTCCCCACTTCCAGCAACCTCCCCACTTCCAGCAACCTGCCCCGTACCAACATCCTTTCCCCGTACCAACCTCCTTCCCTGTACTAGTTCCCAACCACATCTGCTCCTCTACTCCCTGCCCAATCCTCCTCTCCACCACCCACATGTTCTGCCTCCCACCTCTCCACCCATTCCATTTCTTTTTCCACCCCTTCACCTCTTTTACCTGATCCTTCCCCACCACCATCCCAGTCCGCTCTCCACACTCCCACTGTTGAAGTGTTCTGCAGCCCCTCCAGTAGTATCTCTACCCCACATTACACAAACTTGTAAATGTGTGTGTAAATAAAAAAAATATATTATTGTAAAAAAAAATTTATTAAAAAACATTCAGAAATTTCTTTGACATTGAAAAAAATTTCTAATAAAAACATATTTCACATTGAAAAAAAAGTTTATAAAGATTTTTCACATTGAAAAAAATTTTTTAAACATTTACATACAATAAATGTAAATTTGGCTGATTAAAATGGTTGTCTGTCATTTATTTCTAAGGTAAAATAAAGATAACATTTATTGGGTATACAAAACCAGGCACATAACTTTGGGTAAAAGGTAAAATAATTTTACTTTTTGGCCAAATTTGTGTCCTGGTTGTGTATTAGTCAAAGTATTTCACCTTTTAGGCCTCTTTCACACATCCGTTTTTTTGTATCAGGCATGATCCGTCGAACACCTGAAGGGACGGATCCGGCACTGAAATAAAAAAACTGATGCAACGGATCCGTTTTTTTGCTGGATCCGACCTGAACTTTTGAACCCAGAAAAAGAGGGTTTTGGATGCCCGGAGACACTGGAAAATGTATAGTAGTAGTAGTAGTAGTAGTAGTAGTAGTAGTAGTAGTAGACCTTGGTTTCCAGAATCCGGATCAGACTTTTGACGGATTGCACAAAAATCTGATCCGGTTCCATTGACTTCTATTGTTTCCGGCCGCTTGATGCACCGCTTCAGGCACTATCAGGCGGCTCCGGCAAACAAAAAAAAGTTACATGCACCGTTTTGTCCGGCCGCCGGAATGTACATTTCCGCCGGATCCGGACAAAAACGGATACAACGCAATGACATCAGGCACAATCCGGCGCTAATGAAAGTCAATGGTAAAAAAACGCATCCGGTACCGGATACGTTTTTTTACCAACACGCCGGATCATGCCTGATACAAAAAAACGGATGTGTGAAAGAGGCCTTAACCAAAGTTCTGTACTTTGTTAGGTAATCCCCAACAAGGTACAGAACTTTGGTTAAAAGGTGAAATACTTTGGGTAATACACAACCAGGGACACAACTTTGGCCAGAAGATAAAATAATGTACATAATCCTCAACAAGGTACACCACTTTGGTTGGCAAAGGTATACTGTGGGTACACAAGGTACAAAGGTCACAGAGCAATTTATTAAACTCTGTCATCCTGCCAGTTTAGTCTTCCTTCAGAGGACATAAAGTATTCGTCAAATTTGTCCCTCATTCGGGAATCAGTCACAGAACTTCTATTGGTAACGTTTTGGTAATCATGAAAGGTGGTTTCTTCAGAGTGGTCCTCAATGGAAATCTGTTCCTTGCTGATAACAAAATTGTGTAGAACCACACAAGCTTTGATTACCTCATCCACAGTTTCAGTCTTTAGGTTGATCGCAGTCAATAGAACATGCCATTTGGCTGTCAGAATCCCAAACGCGCACTCCACAATTCTTCTGGCTCTTGTGAGGTGGTAATTGAAAATTCTTTTTGTCGGTTCAATCCTCTGCTGGAGTATGGTTTCAGCAGGTGTTCTGACAGCTGGAAGGCTTCATCCCCTACACAAACAAAAGGCATAGGTGGGCCAGATGTTTGAGGCAGCGGTCTAGGGGGTGGGAACTGGAAGGTGTTTCCTTACAGCTGACGGCCCATTGCTGACAGTTTGAACACTTGAGAGTCATTGGAGCGGCCATAGGCCCCAATATCTACAGCAATAAATTTGTACTCCACGTCAGCGATGGCCATTAGGACAATTGAAAAGTATTTTTTGTAATTAAAATACTCGGATCCAGATCCTGCTGGCTTGACAATCGACAATCCGGATGTTTCCCGTCCACAGCGCCCAGGCAATTAGGAAACTGACATATTTGTTCAAACTTTTCTGCAATTTCAATCCAACTCTCTGTTGTGGGCTGTGGTAGAAATTCCGCAACTAGAGAGTCCCACAATGCACGGCATGTGTGCTTCACAATTCCAGAGATGGTGGAAATCCCAAATCTGTACTGGAAATGGAGTGAGGAAAGAGAGTCTCCAGTTGCCAGGAATCTGTGAATAAAAAAAAAAAGAGTTTCAAATCACAACATTACATACCAGAACTCAGCTATAACAATTGGAGATACTATAAAAAAAAATGTATTTTTATAGTATCTCCAATTGTTAAAGCTGAGTCAGATGGCCTTATACTAACAACTTATACTTATACTAACTACCAGCAACAACATTCCATGACAAGTGTGCTCTGAAGCAAGCAGATCCAATAAATATGGCTTACTGATGAGTCACCATCAGACGCTCCGCCGGTGAAACGGAGATGCGGCAGTACGTGTCATATCTTCTTATCAGGTCTCCAATGCGCTTCACCAAGAAATCAAAGGTCTCCATTTTCATCCTAATACATTTGAAAAATTTCTGAGGGTTTCCTCGTAGCTCCACGTATAGTGTAAAATACACCCCACGGGTCATTATCTGGACTGTGATGGGGTGGATCCAGAAACGGCATCGTCGTCTTTGCTGACGCATGATGCGCTGCTGTATCTTTCTCTCCTTCTCCAGAACAATCGCTTTCAAACGATTCGCCTCCACTGTGAAATCCACCAAATTCTTCATGTTTCCCATCACAACGTCCATCTTCACCAGCCACTTGCTCTTCTCTCCAACCTGCACTTGCTCCTCTACAACCTGTCAAAGATGGACTGTAGGAACAGTGTATATATAGGTTTTCAGTAGCCAATCACGTTTGGAAGCCCCCAAGGGGCGTTTTAAAAAACCGGATCCGTTGTAATCCGTCGAAAAACGGATAAAAAACCAGATGAAACGGATGAGACGGATCCGGTTTTCGGCCGGATCCGTCTCATTCGGTTTTACATAATAAAACGGGATCCGGCGCTCCGTTAGGCTGATGTCACAAGTCCATGAAACACAGACTGTGCTCTTTACCCCTGATGAAGCCACAGGTCTAGTTGCGATACCCGTGGGGTTTTCTCCCTCCTTTGCCTCAAATTACAGGTCGTTCCTTAGCTCAGGTAAAGAGATCCACCAGTCTGGCCGAGTATTTCAATCTGAGCATATCTGTATTTCCCAGAAGTGTGAAAAAGGCCTAAACAACATTTTCTCGGTAGACTGGGTCACTCCACATTTACCAAAAACTAAATAGTAATCACAAGGTAACACGGGAAAATTAACTAGTTGCATCAAATTGTATCTTGTATTCTTCACAAATGTGCTTCTACAAAGCTGCTTTACCCAGGTGCACAAACTCAATTTATACAGTGCCCCGTATAAATGTCTAGTTATCCTTATAATCATCTAAACATCTCCTAGGAGTAGATATTAATAACTTCCTCCTAAATTAATGATAGTTTAGTCAGTTTTGTTGCATAATTTACTAGCTAAGATGACAATCATCCTTAATGGCATGCGATTAAGCACATTTCTAAGTATAATTAGCTCTAATTAAATGTGAAATTAATGATTATTTGTAAGAAAATAGTATCATTGTTATAGTATGGCATTGTTTGCTTTCCCAATATGCTTTAAAATTGAATTCTTATGTGTTGCAGATCTAGGGTTTAAAGGCTGTGTGGCCCGTAACTGTAAAGAGCCGTAATTACTTGCCAGCTTGAAGCCTAGCATCGCATAATAGCCCGTACAGTTGTATTGCAATTATATAGTTCTGGAACAAATTTTTGGGCTATACTTGGATTTAAATCCAATGAGAAGGAATGTAATCGTGAGTAAAGATGTAAGATTGGAGCAATGTGCAATTTGTGATGCAACTTGGTCAATCATTTTTAAAGATATTTTCTTATCTCATATTTTTTCCTATTTATGTTGGAAAATTAGTTTGCAACAAATCTGGAAAATCAAGCAAACTGGTTAATTTATTTAGGAAAAATATTCCTTACAACATTTTATGTTTTTTTTTTCCGAATACTTAATTTGTTAGCACATTCTCCTTGTAACAAATATTACAGCCATTTATATCAGTGCTACTGCCCATGGCACATGTTCTTAACATAAGGGAGTTTTAATTTCAGTGTCCATAAAAACAATGGATGAGTCTGGGTTTTTTTGCACATGTATAAATTATTGTGATTTGGATTCTCATTGTCATGGTCTGCTGAGTTTCTGGGATTAGGTGGTTTTAGGGTTAACCGGGATGGCCTCACTCTGGGATTCTGGGAGGCTTTTTATAGCCTCATTGTGGGGCCATCCTCTGTCGCTTATACTCTGACCCTTGGCCGAGTGTGTGTGACCCTGTTGTGCTTGTGCCAGTGCTTTGTGCCTGTGCTACGTTCTGTCTGTCTGGTTCTGATTTGGCTGTGTCCCTGTTTCGAGTTTTGCCTGTCCCTTTTGTACTCTGCTGCCCTCTACGTGTATGACCCTTGGCTACGTTCTGACTCCGCTCTGCCTGCTCCTCTTGTACTTCGTCGCTCTCTACGTGTATGACCCTTGGCTACGTTCTGACTCCGCTCTGCCTGCTCCTCTTGTACTTCGTCGCCCTCTATGTATATGACCCCTTGGCTACGTCCTGATTATCCTTCTGTATATGCCCCTTGGTAACTGTGTCCCGTAGTTACCCTTCTAGGAGTTTTCCTTCACCTCATAGCTCTCTGGAGCTTAGGCCACGCCCACTAGCAGTCACATGCCTGCAGGTCCTTTGGTCTGAAGCATTCTCTATCTGCTACTACTGCCTCTGAGAGACGTGTGGCTGGCTCCACCCACTAGCAGTCACATGTGGAAGGTCCTGTTCCTCAGAAACACACGTCATCCCTGCTGCGGCTCTGCTACAGGTATCTTTGGGCATAGTTTGTTCACTCAGGACACCGCACTGGCTCAGTGAGCAAGTATAGTGCGGTGTCCCTGACATTCATCAGTTCATATACAGTTGAAACCAGAAGTTTACACTATATAAAAGACACATATGCATGTTTTTCTCAATATCTGGCATTAAATCAGAATAAACCTTTCCTGTTTTAGGTCAATTAGGATTACCAGAGAGAGAGAATGTTTTAAGGCATTTTTATTACTTACTGCAAAGTCAAAAGTTTACGTACATTTCATTAGTATTTGGTACCATTGACCTTAAACTGAATGACTTGGGTCAAACGTTTGAGATATCCTTCCACAAGATTCTCACAATAGTTGGTCAGAATTTGGGCCCATTCCTCCTGACAAAACTGGTGTAACAGATCCAAGTTTGTAGGTCGCTTTGCTTGCACCTACCTTTTCATCTTTGCCCATAAATTTTCAATAGGATTGAGATCAGGGCTTTGTGATGGCCACTCCAAAACATTGACTTTGATATCATTAAGCCACTTTGTTACATTTTGGCAGTATGCTTCTAGTCATTGTCCATTTGGAAGACCCGTTTCCGCCCAAATTTTAACTTCCTAGCTGATGTCTTGAGATGTTGCTTCAGTATTGCCACATAATCTTCTTTTCTCATGATACCATCTATTTTGTGAAGTGCACAAGCCCCTTCTGCAGCAAAACAACCCCACAACATGATGCTGCAACCCCCCGTGTTTCACAGATGGGATGGTTTTCTTAGGCTTCCAAGCTTCTCCTTTTTTCCTTCAAATGTAATGATGGTCATTACGCCCAAAAAGTTCAATTTTAGTTTCATCAGACCACAAGACATGTCTCTAAAAATGAAGGTCTTTGTTCCTGTGTGCATTTGCAAACAATAATGTAACTTTTTTATGTTTTGTTTGGAGTAATGGCTTCTTCCTGGCACAGTGGCCTTTCAGCCCACGTGGATACAATACTCGTTTCCCTGTGGATGTTGACACAATCTTACCAGCTTCCACCATCATCTTCATAAGGACTTTTGCTTTTGTCCTTGGGTTGATATGCACATGTTGGACCAAAGCATGTTCATCTCTGGGACACCAAACCCATCTCCTTCCTGAGTGATATGATGGCTGGACATTCCCATCTTGTTTGTACTTGCATATTATTGTTTGTACAGATGAACGAGGCACCTTCAGATGCAAGATGAGCCAGATTTGTGCAAGTCCACATTTCTCTTCCTGATATCTTGGCTGATTTCTTTAGATTTTCCCATGATGCGACATAAAGAAGCAGTGTGTTTCAGGTGTGCATTAAAATACATCCACAGGTGTGTCTCTAATTAACTCAGATATTGCCAAAAAACAGACGCTTCAAAATACATGACATTATCATATGTACAGTCCAGAATTGTTTAAAGGCATAGTAATCTTATTGTATGTAAACTTTTGACTTTGCAGTAAGTAATAAAAATGCATTAAAACATTCTCTCTCCCATTATTCTGGCATTTAGCCAATATTAATAATTATGGTAATCCTAATTGACATAAAACGGGAAAGGTTTATTCTGATTTCTTGTCAGATATTGAGAAAAACATGCAAATGTGTCTCTTTTTATATAGTGTATGTAAACTTCTGGTTTCACCTGTAAGTACTCTGATCAATAGACTGATATTGCTTATATTACTAACCTATAGCTAAAGCATGATTACACCCAAATAATAAATATGAAAACGATCACAAACTTTATTGAAGATACATTAATTAAAAATTTAGAAAAACAATTAAATGAATCTAAACAATGAAAAGAAGACGTAAGTATAAGGCCTCCTTCACACGTCCTGATATTTCTGGTACTGGAAAAACCGGTACCAGCTTTAGCTGTGTCCGTGTATCCATGTATCTGTGTGCTATCTGTGTGCTATCCATGTGTCCGTATATACCGCATCAGTGAGACACATATTGGAATAGAATACAGAAAGAAATGACAGATGTTTAGGTGTTAGATGTGCAAAGATATGAAAGGATGTGCTGAAAGCTTTGATGAATAGGACCCTATGTCTCCAACAATGCCACAAAATTCTATGTTTTTTTCTCTTTTGCTTTCTGCTTGTATGTGGAACAAGGGTAATTAAACAAGTTCAGGTCCAAACTCAGTGTGGTTTAGTAGTTCAGAAACCCTTCATTTTACTAGAAATGCTAGTGCAACATGATATATTTCACCTTTAGCATGCTAAAACTTCTTTGCTTTTTTGAAGGTGCCAGGCAAGCACCTCTTCTTTCTTTATCATTTGCAGAAGTGCTGTGTGTAACTTCCTCTGGGGTACATTAAGGAACAATTTAAGGCAGAGGAGACATAATCACCCTAAGTGGTTATAATATATTGCTTAAATAAGGCCACACTGAGTGAGCTGCGCATTATGTAGTGTATCCAACTGAGTGATCTAATGAATCAAGATAAGAGGCTTCATAAGTCAACATCAACAATAATCACAGATGAGTACTACAGTCATGGCCAAAAGTTTTGAGAATGACACAAATATTAATTTTTACAAAGTCTACTGCTTCACTTTTTCTAATGGCAATTTGCATATACTCCAGAATGTTATAAAGAGTGATCAGCTTAACAGCAATTACTTGAAAGTCAATATTTGGCTAGAAAATGAACTTTATCCCCCAAAACACATTTCAACATCATTGCAGCCCTGCATTAAAAGGACCAGCTAACCTCTTTTCAGTGATTGCTCCATTACCACAGGTGTGGGTGTTGATGAGGACATGGCTGGAGATCAATCTGTCATGATTAAGTAAGAATGACACCACTGGACACTTTAAAAGGAGGCTGGTGCTTGGCATCATTGTTTCTCTTCTGTTAACCATGGTTATCTCTAAAGAAACACATGCAGTCATCATTGCAATGCACAAAAATGGCCTAACAGGGAAGATTATCGCAGCTAGAAAGATTGCACCTCAGTCAACAATCTATCGCATCATCAAGAACTTCAAGGAGAGAGGTTCCATTGTTGCCAAAAAGGCTCCAGGGCGCCCAAGAAAGACCAGCAAGCACCAGGACCGTCTCTTAAAAGTGTTTCAGCTGCGGGATCGGGCTACCAGCAATGCAGAGCTTGCTCAGGAATGGCAGCAGGCAGGTGTGAGTGCATCTGCATGCACTGTGAGGCGGAGACTCTTGGAGCAAGGCCTGGTCTCAAGGAGGGCAGCAAAGAAGTCACTATCTCTCCAGAAAAAACATCATGGACAGACTGATATTCTGCAAAATGTACAGGCAGTGGACTGCTGAGGACTGGGGTAAAGTTATTTTCTCTGATGAATCCCCTTTTCGATTGTTTGGGACATCAGGAAAACGCCTCATTCGGAGAAGACAAGGTGAGCGCTACCACCAGTCTTGTCTCATGCCAACTGTTAAGCATCCTGAAACCATTCATGTGTGGGGTTGCTTCTCAGCTAAGGGAATCGGCTCTCTCACAGTCTTGCCTAAAAACACAGCCATGAATAAAGAATGGTACCAGAATGTCCTCCAAGAGCAACTTCTCCCAACCCTCCAAGAGCAGTTTGGCGATCAACAATGCCTTTTCCAGCATGATGGAGCACCTTGCCATAAAGCAAAGGTGATAACTAAATGGCTTAGGGAACAAAACATAGAGATTTTGGGTCCATGGCCTGGAAACTCCCCAGATCTTAATCCAATTGAGAACTTGTGGTCAATTATCAAGAGACGGGTGGACAAACAAAAACTTAAAAATTCTGACAAAATGAAAGCATTGATTGTGCAAGAATGGACTGCTATCAGTCAGGATTTGGTCCAGAAGTTGATTGAGAGCATGCCAGGGAGAATTGCAGAGGTCCTGAAGAAGAAGGGTCAACACTGCAAATATTGACTTGCTGCATTAACTCATTCTAACTGTCAATATAAGCTTTTGTTACTCATATGTTTGCAATTATATTTCTGTCTGTGATAAAAACATCTGTCAAACACACATAAAAACCAGAGGGCAGCAGATCATGTGAAAATATAATATTTGTGTCATTCTCAAAACTTTTGGCCATGACTGTAGATATCAACACTCACTCCCTTTAACAACCCTGCTTACCTTATGGTGGTCTGTGAAGGACACATCACCTATGGATCCTGTGTAATGTTAAACCTACCCCTCTACTGGATTTTGCGTTAGTCAGTTGGTAAGTTAAGCTACAGGGTTGTCAAAAACAAGAGTTCATTTTGCTATACTGCTTGCATCAAATGAACATCACATTGGATTTCTTCAGTTCAAGTAGATTAGTGTTCCCCAACATTTCTTACCTTGAGAGCCACATTTAGCTCTGAGAGATGTTCACGAGGCACATACAGAAGCCCCCGAGCAGTGATATCCAGTTCCTGCCTCCTCCACAGTAGTGACACCCAGAGCCCCCAATATGACAGCCAAATCTTTCCCATAGAAATCAAATTGATGCAGTATACTTAAATCCATGGGCTCCCACCTTACCCCCATTTGGTATTCATGCATCAGCACTCCAACCACACTACTGAATCCAGCCTCAAGCAATCCTCTTACTGGCAAAATCAACATATCTCCAGCTTACCATATCTCTCTACCCCCATGGCAATTACATTCACATCCAGATGTGCTCTTCTGTGTTAGGCTACTCACAAAATTCACCAACTGTTTCTTATACCTGGTGAAAATGCACCAAGCTGGCAGAAAGCCACGAGCCACATATCATGGACCCGAGAGACACTGGTTGGGGATCCCTGAAGTAGATTATAGATTCCACAGAAAAATAAATGTCTTTTAGGGTTGTACAGACCCCTTCATCAGGACTTTGTAAAGGCACAAATGGAATGTCTAGATTACAGAATAGAAATTGTCCTGATGAACATGTACGTCTGTGGAATCAATCATCTACTTGGATTGAAGCTATCCCATACTTCGTATATTTGATGCTAGCAAAGTTATTGTTTTTGAGAAACCTGTATTCTATTCAGTAGTGCAAGCTTTCTGCTTGTATTCATGCACACAGCTCTACCAATAACCTGAATGGTATGTAAGGTATTTTAACCCAATACTTTTTGCTACTGTAATGATTTGGAACTTTTTGCTATCAATGCCTCAGATATTAGTTATTTAGAATGAGACTTCAGATTTAAACAAGTGTGGCTGAAATCGTAAGGCCAGTGTCTGATATATGATGTCCATGGATGGGGCAGCAGGTATCAGCTGTCAGGTTCTCTTTAATATTTGTCTGTAAGTTTCTCCTATGGTCACGCTCAGCAGCCAGCCAAACTTTGGCCCTAGTACCGAAAAAACCCACAAATGTCCCTAGTTTACTTTTGACAATACGCTATTCAGTTTTTTTCATCTGTAAATACTGCCTTCTACAAGCATTCTTCTGCTAAAGCCTCCTAATGGCACATGCCTGTAGGTAAATCAGGCTCTGTTTATTGTACTTTTCTCAAAACATTCATTTTCTATGACATTTTTTTTTTCGTTTCCTCATTATTTCAGGTAAACCCCAGCATTAGCATTGCTTGCTAAAACTTTTTTAAGCAAATCCATCCAGATGATCACAGGTTAAGTGTAATGTTATTTCTAATACTGTATGTTGCACGTGTGCTATCAGCTGCAGTACGTCACATTTGATTCCTATTTTTTTCTGTTTCCCTTTTTTTTTCCTGGCTGTAAAAGTTCATACGGTATTTCTGTCTGCTCCCTGGAGCTCTCAGGACTATGGCAGATGAAAATTCACAGAGGCTTGTAGAAGTCCCTGAGAGGCCACATGTAGGAGGACACACAAGTAACAATCAAGCCCAGTTATCACCTCTGGCTCACTCCTCAGTCTGCCAGGCTGCACAGGTCCTCAGGGTGACTCATGCACAGCCCGTGACATTCCTGACTTCTTCCCATCCTCTTATTTTAACTTTCTTCCAGACCCTCTTCCACCCTCCCATCCCTACTCCCCCCAGTCCTTCTCGTCTTCACTATCCCAATTCTCAGGAGTCACACATGAGGCCATCCAGTCATACATTGTCCATCAGGCATGTTTACGTATTCCGTGACAGCGGACACATCTGGAGCCCATATTCAGGTTATTCTTGTGCCACTAGACACATTCCACAAGATCATTCCATCAGTTGTTATGGCGACCCTATTCCCTCCAGTGGTTTTCAAGTTGCATGACAAAACTAACTTGGATCTCAGTTGGGAAAGAGGTACAAGCAGGGAAGAGGACTTCAATAAGGGATGGGTATACAGTGTTCCGATTACAGTATAAATTCTGTTATGACACTTTTGTTCATTTATTAGCTACTATATACAGTACAGACCAAAAGTTTGGACACACCTTCTCATTCAAAGATTTTTCTGTATTTTTATGACTATGAAAATTGTAGAATCACACTGAAGGCATCAAAACTATGAATTAACACATGTGGAATTATACATTACACTTTACAAAAAAGTGTGAAACAACTGAAAATATGTCTTATATTCTAGGTTCTTCAAAGTAGCCACCGTTTGCTTTGATTACTGCTTTTCACACAGAAAAGGTGAACGGCTGGACTCTACATGCCTGGTTCCCACCGTGAAGCATGGAGGAGGTGGTGTGATGGTGTGGGGGGTGCTTTGCTGGTGACACTGTTGGGGATTTATTCAAAATTGAAGCGGTGAGCAGTCCAGCTCACCCCAAACCATCTCGATTGGGTTCAGGTCTGGTGACTGTGGAGGCCAGGTCATCTGGCGTAGCACCCCAACGCTCTCCTTTTTGGTCAAATAGCCCTTACACAGCCTGGAGGTGTGTTTGGGGTCATTGTCCTGTTGAAAAATAAATGATGGTCCAACTAAACGCAAACCGGATGGAATAGTATGCTGCTGCAAGATGCTGTAGTAGCCATTCTGGTTCAGTATGCCTTCAAGTTTAAATAAATCTCCAACAGTGTCACCAGCAAAGCACCCCCACATCATCACACCACCTCCTCCATGCTTCACGGTGGGAACCAGGCATGTAGAGTCCATCCGTTCACCTTTTCTGCGTGCAAAGCAGTAATCAAAGCAAAAGGTGGCTACTTTGAAGAATCTAGAATATAAGACATATTTTCAGTTGTTTCACACTGTTTTGTAAAGTGTAATGTATAATTCCACATGTGTTAATTCATAGTTTTGATGCCTTCAGTGTGATTCTACAATTTTCATAGCCATGAAAATACAGAAAAATCTTTGAATGTGAAGGTGTGTCCAAACTTTTGATCTGTACTGTATATATGTATTTATATTGAATATACAGTTATATGAAAAAGTTTGGACACCCCTATTAATCTTAAGCTTGATGTTTTATAAAAATCGGTGTTTTTGCAACAGCTATTTCAGTTTGATATATCTAATAACTATTGGACACAGTAATGTTTCTGCCTTGAAATGAGGTTTATTGTACTAGCAAAACATGTGCAATCTTCATTCAAACAAAATTTGACAGGTGCATAAGTATGGGCACCCTTATCATTTTTTTGTTTTAAATACTCCTACCTACTTTTTACTGACTTACTAAAGCACTTTTTTTGGTTTTGTAACCTCATTGAGCTTTGAACTTCATAGCCAGGTGTATGCAATCATGAGAAAAGCTACTTAAAGTGGCCACTTGCAAGTTGTTCTCCTGTTTGAATCTCCTCTGAAGAGTGGCATCATGGGCTCCTCAAAACAACTGTCAAATGATCTGAAAACAAAGATTATTCAACATAGTTGTTCAGGGGAAGGATACAAAAAGCTGTCTCAGAGATTTAACCTGTCAGTTTCCACTGTGAGTAACATAGTAAGGAAATGGAAGAACACAGGGACAGTTCTTGTTAAGGCCAGAAGTGGCAGGCCAAGAAAAACATCAGAAAGGCAGAGAAGAAGAATGGTGAGATCAGTCAAGGACAATCCTCAGACCACCTCCAGAGAGCTGCAGCATCAACTTGCTGCAGATGGTGTCACTGTGCATCGGTCAACTATACAACGCACTTTGCACAAGGAGAAGCTGTACGGGAGAGTGATGCGAAAGAAGCCGTTTCTGCAAGTACGCCACAAACAGAGTCGGCTGAGATATGAAAAAGCACATTTGGAGAAGCCAATTTCTTTTTGGAAGAAGGTCCTGTGGACTGATGAAACCAAGATTGAGTTGTTTGGTCATACAAAAAGGCGTTATGCATGGCGTAAAAAAAACACAGCATTCCAAGAAAAACACTTGCTACCCACAGTAAAATTTGGTGGAGGTTCCATCATGCTTTGGGGCTGTGTGGCCAATGCCGGCACCGGGAATCTTGTTAAAGTTGAGGGACGCATGGATTCCACTCAGTATCAGCAGATTCTTGACAATAATGTTCAAGAATCAGTGACAAAGTTGAAGTTACGCCGGGGATGGATCTTTCAGCAAGACAATGATCCAAAACACCGCTCCAAATCTACTCAGGCATTCATGCAGAGGAACAATTACAATGTTCTGGAATGGCCATCCCAGTCCCCAGACCTGAATATCATTGAAAATCTGTGGGATCATTTGAAGACGGCTGTCCATGCTCGGCGACCATCAAACTTAACTGAACTGGAATTGTTTTGTAAAGAGGAATGGTCAAAAATACCTTCATCCAGGATCCAGGAACTCATTAAAAGCTACAGGAAGCGACTAGAGGCTGTTATTTTTGCAAAAGGAGGATCTACTAAATATTAATGTCACTTTTCTGGTGAGGTGCCCATACTTATGCACCTGTCAAATTTTGTTTGGATGCAGATTGCACATTTTCTGTTAGTACAATAAACCTCATTTCAAGGCAGAAACATTACTGTGTCCAATAGTTATTAGATATATCAAACTGAAATAGCTGTTGCAAAAACACCAATTTTTTATAAAACATTAAGCTTAAGATTAATAGGGGTGCCCAAACTTTTTCATATAACTGTATACTTACCTTGTAATGTCTTCACATCCTGTTCCGTCCAGATGTGTCAGGATCCCAAAATTCCAAGCGGTGGAAGTTCACCTGCCGCCATATTGGGACACCCAAGTGATGGGTGTCTCAATATGGAAACTGCTGGTGGTACCAGCCTCTTGCGCGGTACCACTAGCGATAAAACCCGACACACACACACACAGTGTATACGCCGTACGCATCACACACACACACTGTATGCGCCATATGCACCACACACACTCACTGTATACGCCGTACGCACCACACACACACTGTAACGCCGTATGCACTACACACACACACTCTATACGCCGTATACACCACACACGTACTGTATACGCCGTACGCACCACACACACACACTGTATAAGCTGTACGCACCACACACACTCAGTGTATACGCCATACACACCACACACACAGTATACGCCGTATGCACCACACACACACTGTATATGCCGTGAACACCACACACACACACACTGTATACGCCGTATGCACTACACACACACACTGTATACGCAGTACAGACACACACTGCATACGCCATACACACCACATACACACTCTATATGCCGTACGCACCACACACACACACACTGTATACGCCTTATGCACCACATACACACATACTGCATACGCCGTACGCACCACACACACACTGTATACACCGTATGCACCACACACACTGTATACGTCGTATACACCACACACTGTATATGCCGTATGCACCTCCATACACACAAACACACACTCTGTATATGCTGTACGTACCACACACACACACTGTATACGCCATATGCAGCCTCTTGCGCGGTACCACTAGCGGAACACAGTCGTGAACATGCCGCCACCGAGATCAGCCGAATGATTCACTGATGGATGCCATCTTTGTACAGAAGCGCATGCACAGTTTTAAAGAGAGAGTGGATAGGTGGGTGACCACATGGGGGGAGAGATTCTCAACACTGCAAAGCCTGCCCGCCATCGTGACATTGCCGCCCTCATGATAGCATCGGGCCTCCATCTAGTATACATATATATATATATGCATATGCACCAATATTCATATTTTTAGAGATGAGCAACTTTGCCTTTTTTTAATGTCGAGTCGGGTTTCATGAAACCCGACTTTCTCAAAAGTCGAGTCGAACGAAATAGGCCGACTATCAGGAAAAGTCGGTGGTCGACTGAAACACGTAACCCAATGCAAGTCAATGGGGAAGCAAAGTCGTCAGGGAGTGGAGGACAGTAAACACACCTACAGTGCCCATTTCAATGCCAATGGCATCAATTCTTATTACTTAGGCTTGGCAACCTTCATATACTTTATAATAATAGTTATGCATTGAAAACTGGGGGTTATTTGGCTAAAGTTGTGGGGGGGTAGGGCTGGCTCCAGGTTTTCGTGTGCCCCGGGCCAAAGAGTGTCAGTGGGCCCCTTTAACACATACCACAATTCATGATGCTCCGATACGGCACAGAAATATAGGTATAGTACAATGACAAATACTTCACTTCTTACATTACATGACTGATATCTATTTTAAAATCTACAATAGCTCAAAAATTATGGCCACCACATAGTGCGCCATACAGAATAATGAGCCCCATATATTGCTCCATACATAATTGGTCCCATATAATGTTCCATACAGTATATGATGAGCTCCACATAATGCTCCAGTATATGATGGTCCCCATATAATGTGCCATACAGTATAGGACGGTCCCCATAGAGTAGAATGAGCCCCACATATTGCTCCATACAGTATAATGATTCGCATATAAAGCTCCATACAGTATATGATGGGCCCCATATATTGCTCCATACAGAATGGGCTCCATATAATGCTCCATACAGAATAGGCCCCATATGTGCTCCATATGATGCTCCATACCCTATATGATGCCCCATAAATAATGAACCCCATATGATTCTCCAGTATATGATGGGCCCCATGGATGATGCTCCAGTGTATGATGGGCCAATATAATGCTCCATATATAATGGGCCCCATATGATGTTCCAGTATATGATGGGCCCCATGGACGATGCTCCAGTATTTTATTGGCCAATATAATGCTCCATATATAATGGGCCCCATTTATAATACTCCAGTCTATAATGGGCCCTGTATATGCTGCTCAAGTGTCTGATGTCCCCTGTTGTGAACACGTTGGAGGCGACTTCGGATCTGGGGCTCCCTCCGGTGGTTGCTGAGGGTAATGAACCAATTGCTGAATGGCTTTCAGCTGGGTCCGATTGGTCTGATATAAAGTGACCTGAACTCCCATCAGCCTTGCCAGTAATCAATTGTTCTTCCAGGTCTTGGTTGGCGCTCAGCTTGCAATCCTGCTTTCATTCAGATAAGTGAATTGCTGTTTTTTCTCCTTTGGTTGGATTTTCCTTGCTGGTTTGCTGCCTAGTAGTGGACTTCAGCCTGGTCCCCTGTTGGGGCCTGGCGCTGCATTTGTGCTCAGTTTGTGTTTGCACTTTTGCTCTGTTCCTGTGTCACTTTTTATTTGCTGATTTGCTGTGTGTTACACCAGAGATCTGATTTAGGTAGTAGAGATCGTGTGATCTCAGGTTTTTTTGTTAATCAGAAGTGTTGGTATTTTTGTCAGGGTTTTTTTGGGTTGCAGTCAGAATTCTTTCCTATACCTTTCTATCTAGACAGATTTGGGCCCCAGCGTTTGCTCATTCTATTTCTCTCTGTATTCGTATTTCTTCTTGTCTAACCGCCATTACATGTTTGGGGGCTTCTTATTTCTTTGGGGGTTCTGCTACGGGGCAGTTAGCTTTCATCATGCTGCCTTTAGGTGTAGCTATCTCTCGGCTGTGACGAGGCGTCTAGGATCACCGTAGGTACGCTCCACGGCTACTTCTAGTGTTGCGGTTAGTTTTGGGTTCTGCAACCCAGTAGTTTCCAGCCTCTCTGGTGTATTGCTACTTTGGCTATTTTTGCTGTTTCTCCTCAGCTACCGAAACATAACGGTCCCCCATTTAGAATGCTCCAGTATAGGATGGGCCCCATCGATGATGTTCCAGTGTCTTATGGGCCAATATAATGCTCCGTATATAATGGGCCCCATTTATAATGCTCCAGTGTTTAATGGGCCCGTACATGCTGCTACAGTGTCTGATGTGGCCCATTTAGAATGCTCCAGTATATGATGGGCACCATGGATGATGCTCCAGTGTCTTATGGGCCAATATAATGCTCCATACATGATGGGCCTCATTTATAATGCTCCAGTGTATAATGGGCCCCGTATATGCTGCTCCAGTGTCTGATGTGGCCCATTTAGAATGCTCCAGTATATGATGGGGCCCATGGATGATGCTCCAGTGTATAATGGGCCAATATAATGCTCCATATATAATGGGCCCCATTTATAATGCTCCACTGTATAATGGGCCCTGTCTATGCTGCTCCAGTGTCTGATGTGGCCCATTTAGAATGCTCCAGTATATGATGGGCCCCATGGATGACGCTCCAATGTCTTATGAGCCAATATAATGCTCCATATATAATGGGCCCCATTTATAATGCTCCAATGTATAATGGGCCCCATATATGCTGCTCCAGTGTCTGATGTGGCCCATTTAGAATGCTCCAGTATATGATGGGCCCCATGGATGATGCTCCAGTGTCTTATGGGCCATATAATGCTACATATATAATGGGCCCCATTTATAATGCTCCAGTGTATAATGGGCCCGTATATGCTGCTCCAGTGTCTGATGTCCCCATTTAGAATGCTCCAGTATATGATGGGCCCCATGGATGATGCTCCAGTGTATAATGGGCCAATATAATGCTCCATATATAATGGGCCCCATTTATAATGCTCCACTGTATAATGGGCCCTGTCTATGCTGCTCCAGTGTCTGATGTCCCCCATTTAGAATGCTTCAGTATATGATGGGCCCCATGGATGATGCTCCAGTGTCTTATGGGCCAATATAATGCTCCATATATAATGGGCCCCATTTATAATGCTCCAGTGTATAATTGGCCCCGTATATGCTGCTCCAGTGTCTGATGTGGCCCATTTAGAATGCTCCAGTATATGATGAGCCCCATGGATGATGCTCCAGTGTCTTATGGGCCAATATAATGCTACATATATAATGGGCCCCATTTATAATGCTCCAGTGTATAATGGGCCCCGTATATGCTGCTCCAGTGTCTGATGTCCCCATTTAGAATGCTCCAGTATATGATGGGCCCCATGGATGATGCTCCAGTGTTTTATGGGCCAATATAATGCTCATATATAATGGGCCCCATTTATAATGCTCCACTGTATAATGGGCCCTGTCTATGCTGCTCCAGTGTCTGATGTCCCCCATTTAGAATGCTTCAGTATATGATGGGCCCCATGGATGATGCTCCAGTGTCTTATGGGCCAATATAATGCTCCATATATAATGGGCCCCATTTATAATGCTCCAGTGTATAATTGGCCCCGTATATGCTGCTCCAGTGTCTGATGTGGCCCATTTAGAATGCTCCAGTATATGATGAGCCCCATGGATGATGCTCCAGTGTCTTATGGGTCAATATAATGCTCCATATATAATGGGCCCCATTTATAATGCTCCAGTGTATAATGGGCCCTAGCTATGATGCTCAAGTGTATGATGGGCCCCATATATAATTCTCCAGTGTATAATGCTCCCCATATATTGCTCCAAACATTGAACAAAATGAAATACCTCTCCTCCCTGGGCACTGCTCTACTCTGGACTCCTCAGCGTCCCCATCTTCCAGCTCTCTGCACTTGGACTGTTCAGGCAGAGGGCATACAGACTTGACATCATCGCGCTCTCTGACCTGAATGTCACTGTCAGGAAACGCAACAGATGTCACAGCGGTGGAGCAGGGAGAGGTAAGTATTGCAAGTGCTGGGCCCTAAGCAAGCAGGGGGGCCCATTCATGGGCGACGGCAATGGCACAGGGCCCCTCATAGTACGCCGGTGTGTCTGAAGGCGAGTGGCCCCCCAACCATCAGAGACACTTTTGCGTACTATGAGGGGCCCTGTGCTAGTGCCATCACCCACGAGTGGGCCCCTCACCTGCTCAGGGAACCGGCACTTGCCTGGGTGCGCCAGGTGCTGACACCGGCCCTGGGGGGGACAGCCCAGTTAAGGAGGTGGAAAAACTGGCATATGTTGAGGTGTAGGCTGGACGTTCAGCATCTGCAAATGGAGGAATTGGAGAAGTCGGAGGAAGAGGAGGACAAAGCGAGCCATTTTGCTGGCAACCTATGTGTCATCAGGGAAGGTGGTACAAAATCCTTTAGAAACCCAGGCATGGTTCATTTTATGAAGGTGAGATCACCAACATTTTTGGTCGACAGCCGGGTCCTTCATTCTGTCAGGATTGATCGCGCTGCACTGAAGATAGCACTCTACCAGCAGGGCAAACGAGCTCCGGTAAAGCATATTGGGCCAATTCAGGCCAGGTGTCCAGTTTACAGGCCCAGTAGTCAAAGGGGAATGAACAGTGAGGGAGAACATCGATACGGGAGGAGAGGTAATTTTGAACTATAGTTGACAACTGCTGTCTCCTGTCTGTTGCAATCGATTCAGTATTAACAGTCGTGTGAGCGGTACTCGAGAAATCAGTCCACAACATGGTCATGAAACCCCTGTCTCCAACGCCACTTTGGCTGTGTGCACCACAAACACCTCTTTCATTTGGCCCAGTACGGCTCGTGGTAGAACCTGCACCGCTGCTGTGTGCTGGGAATGCCTCTAACAAACGGTTTACCAGAGTTGCTTGTTTGTTCGCTAATATTAGCTCTAGGTTCTCTTGTGGCATGGTGTTCTGTAATTTGTTTTTAAAGTGTGGATCGAGGATGCTGGCCACCCAGTAGTCGTCATCCTTCATAATTTTGGCAATACGGAGGTCCCTTTTTAGGATCCGCAAGACAAAATCACACATGTGGGCCAATGTTCCAGGTGTCAATGATGCACTGACAGTGGTGGGTGGAGGAGCACTTTCTGCCAAATCCACATACCTCCAGTCATGCACAAACCTTGTACCTGACCTTGGCAAGACAACATTTTCTCTTGCCCCCTGAGAAGCATCCTCCTCCCCAAAATAATCATCCTCCTCATCCTTCTCCTCCTCTTCCTCTTCTTCCTCCACCTCGTCCAAGACAGTTCCCTGAGCAGACAATGCCTGACTGTCATCAAGGCTTCCCTCCTTCTCCACCTCTTCCTCCTCCGCTGCAGACGCCTGATCCTTAATGTGCGTCAAAGTTTGCATGAGCAGACGCATAAGTGGGATGCTCATGCTTATGATGACGTCGTCTGTGCTTACCAGCCGTGTGCATTCCTCAACACACTGAAGGACTTTACAGAGGTCTTTCAGCTTTGACCACTGCACACCCGATAACTGCATGTATGCCCTCAAACTGCCTGCCCGTGTATCCTCTCACAAATGCATTACAGCCTGCCTCTGTTCGCACAGCCTCTCAACCATGTACATGCTGGAGTTCCACCTTGTTGCAACATCTATGATTAGGCGGTGCTAGGGGAGGTGGAGCGTTCGCTGCAGCCTCTGCATACGACTGGAGTCAACGGGCGAGCGACAGATGTGTGAGCACAGTCTTCGCACCTTATGGAGCAGGGCTATTAACTACGGATAATTATTTAGGAAGCACTGCACCACCAGGTTCAAGGTGTGAGCCAGGCAAGGAATGTGTCTGAGTTTTTCCAGGGCTATGGCCGCCACAAAATTACGGCCGTTATCACTGACTACCTTGCCTGGTGCAAGATGTAGACTGCCCAGCCATGACTCAGTTTCTCGCTGCAAGTAGTCGGCCAGTACCTCCACGGTGTGTCTGTTGTCGCCCAAAGACATCATCTTTAAAACAGCCTGCTGACGCTTACCACTAGCTGTTCGATAGTGGGACACCTCGTGTGCAACACTGGCAGCTGCGGATGGAGTGCTCATGCGACTGCGCTCTGTCGATGAGCTTTTGCATCTGGAGGAGGAGGGTCGAACACCTACAGCCAACTTTAGCCTATACCGTGGACTAGGCACACTGTCCCACTGCCTCTGTCCCCTGTGAACCCTGCATCCACCACATTAACCCAGTGCACAGTGATGGACACGTAATAGCCCTAGCCATGCCTACTGGCCCATGCATCTGTTGTGAGGTTGACCTTTCCACTCACTGATTGTTTGAGTGCATGGACAATGCGGTCTTTCACATGCAGGTGGGGGGCAGAGATGGCTTTTCTAGAAAAGAAGTGCCGACTGGGTAGGTCATAGCGTGAAACAGCGTAGGCCATGAGCTCTCGGAACGCTGCGCTTTCAACTAAACGGAAGGGCATCATCTCTAATGAGATCAGTTTGGCAATGTAGGCGTTCAAAGCCAGTGTACGCGGATGAGAGGATGAGTACTTTCTTGTCCTACTCAGAGTGTCTGCTAGGGTGAGCTGACTTGAGAGCTGCATATGGGTGAACTAGAGGTGGACATGACAGACTGAGAGGGGGTTGGTGATGGTGGTGGTGGTGCTGGTGGTGATGGCCTAAATTCAGTCTTTTGTTGCAAAAACATTGTGATTCCCTGACTGCTTTGGCCTTGCGACAACACCTCAACATTTCTTGCCGGTGGTGTGCTAAACGGTGGGCTTACAGTGGGGGAAGCGATGTAGCATTGCTGGCTACCTTCAGTCGGAGCAGGTGCACATGTGCTACCTGAGGTTTTGCAGTCCGTCTACGCTTAAAAGTGCATGTTCATTAAATGTCTAAGCATGCAACTGGTATTCAAATTTCGGAGATTTTTCCCTCGGCTAAAGGTCCTTCCGCACTTCTTACAGATAACCTTTGCCTCATCAATAGAATATTGGTCAAAAAAGTGCCACACTGCACTCTTCTTACTATGGGATAAATTTTCAGGGCTTGCACGCTGTGCTAATTTGACCGTCTGGCCAAGCTGTCCTGCAACTTTTTTTGTTTTTTTAACACGTTTTTGGACTGCTGCGGGCCTGCCAGATAAACGCTGCTGCGATGTCGATGAAGGCTGCGGATCCTCCTCCTCTTCTGAGCTATTGCCAGCGGCACCCTCTTCACCCAATGGATGCCAATCTGGGTCAACAACTGGGTCATCCATCACCTCCTGTTCAATTTCATCTGCACCTTCCTCTGTGTCACCGTGTAAGGTGGTATAGTATGCGGGAAGGGGCACCTGAGTTTCATCAGGGTCAGATTCTGGCTCAGTGGACAGCGAGGGAAATGTAGTGCTTTGGGTGAATATACCAGCAGAATCATTTAGCAGTGGCTGTGCATCAGTGCACTCCATGTCAGATTAATGTTGGACTGGGGAATTCAAGATTTGACTTGATAATCCAGGCATGGTATGTGAAAAGATCTCCATGGAGTAATCTGAAGTGTCGCCTGCCGCATCCTTCACTTTTGGTGGGGGTGAAGGACCTAAGGAAAGGTGTTGTTCCTGACCAGGAGCCTGCACTGATGACTCAGTGCTTGCATTTTTTGAAACTTCAGAAGAGGAGGCGATAGAGCTGGAGGCTGTTTCAGCAATGTAAGACAAAACCTGTTCCTGATGCTCCGGCTTTAAAAGCGATTTACCTACTCCCAGAAAAGGGAGCCTTCCGGGCCTTCTGGAGCCAGACGATGACACCAGCTCAACACCTCCTGCCTTAGGTGCTCTTGTGCTTTTGGAGCTTCCAGCAGATGCACCACCACCATCAGTACCAGCTGGCCCCCCACGCCCACGTCCGCGGCCTCTTCCACCATACTTCCTCATGTTTGGGAAAATGTACCCAAAATACCAGCAGATATATGGTACTGTATCAGAAGCGTACAGCTGTATACAGTCTAGGGATAATTGTAAATCTCAGTATATATTTAAGAGTCAGACACAGACGCTCACAGGCTCAGTATGGATTAGACAAGAATATAAAAAGCTGAAAAAGGGTACTGTATCACAAGCGTACAGCTGGATACAGTGTTGGGCTATTTTCAAATCTCCGTATATATATCAGGAATCAGACACAGACGCTCTCAGGCTCAGTATGGATTAGACAAGAATATAAAAAGCAGAAAAAGGGGTACTGTATCACCAGAAACCAGCTATACATAGTATAGTGAAAATATTGTAAATCTCTGTATATATTTCAGGAGTCAGACACAGACTCTCTCAGGCTCATTATGGATTAGACAAGAATATAAAAAGCTGAAAAAAGGGTACTGTATCACCAGAAACCAGGTATATATTGTATAGTAAAAATATTGTAAATATCCGTAAATATTTCAGGAGTCAGACACAGACGCTCTCAGGCTCAGTATGGATTAGACAAGAATATAAAAAGCTGAAAAAGGGTACTGTATCACCAGATACCAGGTATATATTGTATAGTGAAAATATTGTAAATCTCTGTATATATTTCAGGAGTTAGACACAGACGCTCTCAGGCTCAGTATGGATTAGACAAGAATATAAAAAGCTGAAAAAGGGGTACTGTATCACCAGATACCAGGTATATATAGTATAGTGAAAATATTGTAAATCTCTGTATATATTTCAGGAGTCAGACACAGACGCTCTCAGGCTCAGTATGGATTAGACAAGAATATAAAAAGCTGAAAAAGGGGTACTATATCACCAGATACCAGGTATATATAGTATAGTGAAAGTATTGTAAATCTCTGTATATATTTCAGGAGTCAGACACAGATGCTCTTAAGCTCAGCATGGATTAGACCAGAATATAAAAAGCAGATCCGTAAGAAATAATCACACATGTGGGCCAATGTTCCAGGTGTCAATGATGCACTTACAGTGGTGGGTGGAGGAGGACTTTCTGCCAAAAAAGGTACTGTATCACAAGCGTACAGCTGTATATAGTCTAGGGGTAATTGTAAATCTCCGTATATATTTCAGGAGTCACACACAGACGTTCACAGGCTCAGTATGGATTACACCCAATATAAAAAGTAGGAAAAGGGTAATGTATTAGAAGCATACAGCTGTATAAGTGTTGGGGTAATTTTAAATCTCCATATATATTTCCAGAGTCAGACACAGACTCTCACAGGCTCAGTATGGATCACACCAGAATATAAAAAGAGAAAAAGGTAATGTATTAGAAGCGTACAGCTGTATAAAGTGTTGGGGTAATTTAAATCTCCGTATATATTTCCGAGTAACACACAGATGCTCACAGGCTCAGTATGGATTAGACCAGAATATGAAAAGCAAAAAGTGTACTGTATTAGAAGAGTACAGCTGTATACAGTGTTGGGGTAATTGTAAATCTCCGTATATATTTCCAGAGTAACACACAGATGCTCACAGGCTCAGTATGGAGTAGACCAGAATATGAAAAGCAAAAAGGCTAATGTATCGAAGATGCTAGCGTTACAGTGTAGGGTAATTGGTAATTCTCTGTATATATTTCCAGAGTAACACACAGATGCTCTCTCAGTATGGATTTGACCGTAATACAGAAGGCAGAAAAACGGTACTGTATTAGAAGATGCCAACTGTATATGGTTTTGGGGAAAATTTAATTCTCCGTATATATTTCCGGAGTCACACACAGACGCTCTGTCAGTATGGATTTGACCGTAATACAGAAAGGGAGAAAAATGGTACTGTATCAGAAGATACCAGCTGTATACGGTTTTGGGGAAAATGAAATCTCCGTGTATATTTCCAGAATCACACACAGACAGTCAGCATTTATTTGTCCGTGTACCAGCCGATACACGGTAGTGTGTGAGAAAGCAGTCTCATATATGTGTGGAAAACAATGAACGCTTGTAACTGTGCAGAAAAAAAGAATCGAAGTATAGTGCTGTGTAAGTGCTGTGTAAAAAGCAGTCTGCACAACAGTGTACATACAGCAATACAGCTAGCAGGCACCTAATAATCAGAATGCTGCTGCACACAATAAATTCCTCCCATCCTGGCAGGCAGCCTAATAATCAGCTCTGCTGCTGCACACAAAAATTCCTCCCCTGTCACTGGCAGGCAGCCTAATAATCAGCTCTGCTGCTGCACAGAATACATAACTCCCCTGTCACTGGCAGGCAGCCTAATAATCAGCTCTGCTGCTGCACACAAGAAATTCCTCCCCTGTCACTGGCAGGCAGCCCGAATAAATAGCGCTGCTGCACGCAACAAAATCCTCCCCTGTCACTGCACACTAACTGTACAGCACAATCGCAATCAGCACAAGCACAGAATATCTTTTTTTTCCCTGCCTAACTCTCTCCCTACTGAGAAACAGCGGCAGCAACCTCTCCCTATGCTAAGATCGGCAGAAGTAAAATGGCAGTCGGGGCTCAGGGCTTTTATAGCCACTGTGACGCCACACAAAGCAAGCCAATCACTGCAATGCCCTTCTCTAAGATGGTGGTGGCCGCTGCCCATGTCATCTCATTGCCCACTGTGTGCGTCCTTGCTCATTGGCTGAGAAAAGGCGCCTGCAAGCATTATGGGAAAACCTACTTTGGCGCTCGGGTCGACGACCGCATGGCCGACCTCAAGCTATGGTCGTGTTTCGCTCGGTGAAACCCGACTTTGGCGAAAGTCGTGATTTTTGAATCTGACGACCTGTTTCGCTCAACTCTACATATTTTCAATATGTTTGCTCTGTACAGTATCTTTGTCCACATAGTGTACCTGTTAATATTCACACCCTAGTGCAAAGCTGCAGAACATAAAATGAGAAATACATTACTGTAGATCACTTCAACGTCATCTTAACATCCTCACTGTCTTCCTAATATTTTGCTTTGAATGTATTAGTTTGCAAAATAACAGAAGGCAGAAAAGCAAAATTTTTGTCAAACAAATTAAATACTAACTATTCTATGTTTAACTTTAGCAGTGTAAAATGGTACCATTTATCAAAGGAACAAATTGATCAAACTCTGAATAAAACATATGAACATATTAATTTAATAGATCATATGAAATAACATCTCATTGTCTATTCACAGCACAGAAATTGAGAAATTGGTTAAGCTTTGTTATAAAGTAATTCTATCTCTATCCGTTGGCCTGTAAATTCATCAGCAGAGTACTTGATGCTGTTATTGCAGACTTAGGGCCCCGTCACACATAGCAACACACCAGCAATCCCGACAACGATATGAACTTGTCAGGATCGCTGGTGTGTTGCTACATGATCGCTGCTGAGCTGCCAAACAGGCGATCAGGACAGCGACTATGCGGGTAACAAGCGACGCACGTCGCTTAGTTACCAGCAGTGTACGTTACATACCAGTGCTGTGGTGCAGGGAGCTGGTAACCAAGGTACACATCGGGTTTCTAGGCACCGCGTGGCGCTTAGAAACCCGCTGTGTACCTTGGTTACCAGCTCCCCTGCACCAGTGCGCTGGTATCTAACGTACACATCGGGTTTCTAGGCACCGCCCGGCGCCTAGAAACCTGATGTGTACCTTGATTACCAGCTGATCGCTGGTCTCCCGCCTGCCACATGCAGCGATGTTTTCTGGCCAGCGGGAGACCAACGATCAAAAAAATGTCCAGGACATTCAGCGATGATCAGCGATACCCAGCAGGTGGGCTGATCGTCGCTGAATGTCACACACAGCGGTATCGCTGGGGAGATCGCTGTTGCATCACAAAACTTGTGACTCAGCAGCGATCTCGCTAGCGATCTCGCTATGTGAGATGGGGGCTTTACTCTGTCCATGATATAAACAACTGGGTACATGCTATAGAGCATAGGGTGTTGTGAATATGCTGGAGGTGGCTTCTGAGCTGAGGCTCCCTCCGGTGGTTGCTGAGGGTAATGAACTGATTAATGAATGGCCTTCAGCAGCCTTGCCGGTTATCAATTGTTCCTTCTGGTCTTGCTTGAAGCACTGCTAGTTACCTGCTCTCCCTCAGATAAGTGTTTGCTGTCTGTGTCCGTGCTTTCTTCTTGTCTAACCGCCATTACATGTTTGGGGGCTTCCTATTTTCTTTGGGGATCTGCTCCGGGGCAGATAGCTTTCATCTTTCTGCCTTTAGGGGTAGTTATCTCTCAGGCTGTGACGAGGCGTCTAGGATCACCGTAGGAATGCTCCACGGCTACTTCTAATTGTGTGGTTAGTTCAGGTTACTGCAATCCAATAGGTTCCAGCCTCTCTGGTGTATTACCGCTTTTGCTATTTTTTGCTATTTCTCCTCAGTTACCGAAACATAACAGTATAACCAGCCAGAAAAACTGAAAATTGTCTCTCTCTCAGGAGAAGGCCCAGCGGTTTGCCAACCAGCATAGGACTGATGGTCCTCAATTTAAAGTGGGGGACTTGGTTTGGTTGTCCTCAAGGAATATCCCTATGAAGGTTGCATCTCCAAAATTTAAGCCAAGGTTCATTGGACCTTATAAAATCATGGAAATTATTAATCCGGTTTCCTTCCGTTTGCTTCTTCCAGGGACATTTAAAATCCATAACGTGTTCCACAAGTCCTTATTGAAGAGGTTTGTCGAACCAGTGGTTCCTATGGCTGCGCCTCCCAACCCTGTTTTGGTTGAGGGCAATTTGGAGTATGTGGTTGAGAAGATATTGGATTCTCGTTTTGCTAGACGGAAACTCCAGTATTTGGATAAGTGGAGAGGTTATGGTCAGGAGGACAATTCTTGGGTGTTTGCTTCGGACATTCATGTTGGGAGACTTATCCGTGCCTATCATCGAGCCCATCCTGATCGGCATGGTTGCGCAGGTGAGGGTTTGGTGACTCCTCCTCAAGGGGGGGGGTACTGTTGTAAATATGCTGGAGGTGGCTTCTGAGCTGGGGCTCCCTCCGGTGGTTGCTGAGGGTAATGAACTGATTAATGAATGGCCTTCAGCTGGCGCTGAATGGTAGGATATAAGTGGCCTGAGTTCCCAGCAGCCTTGCCGGTTATCAATTGTTCCTTCTGGTCTTGCTTGAAGCACTGCTAGTTTCCTGCTCTCCATCAGATAAGTGTTTGCTGTTTTTTTTTTCCTCTGTTTGATTTTCTCTGCTGGTTTTCTGCTTGCAGTGGACTGCAGCCTGTCCCCTTTTGGGGGTTTGGCGCTGCAATTGTGCTCCGTTTGTGTCTGCACTTTTGCTTTGCTCCTTTGTTACTTTTTATTTGCTGAATAGCGTTTTGTTACACCAGAAATCTGATTTAGGTGGACGAGATCGTGTGATCTCAGGTTTTTTGGCAATCAGAAGTGTTGGTATTTTTGTTAGGGTTTTTGTTGGATTGCAATCAGAATTCTTTCCTGTACTTTTCTGTCTAGACAGATTGGGCCCCAGCGTTTGCTCATTCTATTTTCTGTCTGTGTCCGTGCTTTCTTCTTGTCTAACCGCCATTACATGTTTGGGGGCTTCCTATTTTCTTTGGGGATCTGCTCCGGGGCAGATAGCTTTCATCTTTCTGCCTTTAGTAGGGTAGTTATCTCTCAGGCTGTGATGAGGCGTCTAGGATCACCGTAGGAACGCTCCACGGCTACTTCTAGTTGTGTGGTTAGTTCAGGTTACTGCAATCCAATAGGTTCCAGCCTCTCTGGTGTATTACCGCTTTTGCTATTTTTTGCTATTTCTCCTCAGTTACCGATCATAACAATAGGGATAATATAGAAGAAATAAATTGTGCAACTTAAGTGCAGTATGAAAATACTAGTAGTCAGGATACATTTTTAATAAACTATCAAGTGTGATTATGATCTCAACTAGAAATAGTGTGTATCAGGTGGGCACAACTGCACTGTGGGCATTGCAATAAGAAATGCGCAAAGGGAGAATTTAAAAAGCCACTATTATCAAACAGAGAGGATCATCCAATTTGATCAGCTGTCTGCACATACCAATTAATGTAGTGGGCAACTCACTTGTAGTTGCAATTGAGGAATCTCAAAGTTCCAGATAGTTGAGAAGAATGTCTAGTTTCAAATCTTAGAAACTGGGACATTTGTTCATTTCTCAAGGCAAAACTGCTACAGCTCCTTCAAGTTAGATGGTTTCCTCTTGTGAACAACAATCTTCAAGTCTGACCACAGAGTCTCAATTAGATTAAGGTTTGGGCTTTGACTAGGCCACACCAAAACAGTTACATGTTTCCCCTTAAACCACTCGAGTGTTGCTTTAGCAGTATGCTTTGGGTCATTGTCTTGTTGGAAAGTGAACTTCCATCCTAGTCTGAAATCACTGACTGACTGAAACAGGATTTGCTCAAGAAAATACCTGTATTTTGCACCATCCATCTTTCCTCGACTCAGACCATTTTCCCTGTTCCCACTGAAAAACATCCCCACAGCCGTTCAGAGTTTTGGAGGGCAGCCCTCTCTAGGTATATTTGTTGTGTTACCATATTCTTTCCATTTAATGATAATGAATTTGATAGTGCTTTGAGGAATCATGATTTGGACTTCTCAACAACTTTGTCCCTGACTTGTTTGAAGATCTCCTTGGCCTTCATGTTGTTGTTTGGTTAGTCGTGCCTTTGGTTAGTGTTGTAGCCTGGTGTTAATGGTGTTGCACCATCCATCTTTCCCTCAACTCAGACCATTTTCCATATCCCTGCTGCCGAAAAACATACCAACAGCATGATGCTGATACCACCATATTTCATTGTGGGCATTGTGTTCTTAGGGTGATGAGCTGTGTTGGTTTGGTGCTAGACATAACGTTTACCTTGGTGACCTAAAAGTTCAATTTGGTCTCATCTGACCACAGTACCTTTCTCCATACATTTGGAGAGTCTCCCACATGTCTTTTGGCAAACTCGAAATGAGCGTAACAATTTTTGTGAGTAAGTAAAGGCTTATTTTTCTGCCTTCCACAAAGGCAACCTCTAAGGAGTGTACGGCTTAGGCCGGGATCACACATGCGAAGAATACGGCCGAGTCTCGCATGTTAATACCCACACTGCCTCTAGCCTTGGGAGCGGGGCGTGTGGCTGCATAGCAATATCTGGAGTCACACGCTCCACTCCTGAGGACAGCGGCAGTGCCGGGTATTAGCACGTGAGGCCGTATTCCTCGCATATGTTATCCCTGCCTTATTGTGGTTGTATGGACAGATACTCCAGTCTCTGCTTAGGAAATCTGCAGATCCTTCAGGGTTACCTTTGGTCTCTGTGCTGTTTCTCTGATTAATGCCCTCATTGCCCGAGCTGAGAGTTTTGGAGGGGAACTCTCTTGGCAGGTTTGTTGTGGCACCATGTTCTTTGTATTTGATGATAATGGATTTGATGGTGCTTCGGGGGATCTTCAGAGATTGGGATTTTTTTTGTAACCCAACCATAACTTGGACTTCTCATCAACTTTGTTGTTGACTTGTTTGGAAATCTACTTGGTCTTCATGGTGTTGTTTGGTTAGTCGTGCATCTTGGTAAGGGTTTGTGCCTGTGTGACCTTTCAGACCATGTGACACTTAGATTTCACACAGGTGGACTTCCTTTCACTATGCTTGTGACTTATGAAAGTTATTGTTTGCACCATAAATTTTTAGGAGTTCATAGCAAAAGGGGTGAATATATATGCACATGTCAATTTTTAGTTATTTGATCCCATAAATTTAAACCCTTTCCCACCTGAGACGTATCGTACACCCCTGTGACCTGGGTCTTAAGAATAAAACTGCCTTATCAATTTTACCTCACATAGAACTATATAATCCCACCCCCCAAAAATAATTCCTAATTACTGATATTTGTTTATTCTGCCTCCCAAAAGTCAGAGTAGAAAGTGATCAAAAATGTCAAGTGTCTGAAAATGATGCCAATAAAAAAGTCAAACTTGTCCCGCAAAATATAAGCCCTCACATGACTCTGTGGGCTGACATATGGAAAAATTATAGGTCTCAATATGGCGATGCAAAAACTAGTTTTTGCAATAAAAAGTGTTTTTTAGTGTGTGACAGCAGCCAAACATAAAAGCCCAATATAAATCTTGTATTGCTGTAATTGCACTTACCCAAAGAATAAATCCGCCTTATCATTTATACCGCATGAGGAACAGCATAATAAATAAATAAAACCAATTCTTCACCTGCTGTTTTGTACATGCTGCCTCCCAAAGAAGCGCAGTAAGGCTCGGTGCACAGTTATCCTGTGCTTTGCACTGATTGCTAACAACCTGTGTTTCCGTGTAAACCTCTGAAATATGTGATTCAGATGGAACCCTTGGTGAAAGATTCCCTATAATGGGGCAGTAAAATCTGCATTATAATATGGTGCTCCTTCCTTTCTGAGCTTCACCCTGTGCCTGAAAAATATTGCCTGATTACATGGCGCGCTCAGAAAAAAGTGGACCTCAGTTTGTTGTAAAAAATTTCCTATTAGTTCATAGAAAAATTAAGAACTTGGGGCTAAAACAACATTTTAGTGGTAAAAATGTAATTTATTCTTCACCGCTCAATGGTATAAAATTCTGTGAGGCACATGTGGTGTCAATATGATCACTTCACCCCTAGATGAATTTATTGGAGAGTGTAGTTTGTAAAATTTGCTCAAATATGGGGAGTTTCTGTTGTTTTGGCACCTCAGGGGCTCTGCCAATGTGACATGGCCCCACAAACCATAGCAGTAAAATCTGCACTATAAAATGGTGCTTCTTACCTACTGAGCATTGCATTGTGTCTCAAAAATAGTATTCCCCCACATATGGGGTATCGGCATACTCAGGAGAAATTGCATAACAAATTGTATGGTGCATTTCTCATGTTACCCTTGTGAAAATAAGAAAAAAAATAAAAATGGGGCTAAAATGCAATTTTTGTGGGGAAAATGTGTTTTTTTTTTATTTTCACACTCAACATTATAAACTTCTGTGAAGCGCCTGGTAGATCAAGATGCTCACAACACATCTAAATACATTCCTTGAGTGATCTAGTTTCCAAAATGCAGTTACTTGTGGGGGTTTCCATTGTTTAGGAACATCAGCGGCTCTCTAAATGTGACATGGCGTCCGCTAATGATTCTAGCAAATTTTACTTTCAAAAAGTATGTATGAATTAAAAATTCCTTTGACATTTAGGCAAAAAAATATTGATATATTTTCATATTTTACATTTTAACCCTTTTCCATCATCGGACGTAATAGTACACCAATGTCGGACTCCCTCCCTTTGATGTGGGCTCCGGCGCTGAGCCCACATCTTTTCCGGCAAATGTCAAACTCTGACAACGGCATTAAACGTCCGCTTCCAGCAAGTGTGCCTGAAATCCCACCCATTGGTGACCCCATCACGTGATCCTGGGTCACCGATGGGTTGGCATGACAGCCAAAAGGTCTCCAGCAGACCTGTATGGTTATCACTGCCAGATTTCTATAGCAAGTCAGCAATTCTACTACATACAGGCCATCTGATCATTGCCTGTATGTAACAGAGGCGCTCGGGTTATGGCAGCTTCTAGTCTCCCATGGAGACTATTGAAGTATGCCAACAGTAAAAAAAAAAATTAAAAAAAAATATAAAAAAATAAAAAATATAAAAGTTCAAATAACCCCCCTTTCGCCCCATAAAAAACAAAGCAATAAATAAATCAAAAATACACATATTTGGTATCGCCGCATTCAGAATTGCCCGAACGATCAGTATATAAAAAAGAATTAACCTGACGCTAAATCGCGTAACGAGAAAAAAGTCCAAATGCCAGAATTACATTTTTTTGGTCGCTGCAACTATTGCATTAAAATGCCATAACGGGCCATCAAAAGATCATATCTGCACCAAAATGGTATTAAAAACATCAGCTCGGCATGAAGAAAGTCCTCACCCAACCCGAGATCACGAAAAATTGAGACGTTATGGGTATTGGAAAATGGCTCAATTTTTATTTTTTTTTAACAAACTTTGGAATTTTTGTTTTCACCACTTAAATAAACAACCTATACGTGTTTGGTGTCTATGAACTGATAATGACCTGAAGAATCATAATGGCAGGTCAGTTTTAGCATTTAGTGAACATGTGGGATTGCATTTTTTTTGCAATTTCACAGCACTAGGAATTTTTTTCCCATTTTCAAGTACCCAACATGGTAACACCAATGATGTCATTCAAAAGTAAAACTTGTCCCGCAAAAAACAAGCCCTCACACGGCCATTTTGACCAAAAAAAAAAAGTTATGGCTCTGGGAAGAAGGGGAGCAAAAAATGAAAATGCAAAACCAAAAATAACTCTGGTCATTAAGGTATTAAAGATTACAAAAAGGAAAGTGGTTCCATTCAAAAGTTTGGGCACCCTGCATGTTTACTACGTAGTAGCACACCCCTTTTGAAAGTACTACAGCTTGTAAATGCATCTTGTAGCCAGACAAGAGTCCTTCAATTCTTGTTTGAACGATTTTCATCTATTGTTTCTTTAAAAATTCTTCCAGTTCTGTGAGATTCATTGGTTGTCTTGCACTCACTGCTATTTTGAGGTCTACCCACAGATTTTCGATGATGTTCAGATCAGTGGACTGTGAGGGCAACTGTAAAACCTTCAGATTGCACCTTTTGAGGTAGTCTATTGGGCATTTTGACGTGGATTTTGACCCACAGATAGTGTTTTTTTACATAAAAAATTTGTTAAAATTTCATTGAATTTATTTTTCCCTGTACCCTTGAAATGTTTCCCATGCCATTGGTTGCAACACATCCCAAAAGCATGATTGATCCAGCCCCATGCTTAATGGTTGATGAGATGTTCTTTTCCTGATATTCTGTGCTCTTTTTTTCTCCACACATAACTTTGATCATTGAGGTAAAGAGTTCTGTTGTAACGTCATCGGTCCACAGGACTTGTTTCCAAAATGCATTAGGCTTGTTTAGATGTTCTTTTGCATACATCTGAAGGCCATATATGTGCAGGTGTCTCCGAACAGAACTGTCACGGGTTTACTGCGACAGAAAGGAGCCAGAAGACCCCAGCATCTGATTTCTCCTACTTCTGCATGGATTAGAAGCTGTAAATTTCTTTTGGCAGTACAGGGGTTAATCTAGCAACTCCCATCTCCTATATAAACTAGGCCCTCGCTAGCACTCATTGTCAGAGAAAGCTTATGCTGCATGGCTGGAGGTGGTTGTTGGTTTATCGGAGAAGGCAGTTTGTGGGTTTATCTGTGACTGTTGCTAGTTTTTAAGTGTGTGATAATTCCCTTTCTTCTCCTACTTTGGTTTAACCTCATCCTCCACTCCCCGGTGTTTTCCTCTGGTACATGTGTGAGTATATTTGTATGTTTGGTATTTTTTGTTACCCCTGTTCGTATTACCTTGTTAGTCTGATTGGTGTATTACAGTACACTAGTACACTATTACTCTCCTCTTCCCTGGGTGGGGGAAGGGTACAGAATGAGGGTGGATTCAGGAGCTAAAGCAAGTTACGTGGCCCCAGCCACGAACAATGACAAGAACAATGTACCACAACTCCACAATTTGCTTCTCTAGCAATCCTACAAGAAGATCTCACTGAAATTTTGTTTGGTCTTCTAGACCTAAATTTGATCTCTACCGTTCCTATTAACTGCCATTTCTTAATTACATTTCACACTGAGCAAAAGGCAACTTGAAAATGCTTTGCTATCTTCTAATAGCTTTTTCCTGCTGTGTGATCCTCCACCATTTCCATTTCAGAGTGCTAGGCAGCTGCTTAGAAGAACCCATGGCTGCTGTTTTTTGGCACAAGGTTAGAGGAGGCTGGGTTATTTACATCAAATGGCCTTTGCTAACGATGATAGATAGTGAACAAGCAATTACCCTAACAGGCTAATTGAGGTCAGAAACCTTGGTCAAAGTTATCTGTGCACACAAATTTCCAAACTTTTGCAAGAAAAATATTTAGAATTGAGAGTCCTCAGTGGTTGATACCATTTAATGGCTAACTGAAAAGGTGGTAACAAATTGCAAGCTTTCGAGACTACTCAGGTCTCTTCATCACATCTTTCCTGTATCAACCTTTTGCAAAATATTTAGAATTGAGAGTTCTCAGTGGTTGATACCTTTTAATGGCTAACTGAAAAGATGGTAACAAATTGCCAGTTTTCGAGACTACTCAGGTCTCTTCATCAGGCAAAGACTAATACAACATCTGAAGAATCACATATTTATACACAGCACAGCACAGAAAAAATGCAATAGATAACACAAGTGACGTGAAGCAGAACTGTCATTATGGGAGAGTGATAAACAGTTGTGTCCATAAATATTGGAACAGTTCGTAGATAAGGAGTGAACGTTTTATTGCCCTCTGATTGGGGTCTGGTATTGTGTTGTGATGCCCCCACAATGTCTGGGAAGCAAATTCCTTAACTGATGTAAAAATACATAAATCCATGCGATACATTGATTCCTGCATTGAGTGTGTCAAAGGTCATCATAAGTTAATACTCCCAGACTCTTCTGTCTCTCAGAGATTTGAAGTTACCTTTCAATACAAGTAATTTCAGGTCCATGGTGCTGTGATCAGGCCTGATCTATATGCCTGATGAAGAGATCTGAGTAGCCTGGAAAGCTTGCAATTTGTCCCCATCTTTTCAGCTAGCCATTAAAAGGTGTCAACCACTGAGGACTCTCAATTCCAAATATTTTTCTATCTACTGGCTAACACAGTACAAAGATATATATCTTTCCTGTATCAAACTTTTGCATGAACCCATTTTCATTTTTGTAATTTTTAAAATGTAAAAAATAAATATATATATTTTCCTAAAATTACAAAGGAAATGTGTCATCTTTAACTGTAGATCTTTTAAAGATCCTTTCATCTTCAACTTGCTTAACTGTTCACAATAACAGTAATTTTAACCAGGGATGCCCAAACTTTCACATGCCACTGTACTTCTTTGAAACGTAATATCATCAGTGACATTCGCTTAAGTCGCTGGTCTAACTCTGATTATTCTACTGAGCATATGCCAGTTCTATTCTGAGGCATGCTCAAGGTGTTCATTGTCCTCACTGGCATATTCTCTGCACATAGGAATAGTCAATAACTGAATAAGACTGACCACTGGATGGTTGACTATGCTGTTATGCCAATTTAATAGGATAGACATCACTGGAAAGAAGTGCAAATGGAGTCGAAAATGTCATACTTGAGCTCTGTTTGTCTGTTTAAAGTTAATGGCACCATTGACTGCACATCTGAATTCATTTTTTCAAGGATTCATACAGATCCACCAGACAGTGAAAAGAATGCACTGATGAATGCGATGTGAACAGCACCTAACTCTGTTCACATCTACAGTGTGTAAGTTTTCAGCTAGAAGCAGAAACCAACCAGGGCATAGAGCTGGATCCATTGCACAATGGACGTTGGTAATGCAGGACAGACCTCATCATATTAACTTATAAAGGGGGTCTGTCGTATTCGGCCAAGATTTCAATCTTTTTGATTTAAAAAAAATAAAAATAATAACAGAATTTGCAAGAGTGGCTCCTATCTGAGTCTGAAATAAATGTGTTATTTTCAGTGCAAAAGAGAAGTTAGTATCTAGTATTTATTATGGTCTCTTTCTCCTATTGCTTTGGCTGGTTTGATGACTCAGCTAAGGCCACAAAAATAATTTATTTGCTTTTGGTCAATTTATATATTTTCTTCTCCCACTCATACTTGTATAAATACCATTGGTATGGATACTGTTGAAACTGGTCACCAAGGCAGCCTGGAATACCTACCCTCAGGAGGGGGCTTAGAGACAATGAAAGGTTATGTAATGAGACTTTAATTCATTTTACACATGATCATTTATCATTGCACTGTTATAGCTGTGTCAGTATACTCCAAGCTGAGAACACTTCGTGCCAAATCGTTCACACATCTCACTCATTGTAAAAAAAAAGTATTACATTGGAAATAAGAGTGTTTCTTCTGACAATTTCTGCAATTTTCTTCATTATTAGTAAAAAAAATCCCCAGTCACCTTAATCAAACAGCAAACGGATGGAACACAACATGTTTGTGCTGTCCACATTTTTTTGCTAATCTTATAATGTAGAGGGTAAATTTGGTCACAAATAGGGCCAAACTTATGCATGTTTAGGCCCATGTAAAGGCCATAGATAAGAGTATGGATTTTCTATCCATTAAAAAAAAATAGCATACATACATTGGTTTGTGTAAGTATTCACCCTCTTAGCTTTTTTAACTATTTTATTACATTACAACCTGTGTTTAAATATTTTTTGTAATCCAATTTGTGTGTGTTGCATCAGTAATAAATAGTCTAAGTTGGTGAAGTGAGAAAAATATAGGAATAAATTACATTTATGGGATCAAATAACTAAAAATTGGCATGTGCATATGTATTCACCCCTTTGCTATAAACCCCATAAAAATTTCTGGGGCAAGCAATTACCTTCATAATTCACATGTGTAGTGAAGGAAGTCTACATGTGTGCAATCTAAGTGTTACATGGTCTGTCAGTATATATGCATCTTTTCTGAAAGGCCGCATAGGCTGCAACACCATTGAGCAAAAGGCACCACTAACCAAACAACACCATGAAGATCAAGGAGATCTCCAAACAAGTCAGAAACAAAGTTGTTGAGAAGTACAAGTCAGAGTTGGGTTATAAAAAAATATCCCAATCCCTGATGATCCCTGGAGCACCATCAAATTCATTATCATCAAATGGAAAGAACATGGTACCACGACAAACCTACCAAGAGAGGGCCGCCTACCAAAACTCTCAACAGGGGCAATGGCTGTGGGGATGTTTTCCGGCAGCAGGGACAGAGAAAATGGTCTGAGTCGAGGGGAAGATGGATGGTGTGAAATTCAGGGATATTCTTGAGCAAAACCTGTTTTAGGCTGTCAGAGATTTGCGTCTGGGACGGAGGTTTACCTCCAACTAGACAATGACCCAAAGCATACTGCTAAAGCAACTCTCAAGTGGTTTAAGGGGAAACTTGTAACTGTTTTGGAGTGGCCTAGTCATAGCCGAGACCTTAATCCAATTGAGAATCTGTGATCAGACTTGAAAATCTAACTTGTAGGAGCTGGAGCAATTTTGCCTTGAGGAATGGTCAAAAGTCCCAGTGGCAAGATGTGGAAAGCTCACAGAGACTTTCCAAAGCGTCTTGCAGCTGTAATTGCCACAGAAGGCAATTACAGTACTGACTATAGGGGTTGAATAGTTATCCACACTGAACTTTTCAGATATTTTGTCCTATTTGTTGCTTACTTCACAATAGCAGGAAAAACAAATCTTCACAGTTGTAGACATGTTCTTGCATGAACTGAAGCAAACTCTAAAAAAACTGTTAAATTCCAGGTTGTGAGATAGAAAAATCCGAAAAACGCCAAGGGGAGTGAACACCATTGCAAGCCACTGTATGTGAAACTTTTATGTGTGAATGAGGTTATACTTACCTTTTAAAGTTAGCACTCTTCCAGTATTGAATGACAGAAGATGGTTCATCAGCCAGAATCTTTGTGTAGCCAACTGGATTAAATGTCTCCAGATCAGTCACACTCAGTCACTTTTATTTAGAAGAATTATTTCATGACACTTGGACTCAGTTTTATGTCATCATTGCTTTGCAATTTTTAATACTTTAATACAGTATAATGGCACGTATCACGATAAGCAAGTACCATTGTTCAGTATTACTCAAACACTGGTGAAATCCAATGGCCTGGAAGATGTTAACAGAAAACATTGAATAATTGGGTAAACATCTTCAAAAGAACAGGAGGAAATCACCATTCTTATGCATTGTTTGGATTCCCAATGTGATCTAGCCTTGATGAAAAAGCAGTATGTCTTTGACAATTACATTGTCCATCTTGCCAGGGTGAGTGTTAAAAGCTGACCACAGTACTTCACTATTTTCAATGAATTGAGCAGAGGTTGAGTATGCACAAACCTCTTGTCACAATCCATTTTTGGATTTGTGGCAGCTCTGGTTCCACTCAATTAAAACATTTTCCTTTCAGGCCAGTGTGGTTAATGTCAGTTTTTCCCCACTGGCATTCTGGTGTAATTGCAGTGCTGCTGGGTCAGCTGATGTGGGCGGGGACCACTCCACCATCCTTTAAAAGGGCACCTGATGCATCAGCTGATTGTCGGTGACAGAGCAATCTACAGGGACCAAGCCGAAGTAAAAAGCTCTCTGGGTGCAGTGGTGCTTCTGCTGAGTTTGCTTTCCTGTTGCCTTCTGCTGTGCAATGCTTTGCAGCAGAGAAAGCTCTGTGTTTATTTACCCGTCCCTTTGGTGTTTGTCGCTGTCCCCTGTGTTGCATTATCTGTAGTGGCTAGGCAAGCATCCTACGCCGGCCAGTGCACTAGCGAGGACAGAGATAGGTGACAGTGAGGAACGAGGTATCCTGATGGCGGCAAGGGGAAGGACCCACATAGGGCTTTAGGTGAGTGCAGGGACAAGCTCAGGTTTGAGCTCAGGTGTTGACCATCCCTCATTCCTTATTGGTAGGGCATTCCTCCCCCCTATTTCATCCCCGTTGTGTGTTGTGCCATTAGCTGACCGACCATCCGTTGGATAGTGTCACCCCATGACACCTCTCTCTACCGGATGGCATTTTGTAGAATCTGGTTACCAGGTTCCAGAGCCCCATTCTCAGAATCACTGGGGGGTCGGAGTGGTTGCATATGTACTGAGAAGTAGGTGTGGACAACACGTAATAAGCTGAAGGAGTTGTTTGGAAATAACACAGGTTGTAGCATGGAAATAAGGAGTATGAGAAGTGGATGGATGATTATATACCTGGCTGGAACTGCACCATAGGAAGCAGAAACAAAACTCTTGACAAACTTGAGGCAGTTGTGAATAACGCTTCTTTATACCAAGGCACCTGACCTCTGCCTGAGCCAGACTTAAAAATCTTAGTGGAATGATATCAGAAGAGTTCTCCTGGTTACCTGAAAACCCGACATGGACTTCTGCAAACTGTCATAGCCATAGGAAAAGGGAGAATGGCCCGGCCATGGGGACATGACAGATTAGTAAAGGCAAGGCTCTATAAAGGGGCAGATACCCTAACTCCAGTGATATATTACTTTCCTCATTGCTGCTGTTTTATGAAAAGCTGTGTTATCTGCAGCAGATCTACAAATTCTCTGAAGGCTGAGCCCTGTATAATCCTTCCCACACTATGGAATAGCAGCTTTCTATGCCCAGTGTTAATAGCCAATCAGTGTTATGGTGGGACGGATTACATTGCAGTCCTCTAGTGATAATCTTCTTCTGAGAAAACAATGGTTTTATAAAAACTACATTAAGCAGACCAATAAGTGATGCATTCCTGGAATCAGGGTCTCTGTCCTTACATTATGCTGTTCTCAGTTTACATAGCAATAAACTGTTGACCGATTCCCTTTAACCCCTTCCCGACCCATGACGCCTACGTTGGCATCATGAAAACCAGTGGCATCCCGACCCATGACGCCAACGTAGGCGTCATGCTATAAATCATGTTCCTGCGGGGTCACTGAAAGGTCACCTGACCCGCAGGCACAGGACCCTTAGTGCATCACCACAGTGGGGGTGTTTGGTTAGGGTTTGTATTATGGTTAGGGGTGTGTAGGGGTTAGGGTTGGGGTTAGGTATGTGTTGGGGTTAGGGTTGGAGTTAGAATTGAGGGGTTTCCACTATTTACGCACATCAGGGGGTCTCCATACGCGACATGGCGCCACCATTGATTCCTGCAAATTTTGCGTTCAAAAAGTCAAACAGTGCTCCCTTTATTCCAAGCCCCGATGTGTGCCCAAACAGTGGTTTACCCCCACATATGGGGTATCAGCGTACTCGGGAAAAATTGCACAACAACTTTGGGGGTCTAATTTCTCCTGTTACCCTTGGGAAAAAAAATTGGGGACTAAAAAGTTATTTTTGTGGAAAAAAAATGATTTTTTATTTTCACGGCTCTGCGTTATAAACTTCTGTGAAGAACTTGGAGATTCAAAGTGCTTACCACACATCTAGAGGAGTTCCTTGGGGGATCTAGTTTCCAAAATGGGGTCACTTGGGGGGGTTTTCTACTGTTTAGGCACATTATGGGCTCTGCAAACGTAACATGACACCCGCAGACCATTCCATCAAGTCGGCATTTCAAAACGTCACTACTTCCCTTCCGAGCCTCGACGTGTGCCCATACAGTAGTTTTCTCCCACATATGGGATATCAGCATACTCAGGACAAATTGGAAACAACGTTTGGGGTCTAATTTCTCCTGTTACCCTTGGGAAAATAAAAAAATTGGGGACTAAAAGATCATGTTTGTGGAAAAAATATGATTTTTTTATTTTCATGCCCGGGCGTTATAAACTTCTGTGTAGCCCTTGGGGGTTCAAAGTGCTCACTACACATTTAGATAAGCTCCTTGGGGGGTCTAGTTTCCAAAATAGGGTCACTTGTGGGGGGTTTCTACTGTTTAGGCACATCAGGGGCCCTGCAACCGCAACATGACGCCCACAGAACATTCCATCAAGTTTGCATTCCAAAATGGCGCTCCTTCCCTTCTGAGCTCTCCCATGCGCCAAAACAGTGGTTGCCCCCACATATGAGGTACCAGTGTACTCAGGACAAACTGTACAACAACTTTTGTGGTCCAATTTCTCCTGTTACCCTTGTAAAAATAAAAAATTGCCAGTTAAAAAAAATCAGTTTTTGAGGAAAAGAATGATTTTTTATTTTCACGGCTCTGCATTATAAACTTCTGTGAAGCACGTGAGGGTTCAAGGTGCTCACCACACATCTAGATAAGTTCCTTGAGGGGTCTAGTTTACAAAATATGGTCACTTGTGGGAGGTTTCTACTGTTTAGGCACATCAGGGGCTCTGCCCGCCCGCAGACCATTCCATCAAGTTGGCATTTCAAAGCGTCACTACATCCCTTCCGAGCTCTGACGTGTGCCCAAACAGTGGTTCCCCCCCACATGTGGGGTACTAGTGTACTTAGGAAAAATTGGACAACAACTTTTGGGGTCCAATTTCTCCTGTAACCATTTTTGAAAATAAAAAATAATGGGCCAAAAAATCATTTTTTGAGAAAAAAAATGATTTTTTATTTTCACGTCTCTGCGTTATAAACTTCTGTGAAGCACCTGGGGGTTCAAAGTGCTCACTGTGCATCTAGATAAGTTCCTTAGGGGGGTCGAGTTTCAAAATGGGGTCATTTGTGGGGGAGCTGCAAAGTTTAGGCATACAGGGGCTCTCCAAACACGACATGGTGTCCGCTAACGATTGGAGTAATTTTCCATTCAAAAAGTCAAATGGCGCTCCTTCCCTTCTGAGCCCTGCCGTGCACCCAAACAGTGGTTCCCCCCCACATATGGGGCACCAGCGTACACAGGAAAAACTGGACAACAACTTTTGGGGTCCAATTTATCCTGTTACCTATGGGAAAATAAAAAATAGTGGGCTAAAAAATGATTTTTGAGAAACAAAAATGATTTTTTTATTTTCACTGCTCTGCATTTATAAACTTCTGTGAAGCACTTGGGGGTTCAAAGTGCTCACTACACATCTAGATAAGCTCCTTGGGGGTCTAGTTTCCAAAATATGGTCACTTGTGGGGGGTTTCTACTGTTTAGCTCTCCCATGTGCCAAAACAGTTGTTCCCCCCCACATATGGGGTACCAGTGTACTCAGGACAAATTGCACAACAACTTTTGTGGTCCAATTTCTCCTGTTACCCTTGTAAAAATAAAAAATAGCGGGCTAAAAGTCATTTTTGAGGAAAAAAAAATTTTTTTTTTCAGTGCTCTGCGTTATAAACTTCTGTGAAGCACTTGGGGGTTCAGAGTGCTCACAACATAATAATCTTTATTTATATATTTTTTTTATATAGCGCTAACATATTCCGCAGCGCTTTACAGTTTGCACACATTATCGTCGCTGTCCCCGATGGGGCTCACAATCTAGATTCCCTATCGGTATGTTTTTGGAGTGTGGGAGGAAACCGGAGCACCCGGAGGAAACCCACGCAAACACGGGGAGAACATACAAACTCCTTGCAGATGTTGTCCTTGATCTAGATAAGTTCCATAAGGGGTCTAGTTTCCAAAATGGTGTCACATGTGGTTTTTTTCACTGTTTAGGCACACAGGGGCTCTCCAAAGGCGTCATGGTGTCCGCTAAGGTCAATGGCGCTCCTTCCCTTCTGGGCCCAGCCGTGCGCCCAAACAGTGATTTATGACCACATATGAGGTATCTGTATACTCAGGAGAAATTGCCCAACAAATTTTAGGATCCATTTTATCCTGTTGCCCATGTAAAAATGAAAAAATTGATGCTAAAAGAAAAATTTTGTTGGAAAAATTAAAATGTCCATTTTTTCCTTCCACGTTGCTTTAGTTCCTGTGAAGCACCTGAAGGGTTAATAATCTTCTTGAATGTAGTTTTGAGTAGCTTGAGGGGTGCAGTTTTTATAATTGTGTCATTTTTGGGTATTTTCTGCCATATAGACCCCTCAAAGTGACTTCAAATGTGAGGTGGTCCCTAAAAAAAATGGTTTTGTAAATTTTGTTGTAAAAATGAGAAATCGCTGGTCAACTTTTAACCCTTATAACTTCCTAACAAAAAAAAATGTTGTTCCCAAAATTGTGCTGATGTAAAGAAGACAAGTGGAAAATGTTATTTATTAACTATTTTGTGTCACATAACTCTCTGGTTTAACAGAATAAAAATTCAAAATTTGAAAATTGCGAAATTTTCTAAATTTTGGCCAAAGTTCCATTTTTTTCACAAATAAACGCAAAAATTATCGACTTAAATTTACCACGAACATGAAGCCCAATATGTCACGAAAAAAAAATCTCAGAATCGCTAGGAGTTATTACCTCATAAAGGGACCCTGGTCAGAATTGCAAAAAATGGCAAGGTCTTTAAGGTCAAAATAGGCTGGGTCATGAAGGGGTTAAAAAGTCAAAATTGACTTTTAGATTGCACTAGAGTCCCTGCTCTCTCCCTTTGTGAAAAGACTATTTGCCTATTTAGTTTCTATGGGAAGCATTGCATGGCCTACAAGCCTTCGTTTCTCTGTTTTTGTCGGTTGGTATCCATTATACAGTCTCATCCTGGTGACTTCCCTTTATATGAACAATTAAAGCTTTCAAAACACATGATGTTCTCTGGTAGGAGAGTTGCAGTGACTTTAACCCCTTAATGACGTGGCCTATTTAGGACGTTAGGACTCAGCCTTATTTTTTAAATCTTGCATGTTTCACTTTATTTGGTAATAGCATTGGAATACTTTTTTTATTAAGGTGAGATTGTTTTTTTTTTACTTGACACATTATATTTTCACATTAATAGTAAATTAAAGTGTTTATGTGTCGTGTTTCTTAAAAAAAATCAATAAACAAGCCTCTGACCCACTGATTGGTTACAGCGGTCATGTGAGTTGTGATGTTACCGCTGCAGTCTGTAAACAGCCACCAGGAGCAGTGTCAGAGTGGTGGTGCTGGACCAGGGGCAGGTGAATAGTTCACCCCTGAGGACATGCTCCAGTGGGACCGGCACTTTATAGCACTCCAGATATTCATGCATATCAATTCTCTTGTTTAGGTTGCCTCATTTCTGATGTCCTTAGTTTTTGTGCATTGCCATGATTAGCCTATCTATGTTAGCTTTGTGGCCTGGTTCAGGGTTTACTTCATGCACTTTTGCACTTTACCTAGGAAACTTCTTGGTCACTTTTATAGTGATATTTACCCTGAACTGTTTAATGGGACAGTCAATAGGCTCCATCATTATTACTTTTCATCTTTTTACTTTATTTTTAACCCCATTTGTGCACTTTGCACTTAATATTAATATTAGTATCAACATTAATATCTTTGTGGGTTATACACAGCATTTTTGCTAATACTTTGAGTGTATTTATAGATACTTACCTGGTGTCCACTGGTCTGTGTTCTTTGATTGTGGTTCTGTCTTCCTTGATGTGACTTTTATTGATATATATTTTTTTCTTTACATTCAATAAAAGATTATCTTTTGCACCATTTTGCATCGCATCGTCCTGTTTCTCCATTTATTTGATGGAGTTTGTGTTTATTGGTTATGCATTTCGGATGTTTTCTTGCTATTATCATTAGACTGTGTTAATGTGACCTGATTCTTATCAGTTTGACAATTGATTACAGGACTGCATGAATCATATCAGCTGTGTACAAAATGATTCGGGGGGTTTCATAGTGTTATAGTTTTAGGTTGAAAGAAGACACAAGTCCATCAACTTTAAATTATAACATAACATGTTGATCCAGAAAAAGGCAAAAACCCATGAGGCAGATGCCATGTTAAGGAAAATATTTCTTCCAGACTTCAAAATAGCAATCACTGTCCCTTTACAGAATCTACTACCCCCATAACTTGAAATTTATCTTTTTAGAAAGGCATCCAGGTCCTCCTTGAACTTTTTTAGTGAATTAACCATTACAACATAATTTGATAAAGAGTTTTTATGGCAGGTGAGGAGGGGGCCATGTCATCATTATTTCATCTTTAAGGCCCTTTCTGGCAGCCAAGCAGTGGATTTCTTTGATGTATGCAATGGAGCATTGTTCTGCATAACAATCCAGGTTTTCGTGAAGGATGCAGACCTTTTTCCTGTAACAGTGATTGAAGAAAGTGTCTTATAAAATCTGGCAACAACCCATGAGGCAGATGCCATATTAAGGGAAATTAACTGGTTGAAACGCAAAGTCTGACTTTCATTTGTTCATTTTCATAGATTTTTGATTTATTATTACTTTTGTCAGATTCAAGTTATTTCTGTCACCATTGTGGTACCAACAATTTTGACTTCGTGTGTAAGTCTCAAGATACATACAGTCATGGCCAAAAGTTTTGAGAATGACACAAATATTACTTTTTACAAAGTCTACTGCTTCACTTTTTCTTATGGCAATTTGCATATACTCCAGAATGTTATAAAGAGTGATCAGCTTAACAGCAATTACTTGCAAAGTCAATATTTGGCTAGAAAATGAACTTAATCCCCCAAAACACATTTCAACATCATTGCAGCCGTGCCTTAAAAGGACCAGCTAACCTCTTTTCAGTGATTGCTCCATTAACACAGGTGTGGGTGTTGATGAGGACATGGCTGGAGATCAATCTGTCATGATTAAGTAAGAATGACACCACTGGACACTTTAAAAGGAGGCTGGTGCTTGGCATCATTGTTTCTCTTCTGTTAACCATGGTTATCTCTAAAGAAACATGTGCAGTCATCATTACAATGCACAAAAATGGCCTAACAGGGAAGAGTATCGCAGCTAGAAAGATTGCACCTCAGTCAACAATCTATCGCATCATCAAGAACTTCAAGGAGAGAGGTTCCATTGTTGCCAAAAAGGCTCCAGGGCGCCCAAGAAAGACCAGCAAGCACCAGGACCATCTCTTAAAAGTGTTTCAGCTGCGGGATCGGGCTACCAGCAGTGCAGAGCTTGCTCAGGAATGGCAGCAGGCAGGTGTGAGTGCATCTGCACGCACTGTGAGGTGGAGACTCTTGGAGCAAGGCCTGGTCTCAAGGAGGGCAGCAAAGAAGCCACTTCTCTCCAGAAAAAACATCATAGACAGACTGATATTCTGCAAAAGGTACAGGCAATGGACTGCTGAGGACTGGGGTAAAGTTATTTTCTCTGATGAATCCCCTTTTCAATTGTTTGGGACATCAGGAAAACGCCTCATTCGGAGAAGACAAGGTGAGCGCTACCACCAGTCTTGTCTCATGCCGACTGTTAAGCATCCTGAAACCATTCATGTGTGGGGTTGCTTCTCAGCCAAGGGAATCGGCTCTCTCACAGTCTTGCCTAAAAACACAGCCATGAATAAAGAATGGTACCAGAATGTCCTCCAAGAGCAACTTCTCCCAACCCTCCAAGAGCAGTTTGGTGATCAACAATGCCTTTTCCAGCATGATAGAGCACCTTGCCATAAAGCAAAGGTGATAACTAAATGGCTCAGGGAACAAAACATAGAGATTTTGGGTCCATGGCCTGGAAACTCCCCAGATCTTAATCCCATTGAGAACTTGTGGTCAATCATCAAGAGACGGGTGGACAAACAAAAACCTAAAAATTCTGACAAAATGAAAGCATTGATTGTGCAAGAATGGACTGCTATCAGTCAGGATTTGGTCCAGAAGTTGATTGAGAGCATGCCAGGGAGAATTGCAGAGGTCCTGAAGAAGAAGGGTCAACACTGCAAATCTTGACTTGCTGTATTAACTCATTCTAACTGTCAATGTAAGCTTTTGTTACTCATATGTTTGCAATTATTATATTTCTGTCTGTGATAAAAACATCTGTCAAACACACATAAAAACCAGAGGGCAGCAGATCATGTGAAAATATAATATTTGTGTCATTCTCAAAACTTTTGGCCATGACTGTATATACATATCTACAATGTATACACTACAAAACCATCTTATCCATAAAGATTCGAATCATAAGCTGTGTGGAGACAGCTCATACAAGCGGCATGTAGGACAGTACTCCTTTAAAGTGGAAGGCGTTTAGGACGAGGTAAGTATTATAGCCGCACGGTATATCACTGGGTTAGTATCAGCAAAATAGCCCATACTATACAAACAATTTCAGTGACAGTTTTACCTAGTGTTTTACTTTTTATTTCATTGGACCAAGTGCATAACCTTACATTTATCTACATTAAACTTCAATTACTATTTCTCCAGCTAAAATAAATCCCTCTGTAATATTAACTAGTTAAGAACGTAGCCAATTTTCATTTTTGCGGTTTCATACTTTCCTCCCCTTTTTGACAGAGCCATAACTTTTTAATTTTTCCAGCGACATAGACATATGAGGGCCTCTATTTTGCAGGGCGAAGTGTAATTTTAAAATACACTATTCTTTTTAACATATAGTGTAGGGGAAAATGGGAAAAAAATAAGTCCAGTGAAATGGCAAAAATGAAATGCAATTTCGTGATTGTCTATTTTCATTTTTACGGCACCAATTGTTCAGTAAGAATGAAGTGGGAGAATAACTTTTCAGGTCAGTACAATTTTGGAAATATCAAACATACTGTATCTAGATTTTTTTACTATTTTATTTGCTATAAAAAATTCTGAACTTTGCAAAAAAGTAGGATTGTGCCCAGTGGCGTAACTAGAAATGGAGGGGCCCCACAGCAAAATTTTGAACGGGGCCCCCTCTCCCAAACGGGCGGCGGGGGGCGGGGTTCTGATAGTGGGCGGAGCCAATAGCAGTGGGCGGAGCAAATCACAGCAATTCTCTAGGCCCAAAAAATACTCTTCAGTCTCATAACGGCTAGCTTTTTGCCCAAATCAGAGCTGTATTTAAAGCAGACATTATGGAAACACAATATAATATAATGGACTGGTAGCAATGCAGCCCCCTTATGCTACCATTACTAGTAACCATGTCCCGCATAACTATTAATGCAGGCACATTATGCCCCCATAACTAGTAATAAGCCCTCTTATTCTCCCATCAGTAGTAATGTGCCCCTCAAGTAGTAATGCAGCCAAGAATGCAGAGTTATCACTCACACAGTATGTGCCCCCGTTAATCTTCGGTGGTATCTTCAGCTCCACAGTGGAGCACACTCACCACCAGTCTTCACCCTAATGGGCGCCGCCGACGAGTGACGTCAGCAGCGTGATCACATGACATGGTCACGCTGCAGACGTCGCTCTGACCCGGCGGTCAGAGCTTCAATTGTACTGGCGTCTGTATAGACACCAGTGCAATTGATTCCTGGGAGACGGCACGCAGCAGCTTCTCTGCGCCGGCTGTCAGCATGACAGCCAGCACAGGGAACCGCCGACTCTCAGGCCATGGGCGGCGGAACACAGCCGCAGGGGAGACAGCTGCAGCAGGGACGGGCCCCCTGCTAGCCCGGGCCCTATGGCAGCTGCTTCCCCTGCTTCCACGATAGTTCCGCCCCTGATTGTGCCACAATTTTCTAAGACCCATAACTTTTTATTTTTTCCACAAATTAAACTGTTGTGAGGACTAGAGATGAGCGAATATCTTCGACTCCCTCCTTATTTTGCAAGCTATAGCGCTTACCGAATAAGCTGCAGCGGGAACCCGGATACCTGGAGCGCTCACGATGATCAGCTCCATGTGTCACAGCTGTGTCACAGTCACAGCACATGCATGGAAGCCTGTTGGGTTCTTCATACATGTTTGTGACTGTCATACAGCTGCGACACATGCAGCTGCGGAGCTCAAGAGCTGATCAGCAGGAACACTCCATGTATCCAGGTTACCAATACGGTTTAAACAATTTTGTATTTGGATAAATCAAACTTTTGCAGATAATGCAATACAAAATACGTATATATATACTTGAGTATAAACTGACCCGAATATAAGCCGACACACTAATTTTACCCCATTAAATTGGAAAAACTTATTGACTAAAGTATAAGCCTAGTATGCATGGCCCCCTCATCGCCATCTTGGTTGGTATGCATGACCCCTTCATTCCTGTACTGGTATGCATGGCCTCCTCATCCATATCCTGGTATTCTTTGCCCTTCATCCCTACAATGGTATGAATGGCCCCCTCAACCCTAGCCTGGTATGCATAGCCTCCTCATCCCCATCCTAGTATGCATTGCCTCCTCATCGCCATTCTGGTATGCATGGACTCCTCATCCCCTTCCTGGTATGCATGGCCCCCTCAACCCTATCCTGGTATGCATGGCCCCCTAATTCCTATCTTGGTATGCATGGCCCATACTGACCACATACTGAATGTGTAAACGTGGCCACACAGAAAGAATCAGCTATGATCTCATGCTGTCCTACTCCTAAATTTCATGCTGAAAACCTACTCTATTTCTCTGTTCTGTGGTCTATAGCCATCAGCACAGTGTAGGGTGTGTCTCAGACTACCACTTCCATCATATCCTGCTGCAAGGAAGTGGTAGTCTGAAATGTTGGAGACATCAGTCACTATGGGAATGCAGAAATGGCTAAATGTTACTGATAAGAAGAACTGAGTAAAGGATTGCAAGGCTCGATGAAGCTATATAATATATATATATATATTATATATATATATATATATATATATATATAATAATGTCATAGAATGGGGAAAATAAGTATTTAATACACTGTCGTTTTTGTATGATTACCCTCTTACAAAAAATATAGGTACATTTCAACTGCGAGAGTATCTAAAAAAAATCATAAAATCACATTGTATGATTTTTACATCATTAGTTTGCATATAATTGCATGAATTAAGTATTTGATACAATAGAAAAACAGAACTTAATATTTGGTACAGAAACCTTTGTTTTCAATTACAGAGGTCAGACATTTCCTGTAGTTCTGGACCAAGTTTGCACACACTGCAGCAGGGATTTTGGTACACTCCTCCATACAGATATTCTCCAGATCTTTCAGGTTTTGGTGCTGTCAATGGCAAGATTGTGTTTTCGCTCCCTCCAAAGATTTTCTATTTTGGTTCATTCCTGGAGACTGGCTAGGCCACTCCAGTGCCTTGAAATGATTTTTACGGAGCCATTCCTTAGTTGCCCTGCCTGTGTGTTTTTGGTCATTGTCATGCCGAAAGGCCCAGTCACGACCCATCTTCAATGCTTTTACTGAGGGTAGGATGTTGTTGGACAAAATCTCGCGATTCATGACCCCATCCATTCTCTCTTCAATATGGTGCAGTCATCCTGTCCTCTTTGCAGAAAAACATCCCCGAAGAATGATGTTTTCCCCACCATGCTTCACTTGGGAAGGTGTTCTTGATGTTGTACTCACCTTTCTTCTTCCTCCAAACATGGCGAGTGTAGTTGATACCAAAAAGTTCTATTTTGGTCTCATCTGACAACATGACCTTCTCCCATGCCTCCTCTAGATCATCCAGATGGTCATTGGCGAACTTCAAACGGTCTTGTGCATGTGCTGGCGTGAGCAGGGGACATTGCATGCCCTGCAAGATTTTAATCCATGATGGAGTAGTGTGTTACTAAAGTTTGAGACTGTGATCCCAGCTCTTTTCAGGTCATTGACCAGGTCCTCCCATGTAGTTTTGGGCTGATTCCAGACTTTTCTCAGAATCATCCTTACCCCACAAGTTAAGATCTTGCATGCAACCCCAGACTGAGGAAGACTTAGTCATGTTGTGTTTCTTCCATTTTCTAATAATTGCTCCAACAGTTGTTGCCTTCTAACCAAGCTGCTTGCCTATTGTCAACAATTTTGTCCCTGATGTCCTTAGATAGCTCTTTGGTCTTGACCATGGTGGACAGGTTGGAGTGTGATTGGTTGAATGTGTGGACAGGTGTCTTTTATACAAGTAACGAGTTCAAACAGGTGCAATTAATACAGGTAATGAGTGAAGAGTAGGAGGGCTTCTTAAAGAAAAACTATCAGGTCTGTGAGAGCCAGAATTGTTGCTTGTTGGTAGGTGATCAAATACTTACTTCATGCAATAAAATGCTATTTAATTATTTAAAAATCATACAATGTGATTTTCTGGTTTTTATTTTTAGATTCTGTCTCTCACAATTGAAGTGTACCTACGATAAAAATTACAGATCTCTCCATTCTTTGTAGGTGGGAAAACTTGCAAAATCGGCAGTGTATAAATACTTATTTTCCCTATTGCATGTGGACACTCGGTTTAGCAAACATTATAACTTTTTTAGCCAAAGTATGGCACTTTTGTATGTAGACCATACTGTATTGCACTTAATTATAGCCTATTTTACGTTGTTTTTTGTTCACTGTGTGATAGTACTCCATATGAGGGAAGGGGTACCAAGAGAAGATAATGCACAGGGCACCATAATTTGTAGGATTGGCACTGAACTGAGGTTCCTTTGGTATTCATGTATTTAAGTGTCCCCGACATTGTCTATACATAGTAAAATGCTGATAAATGTATCCCTGGTTGAAACATGGGGATTTGTAGCTATGTATGTCTTTGCAATTTACTTTTTAGCTCACAACAGTGACAGAATAGCCACCACAATGGATGTGAAACAAGCTTTTACCAAAGAGAGCATAAACTTAAAGTGTAAGGCCGGCGTCACACTGGCGACAGAATCGGACGACTGCAATACGATGAAATATCGTATTGCAGTCTGCCCTTTGTTAATCTATGGAGCAGCTCCCAGTATCAGATTTTTTGTGGTCCGTTTTAAACGTCCGTGTGCAATCGCAGCATGCTGCGATTGTCACCGATTGTGGGTCGACTATCGCCAATGCAAGTCTATGGGAGCGATGAAAAATCGGATTACAAACGGACCGCACGTGTGACTTGCGATTAAATCGCATCGGTGTCCTTTAGAAAAGCCGGCAATTCATCCCCGGCTATACTGTAAAATCACACTGACAGCTTTAATAAAGAATCGAAAGAATAGATATACACACATAGAATACATATATATATATATATATATATGTCATTGTGACACATACATATACATATATTTATAGTTCTTACACTTCTACATACTGTAATAGCCGCTAATTCAATTGCCGGCTTTTGTGAAATCACAGAAGCCGACATGAAATGATACATTGTTTCCACACAGTTAACCATGTCATTTCCTGTATTTTGATATATGGTTTGAACTTACAATTACATATGTGTATTTGTGCAAAATTTCAGACATGTAGGGGTTAATTAAAGGTGTAAATTCGTTGAAAAAAAATGCGTGGGCTCACGCTGTATTTTCTCCACCAGACAGACAAAGCAAGCGAGTGGGGCAGATAATAATAGCCTAGGGAGGGTACATTTTTTTTGTGCCCCCCCTGGCTACTAACATCTGCCCCCAGACACCCCAGAAAGGGCAAATCTATAATTAGATTCGCCCTTTCTGGCACTTTGCCCGTCTATTCCCATTGCCCTGTAGCGGTGGCGAATGGGTTAATAAGGCGTTAATGTCACCTTAGTATTGAAAGGTGACCTTAAGGCAGGTTAATAATTGAGAGCTGTCAATTAGACAACTATCAATTATTAATCCTATTGTATGATACAAAAATCAAACACACACAGTTTAATAAAAAATAAGTTTAATGAAATAATCACACAGTTTTTGACCATATTTTATTTTCCTGCTAAAACCATTTCCTGTAATAAAAATAAAATAAAAAAGCCAAATTATTCTTACCAATCCGATGTACAGTCAGGTCCCACGGTGTAATCCATCAGAAAGGGTTAACAGGTTACAGCTTGCAGAGAGCTAATGCTGTCTCCAAGTAGTAACCCCATGAATGAATCAGTTACTCTCCCAGTGAAAGGAGAGGAATAGATTCATGAATGGAGCTTAATTGATTTATTGCCACTTTCACTTCAGTGACCTGACCTAACGTGAAAGTGGATACAATAAATTAAGCTTCATTCATTAATCACATCCTCTCCTGTCGGCAGGAGATAAGCTCATTCATTCAGGAGCTATCAGATGAGCACGCAGGATTACTTGCGCTGCTTATCTGATTGCTAGTTAACCCTTTGTGAAGGATTACATCGTGGGACGTGACAGATCGCCAGATAGGTAAGAATAATGTTGCTTTATTGTTTTATATTTATTTTAGAAGAACAAGGGCTTCGAACGGATTAAGAGTGAAATAAAAGATGGTCAAAAATATGTGTTTTGATTTCATTAAAATTATTTATTCTTAAAGTGTGTTTGTGTTTTTTTATTTACTTCAATAGGATTAATAATTGATAGTTGTCTAATTGACAGCTCTCAATTATTAACCTGCCTTAAGGTCACCTTTCAATACTAAGGTGACATTAACGCCTTATTAACCCATTCGCCACCCCTACAGGGCAATGGGAATAGACGGGCAAAGTGCCAGAAAGGGCGAATCTAATTATAGATTTGCCCTTTCTGGGGTGTCTGGGGGCAGATGTTAGTAGCCAGGGGGGGCACAAAAAAAATGTACCCTCCCTAGGCTATTATTATCTGCCCCCACTCGCTTGCTTTGTCTGTCTGATGGAGAAAATACAGCGGGAGCGCACGCTTTTTTTTTCAACGAATTTACACCTTTAATTAACCCCTACATGTCTGAAATTTTGTACAAATACACTCATGTAATTGTAAGTTCAAACCATATATCAAAATACAGGAAATGACATGGTTAACTGTGTGGAAACAATGTATCATTTCATGTCGGCTTCTGTGATTTCACAAAAGCCGGCAATTGAATTAGCAGCTATTACAGTATGTAGAAGTGTAAGAACTATAAATATATGTATATATATATATGTCACAATGACATATATATATATGTATATATATATATATGTATTCTATGTGTATATATCTATTCTTTCTTTTGTGATTTAAATACTATTCTTTTGGATCCATTATATGTCAGTTTTGCAAGCCTGCGAGAAATTCTCGCAAGTCGGATGAAAATCGGATGTTACAAGGTACACACACTTGCGACTAAATCGCATCTTTGAAGGAAAATCGGATGCCAGAAGGATGTGTGATGTTTGCATTTTGATCCGACAATCGACCGACTAAAGCGGACCGATTTTTTGTAGTTGTGTGTGACGTCGGCCTAACTGTCATTTTCCCTTAAAAAAAAATCAAATGTGCATATGAAAATAAGAAACTTTGTAATAAATCTTATTATAGAAATTTGCTTCTTTCGCCTACTGGACTGATCTTTCATTTTCAAAATTCTCAATTTACGGGTAAAATTTATATTCAGTGAAGACAGACCTTGACTTTACTGAGATAAGCGTTGACTGTTGGTTCTCATAAAATGCTATGGAGGGTGGATGAGCTAGATGCAGGCTCAGAATATCTGCTGCAAGTTCTTCTGAAATGACAGGCCGGGGTCACACTGGCGACAAAATCGGACGACTGCAAAGCGATGAAATATCGCATTGCAGTCGGACCAATGTTAATCTATGGAGCAGCTCCCACCATCCGATTTTTTGTGGTCCGTTTTATACGTGTGAGTGCAATCGCAGCATGCTGCAATTGTCACCGATTGTGGGTCGACAATTGCCAATGCAAGTCTATGGGTGCTATGAAAAATCGGATTACAAACGGACCGCACGTGTGACTTGCGATTGAATCACACCGGTGTCCTTTAGAAAAGCCGGCAATTCATCCCCGGCTATACTGTAAAATCACACTGACAGGTTTAATAAAGAATAGAAAGAATAGATATATACACATAGAATACATAATATATATATATATTATATACATGTCATTGTGACATGTATATATATATATATATATATATATATATTTATAGTTCATACACTTCTACATAGTATAATAGCTGCTAATTCAATAGCCGGCTTGTGTGACATTACAGAACCCGACATGAAATGACACATGGTTTACATAGAGTTAACCATGTAATTTCATGTAGTTTGATATATGGTTTTCACTAACAATTACATGAGTGTATGTGTGCAAAATTTCATACATGTAGGGGTTAATTAAAGGTGTAAATTTGTTGAAAAAAAATGCGTGGCCTCCCGCGCTATTTTCTCCACCAGACAGGGAAAGCCAATGAGTGGGGGCAAATAATAATAGCCTAGGGAGGTGCATTATTTTTGTGCCCCCCCTTGCTACTAACATCTGCCCCCAGCCACCCCAGAAAAGGCACATCTATGATTAGATGCGTCTTTTCTAGCACTTAGCCCATCTATTCCCATTGCCCTGTAGCGGTGGCGAATGGGTTAATAATGGGTTAAAGCCACCTTGCTATTGGAAGGTGTTGCAGTGCGCAGGCGCCGGGAAAGGTCAGAGAGGTCAGGCGCCTGCGCACTGCAGTACTCTGCTCTGCCCTCACCAGGGCAGATCAGTGCACCTGCGCAGGAGCTGTGATGGGGCGGAAAGGAGAGGCCGGCTTCGCTAGAAGATGGGAGGCGCCGAACCGGACCGTGCCGCCCATCGGACCGCCCCCTGGTGAGTATAATCTAACTAGTTTTTCTTCACTTTCAGGTGACATCAGGTGACAGAATACTGTAGATAAGCCCCTAATGGCGGTTGCCATATCTCATAAGCCAAAAATGGGGTGACAGATTCCCTTTAATAACTGGTATCTGTCTCTATTAGCTGTGGCATGAGCTCAATCTCTGACAGCTGGGGAGCACATGATGGCTCCCATTTGACTTCTTTGACGTTATCGTTATCGAAGGGCACTGATAGATTATTTTGAAGCCTGATTCTCCAGGTTAGTATGATTACAGTGATAGCAGTTTTGCATATTTTACTTTAATTTAAATGGTAAAAAAAAATTCTGAAGTTTGTAAAAAAAAAAGAAAAGAAATATTTTTTTTGTTGTCATTTTCCGAGATCTGTAACTTTTTTGTCAATGGAGCTGTTTAATGGCTTGTGTGGCAATCTGGAAGTTTTATTGAGACCATTTTGGGGTCCATAAAAGATTTAGATCGCTTTTTATTGTATTTTTTAGAGAAGTGCAGTGACCAAAAAAATTGCAATTCTGCAGGTTTGTTTGTTTTTTTCTTGTTATTCTATGTTCTCAAGATGAGGTTTTGGTGAGTTTTTGATGTTGCAGATTTTCTTCACCATTTCTGTACCTATTAGGTAAATTATGTTGTTTGTTGGTACGTCATGTTTTAAATAAAACTTCTTTATTTTTCATACTTCCTGGTACAAAACTATATTGATATAGTAATGTATGGATTACATGCTTTACTGATGCGATACTGCCACGGAAGTGTACTAAAACACACATGCAACTTTTACCTGCAGATTCTCGGAATCTATGCAAATCTATGGGAAAAACATGCACCCAAAACTGCATACTCGTAAGAAAAATTGACACTGCGGATTAGTTTACACTCAGTAAAAAAGCCCAATGGTCATGAGATGTCTATAAATCCCACCCACTTTGCTGAAACTGTAAGACATTGCATTTTTGATACAGTGAACATATACAGAGTCAAAAACTCACCAAAATTCATCGGGGGCACAAAGCCTTACAATGTTTACCAATCGGATTAATTAATCTCATATTTTGACAGATTGGATTTTTACGGATACGATGATACCAAATATGTTTATTTTTTTCTTGCAATGGAAGAAAAGGAGAGTGTTTCAAATTGTGATACTTTTTACATTTTTAAAAACTTTTTTATTTTACGTTTTACTTTATATTTTAGTCCCCTAAGGCAGGGTTCCCCAACTCCAGTCCTCAAGGACCACCAACAGGTCATATTTTCAGGATTTCCTTAGTATTGCCCAGGTAATAATTGCATCACCTGTGCAATACAAAGGAAATCCTGAAAACATGACCTGTTGGTGGGCCTTGAGGACTGGAGTTGGGGAACCCTGCCTTAGGGGACTTGAGCCTGCAATTTGTTATGCTATGCACTGTTTTCTGTAGAGCTTAGAATATAAATAATTACATATCATTTGACTTTTTCCTATGTCGCTCAAAAATACAACTTGTCCTTCAAAAGACAAGCCCACAAAAAACTATGTCAACAGAAAAATAAGAAACTTATGGTTTTTGGAAAAATAGAAGTAAAAAACTAAAGTACAATCGTCCTGTGGTGAAGAGGTCAAAGATATCTGTCAGCCCTGTTGGAAATTTTACATTGGTTCCTACAAGGTTCAAGTTGCGCCACTGGGATTAGGATAGTAAGAAGGAGGGGTCTAGTTAGGACAGGACCGGCGGTACATGTTTCCTAAGTACTAGGTGCCAGGGGTTATTAACAAGCTGTTCTTCTTTGACAGTCATTATATAACAGGCTAGGAAACATACTTGAATTTTTGCCTAGGATGGAGGAAAGCCTAGTTATGTCTACCGGTTCATACAGCACAAGGCCTTGTATATAGACTGTATCCATTTTACGGCAGCTGATTGAGCCTGGTTCCCATGGGTCCATTTCTTACATACTGTACCCCTGAAAATAACCTTCTGATCACAGGCAGTTTTAATTGCTGCACTTCTACTCATCATTGGGGTCAAACCATGCCAAGTCTGCAACCAATTTGCGATAAAACATTGTCCTGAAGACATGTATTTTTCTAGCCACAGCATGTACAAAGGACTTCCCATAAACTAAGCTTAACATCTGGCCATGATGGTGTATAACCATAGTGCCCAGAAAGTAAAATAAATGGTATATGTAAACATAGCCTTAAACTTCTCCACTTTTTGGCTATAATTCCAGTATATCTTTAAGTCATACAATTTTGGTGTGTGAACGAGGCCTTTATGTTATGATGGAGTCATTAGTATTCGTTTGTTACGAGACCTTGCTCTCAAAGCCATACAGTTATTTTTGTTCTCCACATCACAAACAATGAAATTAGAGCATTTCTCCCACATTCATCTTACATCGACACTGGAAAATTAAATAAATCTGTGACGAGGTTAAACTTCAATTTCAGGCCGCCTGCTTTCTGCCAGTTGGATCACAATTTTCTTTTTGTGTATTTATTTTTTGATAATCAAACCTTTTTAGCTTGGTGAATTTGAAATAAAACAAGCTGGAAAGAAAAACAGAAAATATGCACTTGTTTGCTTAGTCTGAATTAGCGCTCAGAACTTTAGAGCTCTCTCCAAGATGTTTTCTACTCCATGAAGAATACTATAGACATTTCTTTTCTATGCTTCTGCCTTATTTATTATGACAGTAGATAGACAAAGCCATCGTAACACCATAAAGTACTAGATACTGTTGTGCAGATGTCCATGTGTTTTGTCCAAATAAACACTGTTTCAAAATGGCAGCAGTAAGTCAGCTGATGGACGCTGGTGTTTATTTTTTTTAATCTAGTGTGGTTTATATCTGAAACGTAAACCATTTTAAGACTTTTTCTTGAAATTATTTGGTTCGTTCACCATCCAGACATGCTTAGATTAAAAAAAAAAGCATTTCAAAAGCTTGATGGTTTCTTGTTGAGGGAGAATGAACTGGTCCCCTTTACATTTGTGACCAGTGACTAGATTTTAGAAAATGTATTAGCAGCATGCTGGTGGTTAGCTCCAGCTGCAGGGGATTGTGGCTTTTAGTGGTTCGAGGGGGTTTGGAATGTATTCTTTTCTAGCAGAGGAGTTCTGTCCCCTTACCATTAACTCTTTATGACCTCAATATAAAGAACCTGGCAGTAAATCAATATACGTTATGCAATTTATTATTGTAAATGGATATTTTATGAAATTATATAGATATACCGGTATGTGTTTTTCTGTGTAACTGAACATACCCCTTATTTTTGAAAGGGACATTTTTCTTCCCTCTTTCTCATATCCATGCTTGGATCAGAAGACCCTCACCAATTGGCGGTTCTCTCGCCCGAGCTAGCTGCTTCATACAGTGGGTACGGAACGTATTCAGACCCCTTTAAATTTTTCACTTTTTGTTTCATTGCAGCCATTTGGTAAATTCAAAAAAGCTCATTTTTATCTGAATTAATGTACACTCTGCACCCCAACTTGACTGAAAAAAAATAGAAATGTATAAATATTTGAAAAATTTATTAAAAAAAAAACCTGAAATATCACATGGTCAGAAATATCAGACCCTTTGCTCAGACACTCATATTTAAGTTACATGCTGTCCATTTCCTTGTGATCCTCCTTGAGATGGTTTTACTCCTTCATTGGAATCCAGCTGTGTTTAATTAACTTGATAGGATTTGATTTGTAAAGGCGCACACCTGTCTACATAAGACCTCACAGCTCACAGTGCATATCAGACAAAATGAGAATCATGAGGTCAAAAGGAACTGGCCAAGGAGCTCAGAGACAGAATTGTGGCAAGGCACACATCTTGCCAAGGTCACAAAAGAATTTCTGCAGTACTCAAGGTTCCTAAGAGCACAGTGGCCTCCATAATCCTTAAATGGAAGAAGTTTGGGACAACCAGAAGTCTTCCTAGACCTGGCCATCCAGCCAAACTGAGCAATCATGAAAGAAGAGCCTTGGTGGGAGAGGTAAAGAAGAACTCCAAGATTACTGTGGCTGAGCTCCACAGATGCAGTAGGGAGATGGGAGAAAGTTCCATAAAGTCAACTATCACTGCAGCCCTCTACCAGTCGGGTCTTTATGGCAGAGTGGCCAGACGGAATCCTCTCCTCAGTGCCAGACATATGAAAGCCCACATAGAGTTTGCTAAAAAACACATGAAGGACTCCCAGACTATGAGAAATAAGATTCTCTGGTCTGATGAGATGAAGATGGAACTTTTTGGTGATAGTTCTAAGCAGTATGTATGGAGAAAACCAGGCACTGCTCATCACCTGCCCAATACAATCTCAACAGTGAAACATGGTGGTGGCAGCATCATGCTATGGGGGTGTTTTTCAGTTGCAGGGACAGGACGACTGGTTGCAATTGAAGGAAACATGAATGCGGCCAAGTACAGAGATATCCTGGATGAAAACCTCTTCCAGAGTGCTCTGGACCTCAGACTTGGCTGAAGTGTCACCTTCCAACAAGACAATGACCCTAAGGACACAGCTAAAATAACAAAGGAGTGGCTTCAGAACAACTCTGTGACCATTCTTGACTGGCCCAGCTAGAGCCCTGACCTAAACCCAATTGAGCATCTCTGGAGAGACCTGAAAAAGGCTGTCCACCAACGTTCACCATCCAACCTGACGTAACTGGAGAGGATCTGCAAGGAAGAGTGGCAGAGGATCCCCAAATCCAGGTGTGAAAAACTTGTTGCATCATTCCCAAGAAGACTCATGGCTGTACTAGCTCAAAAGAGTGCTTCTACTAAATACAGAGCAAAGGGTCTGAATACTTATGACCATGTGATATTTCATTTTTTCTTTTTTAATAAATTTGCAAAAATTTCTACATTTTTTTTCAGTCAAGATGGGGTGCAGAGTGTACATTAATGAGAAAAAATGAACTTTTTTGAATTTACCAATTGGCTGCAATGAAACAAAGAGCGAAAAATTTAAAGGGTCTGAATACTTTCCGTACCCACTGTATATGCCTATGAAGCATTTAGCTTAGATTGATATACCCAGCAGTCGGACCAGGTTTACTCATCCAAGTTTTTGATGTTGCAGATTTTCTACAGAATATTTACATCAGATAAATGAGGTTACTTGCATTTTTTTCATTGCGTTTTTATCTCATTTTTGACGTAACATTTTTTTAATCTCTTTTTAGTATGTCATGTTTTAATTAAAGCTGTTTTGTTTTTGACACTTCCTGGTTTTTGACTTTCACAGAACTTTATAGATACAGTCATGTGTGGATTACATGCATTTTTAGGGCATTTCCAAAGCATAAACGGACTAAATAAGCATATGGGTTTTTAACCTGTGGATTTTCTGAATTTAATGCATTTGTGTGGGAAAAATGCGTACTTAATACTCAGCGTACCCGCTAGACAAATTACTATTTTGCAGATTTCAAACACCACCTCAGGTCAGTTTTCATTGCATAAAAAAGCACAGTAGGCACAAGATTTCTATAAATCCCATCCACTTTGCTGGAATTGTGAGATGCTGCGGTTTTTGCACTGTGAAAAGACAATGTGTTAAAAACTCACCAAAGACTCGTTATGGGAACTTAAATTTAAACCAGCCTTTTTATATCTTAAAAAAAATTACAACACTTGATTATTAATAGGAAAAGAAGGATCTAGTTTGTTTTTGTGCGTATTTTATACATCCATGTGAATATACTCATAGATTAAACATTTCTCAGTATTAAGGACTGAAAAATATGGACGGGATAGTAATGAAAAATATGATTGTGTGAAAGCAACCTCTTTTGGGGTGAAGTTGATATATCTTTGTTTTTTTGGGCATAGCCAAGCAAAGATATGACAAATTGATTACTGGTAGACGCCTAAGTTTCTTAATAAAGTTGTCACATTTTTACAGCAGTCATTTCATTAAGACGGGAGTCTTGGTTTCAGTTAAAAGTGGAAAAACAAGTAAAAAATACCAGTGAATTATATGAAAAACTGACTGAAAAAGTGATTATTATTATTAACAATAAAATGGGAAGTACATACAGCAGATAGAGGGAGTGTAACTTTATGGTAAAAAGTTATGGTACAACTTTTTCTCTTATGACATGAAGCATCTTCATACACATTCCCAATTCTTCCTGAGCTCGCGTTGCCTCTATCCGTTAGCCTCTCTCTAGCTTCGTCATCACCCAGTACAGCACTTAGGGAGCTTCCCTAGTATCTAACCACAACACCTCTAAGTGAGAGTCCTTTACTTCATCCCGCGGTTCAGAATCCTTTTCCCCTTAGGGGAGCTACTTATGCCACTTCGGCCATTACTTTGCTTCCCTGTTTGCTCATGCATTGGAACTACCACACGGGGCACTCACTCTCTTCGTCCCACTTTCCTTCTCAGCGTTGCTCTGTCACTTACTGTCAGATAACTCTGTACCATCCCGCTAAACTTCCTGCCCCAGTTCCCGTCTCCAGAGTATCATTCACTCCTTTTAACACTTTTCCTTTGTTTCTACTCTGGATAATGCTATCCTTTGCCTCGATCTATCTACACTCACTTTGGGCACACCCACTTCAAGTGGTTCTGTTTCTTAGTCAGACGATAGGTCTGCTTCTGCTGTAGGCTAGGCCCTTTCGGACCCCTGACAGGAACCTCTCCATTGTCCCTTCACTTTAGTCCCTCCCATTCTGAGCTAGTCCCAACTATTATCTACCAATATCCCTGTCCGCTACCGGTGCTGGACAGAATACACCTTCCTTGCTAACAGTACAAATCATTAAACATACTACACATCACATTACATTGATATACATGTCTTAAATCGGAAACATGGTCAACACTTCCAACTTCCTACAGAGTACAGCAGTCCATCAGTCTCATGAAAATCCAGCCTTTTTGTGAAGACTTCAGATCTTTGGCGGACACAGGAAGAAAAGGGCCAATGTGCAAAAACAGTATATGGGCTTTTTGCAGTCCAATAGCTCATCATAATATAAAAGTCCACCTGCTTTGGAAGTGGTAGTAGGCCCCCTGACCTTTTGGGGCCCTGTGCAGCTGCACCAATTAAATGTCCTCCTCTGCACCAGACTCAAACTAGGTTTATTATTTCAGAACTCCCAGTAGCCAAATGGCACCAGTTTTTTTGTATTGCTTTAGCTACTGCACATACGAGTCAGCAGCTGCAATATAGCGAAATATGTGATTCAGTACAGAATAAAGAGCACTAAACAGCCTTCATTGAACTTGGTACTATGCATATAAATGAAGCTTTCATCTATTAACTAATTCTCTGATCAGGGGTTTTCTAAGGCTTAGTTAACTTACTTCCGTTAGATTTATCTCAGATTTTTATGCAACTCTACTGTCAGAAAATCTGATGGTGGATTTGCCATTAGTCATTTTTATTTTTACCCTCAAACAGAGGTTCGGGGCCAGATCCCAATGTTACATGAAACCTTGTGATCAGGTCACCAGATTGGTGCTTCCACCTGTACATTACAAAGACTGATTGCAAGCAATGGGATTAGGTTCTCCATCAGTTTCCAATGGCGTCTAGAAACAACGATGCAGCGCAGGCCTAAATGGAACAATTCCTTACTACTCTTTATTGCCACTGCAGAAGAGCGTTAATATCACTTTCCTCCTCTTGCTTCATCTTATTCATGTATAAATGTCATGTAGGATGATAACCTTCTCTGGGCTTATAATATTTGCATTTTTTGTCTAAATCTGTATTATTGCCATTCTATTTCTCATCATGGACTAATGTATGGGCAAATGTAGATAAATGAAAAAATTTGTGTATAGAACTATTATCATTTATTTCAGAAGGAATTGGAAAATTTGCATAATGTAGGTTCATACTTCATGTTTGCTATGAAAAGTTACTATGTCATTTAGTCTTGGCCACACTAGTCAAACTTCAGTCCGCAGACTGTTGGTTTAAGGTGTGTATATTTTAATTTTTTTCAGCCCTCAGAATGAAGGCAAACGCATGCCACAAAGGTTTACTTTCTGCTGGGCTTTTGAAATCCAGCTCCCATGCCAGCAAACAGTTTAGTGGCAGGAAGTCCTTCTTCGTACTGCAGTCATGAACTAGTAAACTAGAAGCATCTGTAAAAATGTAAGGAGGATATCAGTTTTCTGAAAGCCTCAGCCCCGAAGTAATGAGGTGCAAATGATAGCGCTGCCTAACTAGCACCCACCCCTCCTGTGGTGTGAAAATATTGCCACTAATAAACATTAATATAGAGAGCCATGTTAATATCATACAGAACATGGAAGCCTTTGAAATAATTTCCTCAATTTACAACCTATTAAAAAGGCAGACAGAAATCTGTCAGGCAACTGTAGCTCTCCTGTATCATTGTACCTAGCTCTAGAGTAGTGTCACTCATGCTAATATGACCATCCTCAGTATAGATATATTTGTAATTGCATCATGCATATTATAGATATATATTATAATTTTGTAGATAGTTACAGTGGCATGTAAAAGTTAAGGCACCCCTGGTCAAAATTGATGTTATTTTGAATAGCAAACTGAAGGTGAAATAATAGAAGGGAAAAAGTTAAAGATGACATATTTCCTTTGTATTTTAGGTATATATATATATGTATATATATATATTATTTTTTAAAATTTTTGGGGGGCCTATGCAAAAGTTTGGGCACCCTGCAGGTTTAGTACCTAGTAGCACCCCCTTTTGAAAGTATCACAGCTTGTAAACACTTTTTGTAGCCAGCCAAGAGTCTTTCAATTCATGTTTGAGGGATTTTCATCTATTCTTCCTTGGATCATTCTTCCAGTTCTGTGAGATTCTTGAATTGTCTTTCATTTGCTGCTATTTTTAGGTCTAGTCACAAATTTTTAATGATGTTCAGATAAGGGGACTGTGAGGGCCATTGTTAAACCTTCAGCTTGTGTCTTTTGAGGTAGACCATTGAGGATTTTGTTTAGGATCATTATCCATTTTTAGAAGACATCCTCTTTTCAACTTTAGCTTTTTTTTAAAGATGGTGTTATGCTTGCATCAAGAATTTGTTGAAATTTCATTGAATTCTTTCTTTACTCTACCCGTGAAATGTTCCCCGTGCCATTGGCTGCAACACAACCCCAAAGCATAATTGATCCACCCCCATGCGTGACGGTTGGCGAGCTGTTCTTTTTCTGAAATTCTGTGTCCTTTTTTCTCCACACATACAGTACCTTTGATCATTGTGGCCAAAGAGTTCTATTTTAACCTCATCGGTCCACAGGACTTATTTCCAAAATGCATTAGGCTTGTTTAGATGTTCATTTGCATACTTCTGACCCTGAATTTTATGATGAGAATTCAGGAGAGGTTTTCTTCTGATGACTCTTCCATGAGGCCATATTTGTGCATGTGTTTCTGAACAGTAGAACAATGTACTACAACTCCAAAGTCTGATAAATCTTTCTGAAGGTCTTTTGCAGTCCAGCAGGGTGTTCTGATGTGCCTCTCTAGTAATCCTATGAGCAGGTCTCACTGAAATTTTGCTTATCTTGACCTCCACTGTTCCTGTTAATTCCTTTTCAAAGCGAGGAAAGGGTAACTTGAAAATGCTTTGCTGTCTTCTTATAGCCTTCTCCTGCTTTGTGGGCTTTCACCATTTTAATTTTCAGAGTGCTGGACTGCTGCTTAGAAGAACTTAAGGTTTTTATAAAGCTGGGAAATTTGCATCACCTGGCTTTTCCTAATGATGATAGTGAACAAGCCATAACAGGCTAATTAAGGTCTGAAACCTTGGTCAAAGTTATCTGAGCACATAAATCTCCAAAAATGCCCAAACTTTTGCGTCGGCAAAGTTTCATTTTTTTCATTTTTAAAATGTAAAAAATGACATTACATATTTTTTTGCCCGAAATGCAATGGAAAAATATCATCTTTAACTGTAGGCCTTTTAGAGATCATTTAATCTTTAACTTTCTTAACTTTTCACAATAGCAATAATTTTTATCATGGGTGCCCAAACTTTTACATGCCACTGTAGAATATTTACAGATTAAAAAGGTATTCTCAAGTTTGGAAATTATTCCCTATCCATGACTGCTGGGGATTCTATCACTTGGGCCACCACCAATCCCAAGAACAGTGGCTTAGAAGAACTTGTTTGAGTAGAGCTCTGGTTGATGTGCATTCATTCTTAACCCCTTTCTGCCATCAGACGTACTATTACATCCATATGCCCTGGGACTTAATTCCCAAGGACGGAATAGTACATCATATGCGATCAGCTGCGCTCCCGGGGTGAGCTGATTGCGGCCGGGTGTCAGCTGATTATCACTATGTGCCAGATGCGGTCACGGACTGCTCCCGACAACTTAACCCCCTGCACACTGCGATCAAACATGATCACAGTGTACCGGGGGCATAGGGAAGCATCGCGCTGGGGGGCTCCCTGCGTGCTTCCCTGAGACCCTCAGAGCTGTGCGATGTGATCGCGCTGTTCCGAGGGCCTCCTCCTTGCAGGACCCTGGATCCAAGATGGTCACGGGGTCCTTTTGGGTCCTGCAGGGAGGCGGCTTCCTCAGTGCCTGCTGAGAGCAGGCGGTGAAAAAACCTCCTGCACTGCCTGTGAGATCGCCGATCTGACACAGCGCTGTGCACAGTGTTAGATCAGAGATCTAACTCTATACAGTGATGTCCCACCATGGGACAAAGTAAAAAAGTAAAAAAAAATAAAAATAACATGTGTAAAAAAAAAATCCTAAATAAAGAAAAAAAATTCCCCAATAAATTTATTTCTTCATGTAAATAAAAAACAAAACAATAAAAGTACACATATTTAGTATCGCCGCGTCCATAACGACCCGCCCTATAAAATTGTCATCTTGTCCCACAAAGACGAGCTGCCATACAGCATCATCAGCGAAAAAATAAAAAAGTTATAGCTCGCAGAATAAAGCGATGCAAAAATAATTATTTTTCATATATAATCGTTTTTATTGTATAAAAGCGCCAAAACATAAAAAATTATATAAATGAGGTATCGCTGTAATCATACTAACCCGAATAATAAAACAGGCATTATAAACTTGTGTAAAGCACTTGGGGGTGCAAAGTGCTCACCACAGATCTAGATAAGTTCCTTAGGGGGTCTAGTTTCCAAAATGGGGTCACTTGTGGGGGGTTTCTACTGTTTAGGCACATCAGGAACTCTGCAAACTGAACATGACACCCATCAAAGTGTGCATTCCAAAACGTCATTACTTTCTTTCCGAGCTCTGCCGTGCCCCCAAACAGTATTTCCCCCCCACATATGGGGTATCAGCGTACTCAGGACAAATTGGACAACAACTTTTTGGGTCCAATTTCCATGGGAAAAATAAAAAATTGGGGACTAAAAAATAATTTTTGTGGAAATTTTTTTTTTCACACCCAGGCATTATAATCTTCTGTGAGGCATTTGGGGGTTCAAAGTAATCACCACACATCTAGATAAGTTCCTTTGGGGGTCTACTTACCAAAATGGGGTCACTTGTTGGGGGTTCCAACTGTTTAGCCACATCAGGGGCTCTCCAAATGCGACATGACACTCGCAGACCATTCCATCAAAGTCTGCATTACTAAACATCACTACTTCTATTCCAAGCCCTGATGTGTGCCCATACAGTAGTTTTCTCCCACATATAGGGTATCAGCATACTCAGGACAAATTGGACAACAACTTTTGGGGTCCAATTTCCTTGGGAAAAATAAAAAAAATTGGGACTAAAAAATCATTTTTGTGGATTTTTTTTTTCACACACAGGCATTATAAACTTTTGTGAAACACTTGGGGGTTGAACGTGCTCACAGAAGATCTAGATAAGTTCCTTAGGGGGTCTAGTTTCCAAAATGGTGTCACTTGTGGGGGGTTTCCACTGTTTAGGCACATCAGGGGCTCTCCAAACGTGACATGGCGTCCAATCTCAATTCCAGCCAATTTTGGTATGAAAAAGTCAAACGGCGCTCCTTCCCTTCCGAGCCCTGCTGTGCGCCCAGACAGTGGTTTTCCCCCACATATGGGGTATCAACATACTCAGGAGAAATTGCACAACAATGTTTTCTGTCCATTTTTTCCTTTTTACCCTGGATAAAATAAAAAAAATTGTTTGTAAAAATCATTTTTGTGACTAAAAAGTTAAATGTTCATTTTTTTACTTCCAAGTTGCTTCAGCTCCTGTGAAGCACCTGAAGGGTTAATAAACTTCTTGAATGTGGTTTTGAGTACCTTGAGGGGTGCAGTTTTTAGAATGGTGTCACTTTTGGGTATTTTCTGCCATATAGAACCCTCAAAGTGACTTCAAATGTGAGGTGGTCCCTAAAAAAATGGTTTTGTTCAATTTGTTGTAAAAATGAGAATCACTGGTCAACTTTTAACCCTTATAACTTTGTAACAAAAAAAATTTTGGTTCCAAAATTATGCTGATGTAAAGTAGACATGTGGGAAATGTTATTTAGTAACTATTTTGTGTGACATATTTCTCTGTTTTAAGGGAATAAAAATTCAAATTTGAAAATTGCAAAATTTTCCAAATTTTCACCATATTTCCATTTTTTTCATAAATAACTGCAAGTTATATCGAATAAATTTTACCACTAACGTGAAGTACAATATGTCACGAGAAAACATTCTCAGATTCGCTAAGATCCGTTGAAGCGTTCCAGAGTTATAACCTCATGAAGAGACAGTGGTCAGAATTGTAAAAATTGGCCCGTCATTAACGTGCAAACCACCCCTGGGGGTTAAGGGGTTAATGGGACTACTGGAGCCTGGTCTTCAGCAGAATGAATGGTGTGGCAGTAAGCCTAATCAGCTACCACTCCATTCACACCCAGTTCTTTGGAGTTTTTGGGGCCCAATATTGGTCCCCCAGCAAATGGTAAGTTATCGCCCATTTTATGAGTAGGGGATAGCTTTTTATCCATATTTATCATCAAAAAAGGAACCCTTGGTATTCAGCTATCCTAAAAGTAAGTGTTCCACAAGTGGAGGAGTGACAATGTAACATGTCTCTTTTTTTTGCAAAAAATAAGGGGATCCCATATAGGAGACCCTCTTAATTCACTTCAGCTTCATGGCGGATTCTTCAAAGTAAATACAGGAAAGAATTTTACAGCGTGAATGTAACATCATAGAAGTGGTAGTGGTAATGTAGAATTTAAAGGAGCCTGGTGGCCTACTACCTTTGAAGAAAACAACAATAATATAAAGCCTACTTAATGGTTGGTCATGTTTCATTGTTACCTGATGAAAAGGTATCCCTGAAAAGCATTGTATTGCTAAGACTAAAAAAACTCCATTACTGTTTGAAGAATTGCAAACTCCTTTGATGATATGTATCAGGGATTTTCCTGAATTTTCCTACTATAATTTCATATGAAATAGTTGGGAGATAGGTTTAGGTTTAGCATTAAAAGCTTCAGATGACATCTTTGCTGTGATTACATCTTTCAGACATTATTGGCTGATGGCTATAAGGCTAAGTGCACACGTTCAGGAATGTGTGCAGAATATTCCTGAGCAAAACCGGACTTTTTTTGCGGTAAAAGCGCGCGTTTTTTGTGGTGGATTTTACGCGTTTTTGGTGTTTTTTTGCGTGGATTTTGGGTGCTTTTACCGTGATTTTTCCCTGAACTTTCTAGGTCAATAATATAGTGGGAAAAACGCTAGAATTACGCAAAATTAATGAACATGTTGCTTCTTTTTCCGCTATGCGTTTTTTTCACAGAAAAAAACGCACCATGTGCACAAAAATTGCGAAATTCATTCTAAATAATAGGATGCTTTATTCATGCGTTTTTTACGCATTTTTTGCAGCGAAAAAACGCGAAAAAAAACGCAAATAATCCTAAACGTGTGCACTTAGCCTAAATGTGTGAAACATTAAGGGGTAAATATCACTAGACAACTGCTTCACAGATGAACTATTGGATGAATCCATATCTACTAATTAAAGTCGAATGTGAAAATCAAGGAGAAGATAAATTGCATGTAGTCCATGACCCCGATTCATCAAGACCAGTATGTTGGAGCTGATGCTTCTGATTCATTAAAAGGCGCGTGTCTCTTAAACAATCAGGCAAGGCACTTTGTGATGTGCCATTCTATGTGTGCCTTATCATAAACTTTACTGCAGCCACTACAGTAGTAAGATTTGTGGCCTAGCTTACGCTGCTGCTCATTATTAATTGGGGTCACTAAGCCTCGACAAACCTCCACCGCACTCCTGCTCTGACCATTTTGTCGGCGTGAAAATGCCAGAAGTCACATTTCTTTGCACAATTTTCGCGTGTGACTTTTAGAAAAAAAGACGAAAAAGGTTTGATGAACCACTCCCTATATGTACTGGTGTTCATGAGACCTAGTTCAAAGCCGGCTGTCAGTCAGTATCGGTGCAAGCTTACAGTCGTCGATCTAAGTGCTGATAGCTGTGGCTGCAATTACTCTGGGCACACCTGTATGACTAAAAGCCGATGGTTCAAGGTAGAAATAAAGTTAATTTTCTCCTGGGTGCTGCACTTTCAGTACTGAGGGCACCGTCATAGCACTTTTAACCTGCAGATTAACCCTATATCTGCAGGATAGTAGCGTTATTGGACCTGACATGTTCCCTTTAAATAAATAGATTTCTTTTTTTGGAATACTACTGTTTTTACTCATTTTCTTTAAAAAGGCAATACATACTGTACTAAGAATTTATGGTCAAGGCATTGGACTGTTTGTGGACAGAAAATGTTATTTGGATTTATTGCATATAGAAATTAATTGTACTTACACCAGTGTCCCAATTTCACACCCAGTCACCAGCTACAATTCTATGACACAGAATTCCCCCTTCTTGCCTTATGTCAGAACATAATAACGAGTCCTGACTGTTTGTCCTTCCTTTTTTGTGACATATTAGTCAGCACCCACCAGAAGATTATGGATACATGCAAGGAATTAAGTATTTATGATAAATGTCATCTGTTTATTGGTTCTCTTGTCTCTCTATGTAAATTCTAGGCATTCCACTGAAACTGTTAGAGATATTATCGGAATTTGTACTGAAAGTGTTCTTATCTACTAACTAAATTACAGGAAACCAAAAAGCAAGTCCAAACATAAAGGCCTTACCCCAATATATATAGACCAAAGAAACCAAGGGAAATAGGCAAATGATACAAAAATATTTATTGATATATAAGTATATAAAAATAGCAATGAAGAGCAAAAAATAGGAGAAAATCACAAGATACAACAACACCAGAACTGCCTTATAAAATGTGCAAAGGGGCCCTGGATGAAAATAAATGAAAATCAGTATACTCTTAATAAAATGCATACACAAGGGAGCGATATAATGGCAAATGCCAGACACTATGTGTGCACGCTCTAACATATAAGATTCTAGGGTGGTGGAGTGTCATAAGCATGTAGGGCTCAAAAGAGCTCGTAACACCCCACATAACCTCCAGAGCAAGAGTATAGGGCAACAAACATTTGCACAAAAATGAAATAAAACAGGCTATACATTAATGTAATGGTAAATCCTAAACCCTGTCATGATATACAATATAAGGTAATAGGTCAAATGACTCTAAGATCACGACAAGGAGTGGAGCCTATACTGGTAGATGAATACAATTTAAGCGGGTATAAGCCTCATTATATAATTGCACATAGACCCGGATAGGACACAGAACTAAAATGCAGCCTGAAAAAGTCTAGTCATAGCAAGTGCCATAAGCGCATACCTGGTGTAGAGGGGAACCCCGATGCACGTTTTGCAACAGCTTCCTCGGGGGGTTGTGTAGAAAGACGTGTCGTATCCCTTTTTATATGTATGCGACCACCTGTTCAAAATCCCACGGTCTGGCGGCGCTTCCGGTGCCAGAACAGAATGCCGGAAGCCAGGAGACACTGCGTCCGACGTCACAGGAGACACACCTCCAATGACGCGTCAACTGGAGGGTGAGTCCCGCAGCGTGTATATGGACGCGTGTCCATGGCGACCAGGAGACCGCCAGCAAAACCGAAGCGCACACCGCTGGGACATATAGAGTGATAAATGAGTATAGAAAGGTGATGCGTAGACTTTTGCAGGAGCGGTATAGAGGGAGTAAAGCAGACTATTCAGACGGATGCTCAATGAGGTACATCTATGTAACAGTCTCTAAGTTCTAATCTTAAAAATAGCATATATAGCCCCCAACTGCATCGGTCACACGAACAGGTTATATATATCACATGAAAGCCATACATATAAATAAACAAATAGAAAAAACAAATAAAATAAAAAGAAAAATAGAGAGAAAACCCTCCACAACCACCAAAAAACACAAAAAAAGAGAAATAATATTATAAAAAATGAATATACAAGTTGCTTGGGTTTTCAGTGATGTCCACAGATATTTTCATACTGTCCATATGATTCATCATAGCGGAAGAAAGGAACATCACAGAATAAAGATATAAATACTCTATGTATAGGGATACCTAGAGTGAGACAAAAAATAATATTAAAATCACGAAAAACAAATTAAAATGCAGGACATTTTACAAAAATGGAGCAAAACTTAATATCTCATTAAGGCCTTTAGGTTTGATACTATCCACCCTCATGATCCATTTGGCTTCTAACTGTGCCAATTTTCTCCTGAGGTCACCACCTCTCCCATCCTCAAGGACCCTGTCAATACCCCTAATGCGCAAGAGTCTCGCATCGCAGGCATGTGCTATTTTGAAGTGTCGGGGTATAGGTTTCAACACTGATAGATCCGTGGTCCCATTGGCCTTGATAATATCGCAAACATGTTCCCGGACCCTAATGCGCAATTGACGTGATGTCAGGCCTATGTACACCAGGCCACACGGACAAGAAGCGTGGTATATAACCCCAGTAGTGCTACACGTTATGTGGTGCGTGATCTTAAATTCCCTCTGTCCTTTGCTGGAACAGAAAGAATTGCATCGTTCAAGGTTCGCACAAGCTAAACAATCTCTACATGGAAAAAATCCCCATTTGGGGCCCTTTGATTCAAAGGGTCCCCAATTCTTTGGTTCCCTATGATGGCTATGCACCAAAAGATCACGCAGATTTTTAGCTCTTCTATAGGTTATAGACGGATAGGAATCTAGGCATTTATCCAGAATAGGATCCTGTTTTAAAATGGACCAAAATTTTTGTAGTGAATTCCTTAGGCCAAGATTTTGTTCATTGAATGTAGAGATGAATCTCACCTGCGAGAAATTCTTCTCATTTCTATTTCTGCCATTTGTGTGATGTAATAAGTCCTCCCGTCTTGACTGTGATGCTTTACGCCATCCCCTGTGAATAATCCGTTTGGAGTATCCACGTTCTTCAAAGCGTAGTGCCAATTCCTGTGATTGTCTGTGAAAGGATAAATCTTCCGAACACACCCTTCTTGTGTGTAGAAACTGTCCAAATGGAATACTATTTTTCAGTGCCCGTGGGTGGGCCGATGACGCATGTAACAGGGAGTTTACAGCCGTCTCTTTTCTGAAGATCCGTGTATGCAGACAACCTCCTTCACCTCTCGATATATGAGTATCCAAAAAATCCACTGCTGTACGACTATAATGATAGGTGATTTTAAGGTTAATATCATTATTGTTCAGTTCATCAATGAAAGAAATCAAATCTTCCTCTCTGCCCTGCCAAATTGCTAGGACGTCATCTATATACCTAGCCCAAAATATGATCTTACTACTCAGGGCGGATGGATTGACAGAAAATATATCCCTCTCCCACAGCCCCAGGAACAAGTTAGCATATTAGGGGGCAAAAGCCGCCCCCATAGCTGTGCCCTGGAGCTGTAGGAAGAGGGTGTCCTTAAATATAAAAAAATTATGAGTTAAAGAAAAATCCAGAAGTGTTAACAAAAACAAAATAAAATCATGATCCATGTTAGTCATGCTTAGAAAGGTATTGGCTGCCTGTAATCCATCATGGTGTCTGATTGAGGTATATAAAGCCTCAATATCAAGTGTCACTAACCACATATCATCTTCCAGATGGACATCTTCCAGTTTTCGCAAGACATCACCAGTGTCCTTCAAATAAGACGGTAAATTTTCAACACTAGGTCGTAGATAGAAGTCAAGGTATTTACCTGTCATTTCATTCAGTCCACCATTGCCCGACACAATTGGTCTACCAGGAGGGGACGTGCAGTTCTTATGCACCTTGGGAAGTAGATATAGACAAGGTGTCCTCGGATGTTCCGGTACCAAACCATCCCTTGTTTCTTTATTTATTAATCCCAATTGAAAAGCATCCTCCAAAATTTTTAATAATTCTGTCTGAAAGACAGAAGTGGGGTTAAATGAAAGTCTGCGATAACATTCAGGGTTTTTTAATTGTCTATAAGCCTCCTTTTCATACATGGTGGTGGGCCACACCACCACGTTGCCCCCTTTATCTGCTGGCTTAATCACCACACCCTCTCATTGTCATAAGTTCTTTTAGAGCCACACGTTGACTTTTAGACATATTGTCATGACATATCCTCATAGGAATTTTGTTGAGTTCTTCAGATACAAGCTTGACAAAAATCTCGATGTTGGGAAAGAGATTCAGGGGGGGAAATTTTTTGGGCTTGGTGATCACAAACTTACCCTGTGTAGATGACTCAGCCGCTTCATTTTCTTCTGCCAATTCATCCAATAAATTGATGATCTCCTGTTCTCTAGGTGTCCATTCATTGCCATCTCCTTTCCTTTCATGTAATTTTTTCAAGATTAATTTGCGTGCAAATAGGTGTAGATCCTTTATTGCTGCAAATACATCAAAAGATGAGGTGGGAGAAAATGTCAAACCCAGATTGAGGACCTCAATTTGGGTTTCAGTCAATGGCACATCAGACAGATTAATCACCTTTAGAGTTGAGGGTGTAGATACCTTGGACTGAGCCCTTGTTTAGCCGGATTCTTCTTGTTATATCCCTTGAATCTACCTCTTGTAGGATAGGACCGCTGCACACCACTGCCAGTGGATTCATCCACAGATGATACTGATGACATAGATGCTGTACGTTGTCCAAAGTATAGTTTGTGCCATTTATATACAGTATTATTTTTATAGTCAAGTAGATCCCTAGAAAATTTCTTAGCCTTTCCTTCTTGAACCTCTTTTTCCAGGGCCCCTTTGCACATTTTATAAGGCAGTTCTGGTGTTGTTGTATCTTGTGATTTTCTCCTATTTTTTGCTCTTCATTGCTATTTTTATATACTTATATATCAATAAATATTTTTGTATCATTTGCCTATTTCCCTTGGTTTCTTTGGTCTATATATATTGGGGTAAGGCCTTTATGTTTGGACTTGCTTTTTGGTTTCTTATATATTTATGTTGATTTCAGCATTTTGTGTCCATGGATTTTAAGGCACGGGAACAGTCCTGGCTACTAAATGTGGATTCGATTTTTAAAGGAGAAAATTCATCAAGTGCAAGTGTAGAAAATGGGATAGTTTTGGAGTTTAAAACAAACTATAAAACACTATTGAGGAAACGTTTACGTATTTGGTGGAATAAGGCCTCTCTTGAAAGCTATCTATCCAAAAATATGATCCCTAGAGGCTTAAGGGTTAAAATTCTGCCTTCATTTCCAGTTGAGGACACATTTTTCCGCACTAGATGGGAGGAAACATGTAACTTATGTTCAAGATCCCTTATTGAACTTCTTATTGGCATTAACAAAAAGAGTCTGGAGGGTTTGGAAGGTGAAATTGAGGATGTGAGGAAGAAACTTGCAGAAGAATCTTTCAACCACTAATATGGATCAGTTCAAAGTTGAACTTGAGAAATTATTTGTGACATGGGAAAAAGAGGTTCAAGAAGGAAAGGCTAAGAAATTTTCTAGGGATCTACTTGACTATAAAAATAATACTGTATATAAATGGCACAAACCATACTTTGGACAACGTACAGCATCTATGTCATCAGTATCATCTGTGGATGAATCCACTGGCAGTGGTGTGCAGCGGTCCTATCCTACAAGAGGTAGATTCAAGGGATATAACAAGAAGAATCCGGCTAAACAAGGGGCTCAGTCCAAGGTATCTACACCCTCAACTCTAAAGGTGATTAATCTGTCTGATGTGCCATTGACTGAAACCCAAATTGAGGTCCTCAATCTGGGTTTGACATTTTCTCCCACCTCATCTTTTGATGTATTTGCAGCAATAAAGGATCTACACCTATTTGCACGCAAATTAATCTTGAAAAAATTACATGAAAGGAAAGGAGATGGCAATGAATGGACACCTAGAGAACAGGAGATCATCAATTTATTGGATGAATTGGCCGAAGAAAATGAAGCGGATGAGTCATCTACACAGGGTAAGTTTGTGATCACCAAGCCCAAAAAATTTCCCCCCCTGAATCTCTTTCCCAACATCGAGATTTTTGTCAAGCTTGTATCTGAAGAACTCAACAAAATTCCTATGAGGATATGTCATGACAATATGTCTAAAAGTCAACGTGTGGCTCTAAAAGAACTTATGACAATGAGAGGGGTGGTGATTAAGCCAGCAGATAAAGGGGGCAACGTGGTGGTGTGGCCCACCACCATGTATGAAAAGGAGGCTTATAGACAATTAAAAAACCCTGAATGTTATCGCAGACTTTCACTTAACCCCACTTCTGTCTTTCAGACAGAATTATTAAAAATTTTGGAGGATGCTTTTCAATTGGGATTAATAAATAAAGAAACAAGGGATGGTTTGGTACCGGAACATCCGAGGACACCTTGTCTATATCTACTTCCCAAGGTGCATAAGAACTGCACGTCCCCTCCTGGTAGACCAATTGTGTCGGGCAATGGTGGACTGAATGAAATGACAGGTAAATACCTTGACTTCTATCTACGACCTAGTGTTGAAAATTTACCGTCTTATTTGAAGGACACTGGTGATGTCTTGCGAAAACTGGAAGATGTCCATCTGGAAGATGATATGTGGTTAGTGACACTTGATATTGAGGCTTTATATACCTCAATCAGACACCATGATGGATTACAGGCAGCCAATACCTTTCTATGCATGACTAACATGGATCATGATTTTATTTTGTTTTTGTTAACACTTCTGGATTTTTCTTTAACTCATAATTTTTTTATATTTAAGGACACCCTCTTCCTACAGCTCCAGGGCACAGCTATGGGGGCGGCTTTTGCCCCCTCATATGCTAACTTGTTCCTGGGGCTGTGGGAGAGGGATATCTTTTCTGTCAATCCATCCGCCCTGAGTAGTAAGATCATATTTTGGGCTAGATATATAGATGACGTCCTAGCAATTTGGCAGGGCAGAGAGGAAGATTTGATTTCTTTCATTGATGAACTGAACAATAATGATATTAACCTTAAAATCACCTATCATTATAGTCGTACAGCAGTGGATTTTTTGGATACTCATATATCGAGAGGTGAAGGAGGTTGTCTGCATACACGGATCTTCAGAAAAGAGACGGCTGTAAACTCCCTGTTACATGCGTCATCGGCCCACCCACGGGCACTGAAAAATAGTATTCCATTTGGACAGTTTCTACGCACAAGAAGGGTGTGTTCGGAAGATTTATCCTTTCACAGACAATCACAGGAATTGGCACTACGCTTTGAAGAACGTGGATACTCCAAACGGATTATTCACAGGGGATGGCGTAAAGCATCACAGTCAAGACGGGAGGACTTATTACATCACACAAATGGCAGAAATAGAAATGAGAAGAATTTCTCGCAGGTGAGATTCATCTCTACATTCAATGAACAAAATCTTGGCCTAAGGAATTCACTACAAAAATTTTGGTCCATTTTAAAACAGGATCCTATTCTGGATAAATGCCTAGATTCCTATCCATCTATAACCTATAGAAGAGCTAAAAATCTGCGTGATCTTTTGGTGCATAGCCATCATAGGGAACCAAAGAATTGGGGACCCTTTGAATCAAAGGGCCCCAAATGGGGATTTTTTCCATGTAGAGATTGTTTAGCTTGTGCGAACCTTGAACGATGCAATTCTTTCTGTTCCAGCAATGGACAGAGGGAATTTAAGATCACGCACCACATAACGTGTAGCACTACTGGGGTTATATACCACGCTTCTTGTCCGTGTGGCCTGGTGTACATAGGCCTGACATCACGTCAATTGCGCATTAGGGTCCGGGAACATGTTCGCGATATTATCAAGGCCAATGGGACCACGGATCTATCAGTGTTGAAACCTATACCCCGACACTTCAAAATAGCACATGCCTGCGATGCGAGACTCTTGCGCATTAGGGGTATTGACAGGGTCCTTGAGGATGGGAGAGGTGGTGACCTCAGGAGAAAATTGGCACAGTTAGAAGCCAAATGGATCATGAGGGTGGATAGTATCAAACCTAAAGGCCTTAATGAGATATTAAGTTTTGCTCCATTTTTGTAAAATGTCCTGCATTTTAATTTGTTTTTCGTGATTTTAATATTATTTTTTGTCTCACTCTAGGTATCCCTATACATAGAGTATTTATATCTTTATTCTGTGATGTTCCTTTCTTCCGCTATGATGAATCATATGGACAGTATGAAAATATCTGTGGACATCACTGAAAACCCAAGCAACTTGTATATTCATTTTTTATAATATTATTTCTCTTTTTTTTGTGTTTTTGGTGGTTGTGGAGGGTTTTCTCTCTATTTTTCTTTTTATTTTATTTGTTTTTTCTATTTGTTTATTTATATGTATGGCTTTCATGTGATATATATAACCTGTTCGTGTGACCGATGCAGTTGGGGGCTATATATGCTATTTTTAAGATTAGAACTTAGAGACTGTTACATAGATGTACCTCATTGAGCATCCGTCTGAATAGTCTGCTTTACTCCCTCTATACCGCTCCTGCAAAAGTCTACGCATCACCTTTCTATACTCATTTATCACTCTATATGTCCCAGCGGTGTGCGCTTCGGTTTTGCTGGCGGTCTCCTGGTCGCCATGGACACGCGTCCATATACACGCTGCGGGACTCACCCTCCAGTTGACGCGTCATTAGAGGTGTGTCTCCTGTGACGTCGGACGCAGTGTCTCCTGGCTTCCGGCATTCTGTTCTGGCACCGGAAGCGCCGCCAGACCGCGGGATTTTGAACAGGTGGTCGCATACATATAAAAAGGGATACGACACGTCTTTCTACACAACCCCCCGAGGAAGCTGTTGCGAAACGTGCGTCGGGGTTCCCCTCTACACCAGATATGCGCTTATGGCACTTGCTATGACTAGACTTTTTCAGGCTGCATTTTAGTTCTGTGTCCTATCGGGTTATGTGCAATTATATAATGAGGCTTATACCGCTTAAATTGTATTCATCTACCAGTATAGGCTCCACTCCTTGTCGTGATCTTAGAGTCATTTGACCTATTACCTTATATTGTATATCATGACAGGGTTTAGGATTTACCATTACATTAATGTATAGCCTGTTTTATTTCATTTTTGTGCAAATGTTTGTTGCCCTATACTCTTGCTCTGGAGGTTATGTGGGGTGTTACGAGCTCTTTTGAGCCCTACATGCTTATGACACTCCACCACCCTAGAATCTTATATGTTAGAGCGTGCACACATAGTGTCTGGCATTTGCCATTATATCGCTCCCTTGTGTATGCATTTTATTAAGAGTATACTGATTTTCATTTATTTTCATCCAGGGCCCCTTTGCACATTTTATAAGGCAGTTCTGGTGTTGTTGTATCTTGTGATTTTCTCCTATTTTTTGCTCTTCATTGCTATTTTTATATACTTATATATCAATAAATATTTTTGTATCATTTGCCTATTTCCCTTGGTTTCTTTGGTCTATAACTAAATTACAGAATAATTGATTCTGTTTTACAATAGCTAACCCTGTTGATCCTGTACAAATTACTAACATGTGGATACAGACCTAAAATGATAACTCATGGAACTTCAAACCTACAAGTATTGTCTACAGATACAAACTGTAACATACATTCATGTTACCAGACTTTTTTCGTTGATCCAAACTAGTATATAGGTTTGTTGGATAGATTAGAGAGTCATATGTCAGTAAGCAGCGAGACTGAGGTACAGTAAGTGATTTCCTACTGTCTTTCATGGAAAATCAAAATTGGTTTGTCAACTCATTTTTACAATTCATTAACCCCTTTCTGCCATCTAACGTAAAATTCATTCCATGTGTCCTGGCACAATTTGTCCATGGATGAAATATTACGTCATTGCGAACAGCCGTGCTCACGGGGGGAAGCGCGGCCGATCGCAGCCGAGTGTCACCTGATTCTCACAGCGGACACGCGACACTAGGTGCCAGAAGCAGTCACAGACCGCTCCCGGCACTCTAACCCCCCGAATACTGTGATCAAACAATATTGCAGCATTCCGGGAGCTGGCACAGGGGCTGACAGCCCCTATGCCTTTGGATCGGAGACCCCGCGGCGTGACGCGGGTTCCGATCGTTGCCATGGTGAGCGGATGTCATCATGATGACATCCAGCTCTCCAGAGCTTTTTAACTTGCTGATCATGTGCAGTGCATGATCAGCAAGGTCTCCTTGTCAGTGCATCATTGACAGCTTGTTTGGCATGCAGATGCTACTTCATCTGCATGCCATAGAAGCGATCAGCCTGCAAAAAATGATTGTCCCATAGTGGGACTAAGTAAAAAACTTAGTAAAAAAAATAATTTTTGATAATTGTAAAAATATTTAAAAAAAAAATCAAAATAATAATGAAAAATCAGTATATATTCTATCTCTAATTAAATATTTTAAAGAAAAAAAAATAAAAGTACACATAATTGGTATTGCCGCATCCGTAACGACCTGACCTATTAAACTGTCTCACTAGTTAACCCGTTTAGTGAACACTGTTAAAAAAAAACAAGGCAAAAAGCAATGCTTTATCATCATACTGCCGAACAGAAAGTGGAATAGCACATGATCAAAAAGACAAATATAAATAATCATGGCACCACTGAAAACATCATCTTGTCCCGCAAAAAAACAAGCTACCATACAGCTCCACCAGCGGAAAAATAAAAAAGTTATATCTCTCGGAATAAAGTGATGCAAAAACAATTATTTTTTCTATAAAATAGTTTTTATTGTATAAAAGCGCCAAAACATAAAAAAATATAGATGAGGTATCGCTGTAATCGTACTGATAAAACTGTCTTATCAATTCTATCACACACGGAACGGTATTAAACCCCAAAAGAAATTCATGAATTGCAGGTTTTTGCTCGTTCTGTCTCCCAAAAATCGAAATAGAAAGCGATCAAAAACTATCATGTCCCAAAAATGGTACCAATAAAAATATCAGCTCGTCCCATAAAAAACATGTCCTCACATGACTCTGTGGGACAAAATATGGTAAAATTATAGCTCTCAAAATGTGGTGATGCAAAAACTATTTTTTGCAATAAAAAGCATCTTTTAGCGTGTGACAGCTGTCAAACATAAAAACATTAGCTTTCAACCTGGATGGTGCCAAGATGCAACTGTTCATGCTGAGAACCACTGGTGAATGAGCTGCTGGGAACGCAGTATCCATAACCGGGTGTGACATCATAGAAGTTACTTCCGGTCACTGGGCTCCGTTCCCAGCTGGGCTGAGCTGCGGTGAGATCCGGTGAGATCCCCGCTAGCACGGCTCACGGTGCTAGCAGGGATCTCACCGAAATTACCACAATCACCGCAGTTACATCTGGTCACTGGGCTCTGTTCCCAGCCGGGCTGAACTGCGGTGATATCCGGGGTCACATATAAAATTCGCATACCAGTAGATTAGTTCCAAAAAGGAGGCACTTGTTGGGCATTGCCACTGTTAAGGCACATCTAGGTAAGTTACTTGCGGCATCAATTGTGGGGGGTTTCCACTGTTTAGGCACATCTGGGGCTCTCCAAATGCAACATGATGCCCGCAGACCATTCCATCAAAGTCTACATTCCAAAACATCACTACTTCCCTTCGAGCCCGATGTGTGCCCAAGCAGTAGTTTTCTCCCACATATGGGTTAGCGGCGTACTCAGGACAAATTGGACAACTTTTGGGGTCCAATTTCTCCTGTTACCCTTGGGAAAATAAAAAATTGGGGCTAAAAAAATAATTTTTTTGAAAAAAAAATGTTTTTTTTTTTTTTCCACGTGGCCGGGCATTATAAACTTTATTGAAACACTTTGGGGTTCAAATTTCTCATCACACATCTAGATAAGTTACTTAGGGGGTCTAGTTTCCCAAATGGGGTCACTTGCGGGAAGTTTCCACTGTTTAGGCACATCAGGGGCTCTCCACACGCGACATGGCGTCCGTTCTCAATTCCAGCCAATTTTGGGTTGAAAAGTCAAACGGCGCTCCTTCCTTTCCGAGCTCTGCCATGTGCCCAAACAGTGGTTTACCCCCACATAAGGGGTATCAGCGTTCTCAGGACAAATTGTACAACATTTTTATGGTCTAATTTCTCCTGTTATCCTTGGTAAAATAAAAAAATTTAATCTGACCTCAATTTTTGGTGAAAAAAAGTTAAATGTTAATTCTTTTTAAACATTCCAAAAATTCCTGTGAAGCACCAGAAGGGTTAATAAACTTCTTGAATGTGGTTTTGAGCACCTTGAGGGGTGCAGTTTTTAGAATGGTGTCACTTTTTGGTATTTTCTATCATATAGACCCTCAAAGTGACTTCAAATGTGATGCGGTCCCTAAAAAAAAATGGCGTTGTAAAAATGAGAAATCGCTTAACTTTTAACCTTAGAACTTCCTAAGAAAAAAAAAATTTGGTTCCAAAATTGTGCTGATGTAAAGTAGACATGTGGGAAATGTTACTTATTAAGTATTTTGTGTGACATATCTCTGTGATTTAAGGCCATGAAAATTCAAAGTAGAAAAATTACGAAATTTTCTAAATTTTCGCCAAATTTCCATTTTTTTCACAAATAGATGCAATTCATATCAAAGAAATTTAACCACTATCATGAAGTACAATATGCTATGAGAAAACATTGTCAGAATTACCAGGATCCATTAAAGAGTTCCAGAGTTATTACCTCATAAAGAGACAGTGGTCAGAATTGTAAAAATTGGCCTGGTCATTAACATGCAAACTACCCTTGGGGGTTAAGGGGTTAAAATACAAAGTTGCAATTATCCCATTTTAAAAATACTCAGAAGAACTTGACCACGAGACAAATTATAAATGCCATATTGATAGTGAGTTAAAACAAAATAGTCTCCAAAAGCAATGATCAGAAGGATGGAAAAAAAATATTTGCCTGCAACACTGAAAAATAATTAACAGGAAGTGTTCTTTTATTAGGAATTCTTGGGGAAGGGCCTAGTTGTCAAGGTTGTCCTAATAATATTATATTGCATATGAGAGTTGTGGATTCTCTAAGATGCTATCAAAAGCGTGTGGGTTAGGATGAGGTGCATAGTTTAAAGATTACTTGTTACTTTCTAAATAAAATATAGTTCAATACCTTCTAAAAATGCATGAGCTTCACTCATTCTGCTTCTTTTTTTCTGTTTTGTTCTGTTTTGCTCCATTGCAGAGATATTCACATGTATTATGTTTGGAGCACAATAAGTGAAATGTCTTTTTATAGTCCATGTGAACTTTTCTTCAGAGTTTTTTCTTGGGTTATGTACTTTTACACCTTCCTAAACAGTCAAACACAGTTTATCAGCTGGTCTAGCAGTCTCACATGCTGCTGAGCTATGATTGGCATCATCCTGCAGGGAGGGGTGAAAGAAAACTCTGAAGAAATGCCCAGTTGGTCTACAAGCAGAGATTTCCCATACTGTGCTCTAAAAGCAACAAATGTAAATATCTGACATCAAATACAGCTGCATGGATATATAGAAAAATGTGGGTAACACAAGAAATGTGTAACCAGAAATCACCACTCATAAAAATGCGATATCAAAAAGGAGAGAAAAGAGTCACAGGTGACCGAAATTCATAGTATAAAAAGTAAATATTTATTAAACATTGCATAAGTAACACATAAATAAATAACATGAACAATGAAATCACATATACAGGACATGTGCAGATATATGGAGGAGAGTCTCCTAGCGATTAGGGCAAATATACTGTTGTGGCATCAGTAGTAATCAAACACATTGCAGCTCATAATACATAAAATATATCGAAATCCCCCAAAAACAGGAAGGTAAAGAGGTAACAGAGCTACAAATACAATTGCCACACAGAGTAGAGCATGTTCCACAGGTCATAGCACTTAGGTAATAAGGCCAATAGCGGTCAGTGCATTGCTGGCCATATCTAGTAAAGAACCATGCTCACCAATTATAATATTAGATGCCACGCTAAGAGGGATCACCCCATATAGGAGATGCCACCCCCGACGCACGTTTCGTGGCACGCCTGCCACTTTCTCAAGGGGATAACTCTGCTTGGTACCACGGACCTTTAAATGCCTCCCACAATCAGATCACATGTCGCATATTAGCGAATAGGAGCAGGTATAGCGGCGCGTGCGCCGCTGGAGCCAGGGAGGCCTCCAGTGACGGCGGCGTCAAGCATCCGGACATGCGCAGAGACACAAGGTCAGAGCGCACTCCGGACACAGGAAGACGCCCCACCACATGGAGAATCACCCAGGCAACAGCGGGGCACGCGCACACCAAACTCCATGAGAATGTATAAAGATACAGGGACATGAGGCACGATCGCAATAGTCAGATTGCATAATAGAAGCGTGACAACAGAGACATAGAATAACAGCACATACAATCTTCATAACAAAATTACAGAATACAAAAGCTATGTATGGTATATCATCTCGTCTGTCGCTGTATTCATGCTTCGTTTTCCATGACTTCTCATGTTCCTCAATCAAATGCGGATAGGATTAATGGTCCCATATAGGTAACAGAATAGACACAACTATAAGTGATAAATTTAAAAGAAAAAATAAAACAACAGGTTAAAAGAGAGAAGGCATCAAATAGAACCAGAGAGGGGATATCAGAAGGAAAATATCTATAAAAAGAGGCAAAATTTAGAGATTCGTTGAGGCCGCTGGGCACCATTGTGTCAAGTTGGACAATCCAACGGGCCTCCATTTGGGACAGAATTTTCTTATAATCCCCACCTCTAACACCGAGGTGTAGGACGTCAATTCCGCGCACCTTAAAAGATGTGGCATCACAATTATGGAACTGCTTAAAGTGACGCGGGATTGTCTTTAGATCTGAAGAGTCTGAAATAGATCTCGCTGCGCCAATGTCCCTAACGTGTTCCCTGATTCGTACTCTCAATACTCTGGTGGTTAAGCCAACATAGATCCTCGGACAGCCACAAGTAGCATAATAGATAACGTTCGAGCTGCCGTAGGATATACGCTGGCTGATATCATATGTCTTATCACCACCAGAGGATGAGAACTTCAGAGCACGTAGGGCATTGGCGCACGCAAGACAGTGGCCGCAAGGAAAAAAGCCAACGGTGGGGCCACGAGAACCAAAGACATTTACAGAAGGTGGAATGTAGTGACTCCGAACGAGAGTGTCTCGTAAGTTCCTTGATCGTCTTGATGTCATGGAGGGGTAACTGCCCAGCGAACGCGACAGAGCAGGCTCGGTTTTTAGGACATCCCAATGTTTAGTAAGAATTTGTCGGATGTCAAACCACTCGTGATTAAAAGTGGTGATGAATCTAATGGGTCCTTCATCATTCGCCTGTATGACTACACGAGTAGAATTGAGGAGATGGTCACGTGGAGTCCTCCTTGCCCGATCGTATCCTTTTTTGATACATCGGTTGCTATAACCACGTGCCCTGAATCGATCACCGAGGTCCCTGGCTTGAGTCTCAAAGGCATCATCGGTAGAACAGTTACGTCTCATTCGAAGGAACTGTCCGACCGGGACGGCCCTAATGGTGGCTGGATGGTGAGCTGAATCGGCGTGAATTAATGCATTCACAGACGTCGGCTTCCTGAACACATCCGTCCGGAGACGACGATTAATGTCAACCTCCAGGGAGATGTCCAGAAATTCAACCCTCTCACGACTGTGTTTATAAGTTAGACGAATGTTGAGGGAATTCCGATTCAGTCCCATCATAAAATCCTCGAGCTGCTGCACCGTCCCATCCCACAGCATCAAGATGTCATCAATGTACCTAAACCAGTACAGCACATGGGAGGCGGCCTGTGTGCCCGCATCGCCAAATAAAGATCTCTCCCAGGCCCCCAGGAAGAGATTTGCGTAAGCGGGCGCACAGGCCGCGCCCATGGCTGTACCACGTCTCTGTAAATAAAAGACGTCCTTAAAGACAAAAAAGTTGTGGGTAAGGACATAGTGGAGCAGCTCGAGGATTAGCTCACACATAGGGCCGTCCAGGTCGGAGGAACCCAAAAATAGACGAACAGCGGCCAAGCCATCAGAGTGATCGATGCAAGTATACAAGGACTCCACGTCAGCCGTCACCAGAATAATAGACTCATCCACAAGGATGCCGTTAACCCGTGCCAGGACGTCCTTAGTGTCACGAACAAAGGAAGGTAGTGCCTCCACGATAGGTTTAAGGTAGAAATCGACAAATGATGACCCCACGATCAAAAAGTCCCACGGTTATGCTCAAGACAATGTAGTGACTACTGCAAAAAAGATGACAACACGTCAGACAACTAAGACAAAAAACCATGGAGGGGGGTCTGCTCAGCCTGCGCCACAGAGCGGACTACAGGTAGTGAATCTCTCACATCATACTCTGTCTGCCGCACAATTAGAGGTCTTAGGTAGGGGCCTAACATTCTCACCAACTAATGCTTTCAACTTTTTTACAGTTTTGAAGGACCTTCACCTGTTCTCCCGTAAACTCATACTAAAGAAACTGCACAGCCGCAACCAAATGTCGGAATCCTGGAGTGACAATGAGAGGGAGGCCTTACTCAATCTTGAGGAACTGCTTGAGGAACAATCCACCTCCAGTACAAGTAGGTTCCCGACGAAAATACTGCCCAGATCAATAAGGTTCCCCCCTTGTCACTTTGTCCAGCAGTTGAAGTATTTACAAAATTAGTGACAGAAGATTTAAAAAATCTCTCTACAAGGCGTAGATTTGATAATTTGACACACGGACAAAGACAGGCTCTGTCACAACTACAATCTCTTCCTGGCGTAGTTTTCAAACCTGCTGACAAGGGGGGGAATATCGTGATCTGGCCATGTGAGAAATATGAACGAGAGGTATTTCGTCAACTTAGGGACTCTGATACTTATATTAGACTATCGCATAGCCCCTTGTCCTCCTATTCTCTGGAACTCCAGGATATCCTACATGGTGCGTATGAGTCTAATATTATTCCAAAAAAGGTGTATGAGGGTCTACTGGTGAAGAATCCTAGGACCCCTACTTTCTATATACTTCCGAAAATCCACAAGGATGCCCTTGACCCACCTGGACGTCCTATAGTGTCGGGCATTGGCGGCCCATGTGATATGGTCTGCAAATTTATCGATTTCTACCTTAAACCTATCGTGGAGGCACTACCTTCCTTTGTTCGTGACACTAAGGACGTCCTGGCACGGGTTAACGGCATCCTTGTGGATGAGTCTATTATTCTGGTGACGGCTGACGTGGAGTCCTTGTATACTTGCATCGATCACTCTGATGGCTTGGCCGCTGTTCGTCTATTTTTGGGTTCCTCCGACCTGGACGGCCCTATGTGTGAGCTAATCCTCGAGCTGCTCCACTATGTCCTTACCCACAACTTTTTTGTCTTTAAGGACGTCTTTTATTTACAGAGACGTGGTACAGCCATGGGCGCGGCCTGTGCGCCCGCTTACGCAAATCTCTTCCTGGGGGCCTGGGAGAGATCTTTATTTGGCGATGCGGGCACACAGGCCGCCTCCCATGTGCTGTACTGGTTTAGGTACATTGATGACATCTTGATGCTGTGGGATAGGACGGTGCAGCAGCTCGAGGATTTTATGATGGGACTGAATCGGAATTCCCTCAACATTCGTCTAACTTATAAACACAGTCGTGAGAGGGTTGAATTTCTGGACATCTCCCTGGAGGTTGACATTAATCGTCGTCTCCAGACGGATGTGTTCAGGAAGCCGACGTCTGTGAATGCATTAATTCACGCCGATTCAGCTCACCATCCAGCCACCATTAGGGCCGTCCCGGTCGGACAGTTCCTTCGAATGAGACGTAACTGCTCTACCGATGATGCCTTTGAGACTCAAGCCAGGGACCTCGGTGATCGATTCAGGGCACGTGGTTATAGCAACCGATGTATCAAAAAAGGATACGATCGGGCAAGGAGGACTCCACGTGACCATCTCCTCAATTCTACTCGTGTAGTCAGACAGGCGAATGATGAAGGACCCATTAGATTCATCACCACTTTTAATCACGAGTGGTTTGACATCCGACAAATTCTTACTAAACATTGGGATGTCCTAAAAACCGAGCCTGCTCTGTCACGTTCGCTGGGCAGTTACCCCTCCATGACATCAAGACGATCAAGGAACTTACGAGACACTCTCGTTCGGAGTCACTACATTCCACCTTCTGTAAATGTCTTTGGTTCTCGTGGCCCCACCGTTGGCTTTTTTCCTTGCGGCCACTGTCTTGCGTGCGCCAATGCCCTACGTGCTCTGAAGTTCTCATCCTCTGGTGGTGATAAGACATATGATATCCGCCAGCGTATATCCTGCGGCAGCTCGAACGTTATCTATTATGCTACTTGTGGCTGTCCGAGGATCTATGTTGGCTTAACCACCAGAGAATTGAGAGTACGAATCAGGGAACACGTTAGGGACATTGGCGCAGCGAGATCTATTTCAGACTCTTCAGATCTAAAGACAATCCCGCGTCACTTTAAGCAGTTCCATAATTGTGATGCCACATCTTTTAAGGTGCGCGGAATTGACGTCCTACACCTCAGTGTTAGAGGTGGGGATTATAAGAAAATTCTGTCCCAAATGGAGGCCCGTTGGATTGTCCAACTTGACACAATGGTGCCCAGCGGCCTCAACGAATCTCTAAATTTTGCCTCTTTTTTATAGATATTTTCCTTCTCATATATCCCCTCTCTGGTTCTATTTGATGCCTTCTCTCTTTTAACCTGTTGTTTTATTTTTTCTTTTAAATTTATCACTTATAGTTGTGTCTATTCTGTTACCTATATGGGACCGTTAATCCTATCCGCATTTGATTGAGGAACATGAGAAGTCATGGAAAACGAAGCATGAATACAGCGACAGACGAGATGATATACCATACATAGCTTTTGTATTCTGTAATTTTGTTATGAAGATTGTATGTGCTGTTATTTTATGTCTCTGTTGTCACGCTTCTATTATGCAATCTGACTATTGCGATCGTGCCTCATGTCCCTGTATCTTTATACATTCTCATGGAGTTTGGTGTGCGCGTGCCCCGCTGTTGCCTGGGTGATTCTCCATGTGGTGGGGCGTCTTCCTGTGTCCGGAGTGCGCTCTGACCTTGTGTCTCTGCGCATGTCCGGATGCTTGACGCCGCCGTCACTGGAGGCCTCCCCGGCTCCAGCGGCGCACGCGCCGCTATACCTGCTCCTATTCGCTAATATGCGACATGTGATCTGATTGTGGGAGGCATTTAAAGGTCCGTGGTACCAAGCAGAGTTATCCCCTTGAGAAAGTGGCAGGCGTGCCACGAAACGTGCGTCGGGGTGTCATCTCCTATATGGGGTGATCCCTCTTAGCGTGGCATCTACTATTATAATTGGTGAGCATGGTTCTTTACTAGATATGGCCAGCAATGCACTGACCGCTATTGGCCTTATTACCTAAGTGCTATGACCTGTGGAACATGCTCTACTCTGTGTGGCAATTGTATTTGTAGCTCTGTTACCTCTTTACCTTCCTGTTTTTGGGGGATTTCGATATATTTTATGTATTATGAGCTGCAATGTGTTTGATTACTACTGATGCCACAACAGTATATTTGCCCTAATCGCTAGGAGACTCTCCTCCATATAGCTGCACATGTCCTGTATATGTGATTTCATTGTTCATGTTATTTATTTATGTGTTACTTATGCAATGTTTAATAAATATTTACTTTTTATACTATGAATTTCGGTCACCAGTGACTCTTTTCTCTCCTTTTTGATAAAATGTAAATATCTGTACAATGGAATGACATAGCGCAACTTGAAAAAAACTGAATCAAAGGAGCACAGGGATTTTTAGAAGGTACTTATGTAATTTTTTTTAATGAAACGACAGGTGCTTTTTAAAGAATTTCTGTATATTCACCCAAAAATGTGGATTGCAATAATATCTTCAGCTCGCTGTCCCCAAAATAGCCATGGACTAGTGATAGATGCACTGCTAGGTAACTAAGCCAAAAGACAAAGCAGATGCCTAGTCAGGAGCAAAGCTGTAGTCTGGATCAGGAATAAGCAGGAGTCACTATCAACTCATTTGAGAAGTAATTACTAAAGGATGTCCGTATTATATTAGTCAATAGCACTTCACATCAATATTAAATGCAAACCCTGGTATGAAGTTTCCCCAGAGTAATGAAGAGATCCATTATAGTAAAATATTGTAATTTTATTTATTTGTTTTTAAAACCAAAAACACACAAGAGTAAAAACGCAGAGTGCCTCATGGAGGAGACACCACAAAATCCTGATAATTCAAGTGAAACCAAGAACCTACTTCCAGAAGTAATTCTGACGCGACCGCTTGTGTTCCACACTCGTGGTTCACCTAGCAGTTTCCAGAAAGTTGCATACCATACGTGGCGTGGCATAAGCATCATGCGCACATACGTCAGCACAGTCACCTGGTCCGCTCACCATGTCCATTGGTTACGTATTCACATAAATAGACCACTGCCCCTCACCTAGACACCCTCCCGGAGGAAACCAGTGAGAGAACGCGCATCGGGGTGTGGAAACGCTACTCCTGACACTTGAGGTGATCTCCTTCCCTGCTCTGTACATAGATAAACTGTTTTAATGTATATGTATTTTCTCCTCACAGTTAAATATTAGCTATTAAGCTATTGAGATGTACAAGCTTACCTTTTCTTATATAAGTATTGAAGGGCTTGAACTTTTGGAGCTATAGTGATTGCCTTATATTTTTCATTGGCTATTGCATAGCAATGGGCATGGGGTATATGCTGTCTACCTGTCGGGGATGTAAAAATGGATGGTGTGTAACACCTTAGCAATTAATTTAATTCCCCAGACCAACCATAGACATAGATTTCCCAGATTTGGTCATTACCCTTTTTAATGTCATTTTTTTGTTGTCATATATTCATGATTATTTGCTCCACCTCTATGTGCTATATTTATCTGAGAGTGTATCTTTTAGTTTCACTTGAATTATCAGGATTTTTTTGTGTCTCCTCCATGAGAAACTCTGCTTTTTTATTCTTGTGTGTTTTTGGTTTTAAAAACAAATAAGTACAATTATAATATTTTACTTTAATGGATCTCTTTATTGATTGCTCAGGGGGAACTTAATACCAGGGTTTGGATTTCATAAGAAAAGTAGGATTGAATGGCATGGACCTCAATAAACAGCAATTGCAGGTCATTACAATGCCCTGAAATAGATCACTATGCTTGATTTTATCCCCTGTCACCTATTGCCTTGCCCACCAGTTTTGTGTAAGAGATCAAAGGATCTCATGTTCAGTTCCACTTGTGGGGCTAACAAAAAAAGGTCAGAGAAAATGTTTTGAGGAATAAAACAATAAAAATTTCTATTTAAAAGAAACAAACATTGACTTCTATTGTGCTAAAAAATGTAATAATTATTTGAAAAAAATCTGCTAAATTGGTATTGCCCACTTAATCAGCCTTATTATTATAGGGAACCTATAGGACAATTTTGTAGTATAAAGTAAAGGCATGGCTATAAAGGCGCTGTAATACAGATTACATTGAAACCTCTGGTAAAGAAACCTGCTTTGTTCTTCTTCTTTAATCACTATTGAAGTTTTCTGCTAATTAGACTTCAGTGCACAGGGGCAGAGTTTTTCCCTGGTTGTCTGTGATTCCCGGACCCCTCTACATGCCTCAGATCTATGACTGATAAGTCACTGCTGAAATTTCAAACAAACGAGGCAGTTCATTCAGATACCCGAGGCAGGTGGAGGGGCCGGGGAATCACAGGGAGGAGAAGGCCCAGTGCGCAGTCCGGCCCCTGTGCACCACAATCTAATTATCAGAAAACTTCAAATGATGATTAAAGAACAACCAGATTTCTTCACCAAAGGTGTCGATGTAATGAGTGTTACAGCCCCATTACAACTATGCCTTTATTTTACATTACAAAATTGTCCTAAAAGATTCTCAGTAAAATATGAGGTTGTAGATAGAGGGGCAAATAGTTTATTTATTTTACTCATTTTGCTTATTTGTCATGCAGATGACAGCGTGGCAAACAACCGATGTTCGGGCCCCCCATTTTTCTGAATTGGGTCTGGGTTTGGGTTCAGATACTGTTCTGGTACCTGAAACAAACTTTTTTAAATGTTTGGTTGAAACCTCCGGACCCGAAAATCCAGGCGTTTGCCCATCACTAGTGACAATCCTTTCTGTGCGCCCCTGCATCCAGGCATGCTGCTAAAAATTATCTTTATACATCACTTTGCTCAGTACCAGGCGGTCCCATGCGCCCGTATGGACTTACTAATCCAACCTCTCTGCTTTTCATTGATGGATTCAATCAAAGAAAGAGCAGCCAATTTAGTAAGCTCACAGTAGGCAACAAGGTTGGTCCAGTCCCACCCACGCTTGATGCTATTTACCATACAGGGAGAGCGGTGTATAAAAATAATTTTTAGAGGTTTGCTGGTTGCAGGGGAACACAAAACTGTTAGGATCCTAATTAGGAGGCACATAACATGCTGGGAACAGTTTGATAATAAGAAACTTGATGACAGGTTAGTTTTAAAGAATGATTATTTCTTAAAAAAACAAGCAAAAAAATTGCAAGTTACAATGCAAACTGTTTTTGCAGTATAGAAACCAAAAATGTGAAATCTTATAAGACAGTAGAAAGCTCATAAGTTACAACAATGGGTGTCATATATTAAACAGTTTGCACACGTTTGGCTGTGTGTTTACCCATAGTAACCAGTTTCCAATGACCATTTTGGAACTGAAGGGTAGAAAATGGAATTAAACATCTGGCTACTGACATTTTTCTAGTCCCTAAGTGTTTCGCACAAGTTGCAGGATGACACATACACATCAGTGATCCTTGTTTGGAATGATAAATGTATGCATTGGCTACAATAAATATGAAAAGCTACTTCTAATAGAAAATGTCACTGATTCTTCGTAGAGTTTCCGTGCATACAAGTTAGCATTGAGAAAAGCCATCCTTCCAAGGACGAGGTACTGCATGCCCAAGAGAGGTGTGGCGACTCTGCAGTCCGCTCAGTCTTGTCATAACAGATAGGTTCATCATGACATTTAGTATTCATCTGCTTGCAGACATCTGTTCCATCATCATTCCTGCTTACTGGTATTAATGGAAATATAATGAATAAATGTTCTGTTTTATATCTGACAATTATCCCTGTGTGGGACCCAATCTGCTGTATCACTTAATTTTGCAGCATGGTTTCCTGACTCTTATGTCTAAAAGTAATTTAAAATAAACTCGAATATTTTCATGCCGTATATTTATATACAGTTGCATGAGCTTCTTTTTTTTTTTTTTAGATACTCATAATTCCGTTCTTTTGTTCCAGTATATACTGTATATATAATAAAAATTGATGCAAAATTATTATATGGTATTGCAATATAGATTTATCTACACACATATTAAAAGAAGAGAATAAAGTGAGGGGTTTATTATTGAAAAATAGAGACAATACATGGATTCCGGCTTTTCCTACAGGCATTGTTATGGCAGAAGAGAAATTGAAAACTATGATCTGATTGGCAAATATAAGTAATGCTCAACTTCTCAATGGCTGAATTGGTTGAATATACCCTTAAGAATCTCAGAAAAATGTCAAACCACTGGTCACTCCCATAAGATAAAGTTATGGCTTATCGCTGTATAGACATGTGACCTCTGGGACCCTCAATATCCTTAGACTGAAGTGACGATTTAATGCTGCAACCAGATTTGCTGTTTTTCCCTTCACATTGCCTCCCTATCAATGTACATTGATGTCCTGAGAATGAAGAGGCCACAGGAGTGAATTAGTATTATAGGATTTCCATTCTCAGCAGCACTCCTGCCCACTCTCTAACAGCAAAAGAAGAAAAACATTTTTTTTAGGGAAGGGGTGGAAATAAAAGTAATGCAAAAAAAAATCTGCATTGCGGGAAGCACACCATATAAAGAAAGCCGGTGAGGTCCGATAACGCTATTGACCTGAGGATATAGGATTAATCTGCAGGATAATAGTGTTATGAATGTGTCCAGCTCCTGTACTGTAAGTGCGGCACCCAGAAAAAATACTTTATTTCTCCCAAGAACCGCCGGCTTACAGAAGTGAAGACGTGCCTGGATCTATTACAGTCACCACTCACAGAACTAATAGTGGCGTCTGTAATCATGACCCGGCACTGACTGACAGCTGGCTCTGCACTGATGTATTGTAGAGCTGGCTTTCAGTCAGAGCAGGGGCGTGCTTACAGTCACCGCTCTTAGTTCTGTGAGTGGTGATTGTAATAGATCCAGGCACGTCTTCACGACTGAAAGCTGGCGGCTCTTGGGAGAAATAAAGTATTTTCTCCCGGGTGCCGTACTTTTAGTACAATGGCGGGGACCTTCATTCAGCTATCAACCTGTAGATTAACCCCATATCTGAAGGTTAATAGTGTTATCGGTCCTGACAGGTTTCCTTTAACTTACCTTGCTAAAGGGAGGATAGAATACTTTCAACTATGCGAATTTCTAGAAGTGTTTCTAATTACATTATGGGTAGTATAAAAAAAAAGTGACCCGAATCATTGCTTACACAATGAGTTACTTTTTTTTGCCTGAAAAAAGTTTTTTTAATGCTTAAAGCTTGAGATGCTTGAAGCATTTTGAGATGATGGGTCTTCTCATGTCAGATTGGTTGACAGCTAATGACATTTTCGAAGGTCCATATTTCTGATCATCAATCATCATTATTTTGCATTGTTCATACACTAAAGACTCCTGAAAAGCTGATTGAACATCTCCCTACTTGCTCCCTCCCAGAGCATTCAGTTCATGAATTTCAATAAAAACTGTATCATGACATCATTAGATTATTCAGTTTTCTCAATATTAAGTGTATTTTATAGACATAGATGAACACAGCGTTACACAGTCGCTTGCCAGAAACAAAATTAAATGCAGTATCACTGGCAGCCTATTCCCTGCACTGATGGCACTTGTTGTCAGTTTTAATATGTCATAAAAGACAGAACATTTAGGATGTACAAGGTTTACATGACGAGAATGTAAATTTGTTGCACAACTAGTAACAATATCCTAATATAATCAGAAGAGGATGAGTGGGGGAAGCAGAGAACAGTGTTTAATACTTATGATATTAGGATCTGTGAGACATAAATGAGAGATTATTATTATTTTTATATATTTTTAGCTTTTGTTACGGCTGTTTACACTCCTGTATAAATCCTCAATGTGTACAGTTTCCCAAATCGTATGCATCTGAGTTGTGATGTCTTCTTAAAAGAAGTATTAGATTTAATGTATATATTTTTTAATTAATGTTTTAATATCCCCATGCTGGGGTCTTTTACATTTTACAATAATGTACCTGCAAGTGAACTGTCATGTTAAATTAACATATAAAATATTTATACTCCTGATGAAGAGACCTGAGTAGTCTGGAAAGCTTGCAATTTGTTACCATCTTTTAGCCATTAAAAGGTATCAGCCACTGAGGACTCTCAATTCTGAATATTTTTATATAAAATATATACACACTTTTGGATATCCTGTTATTATTTTTTTTCCCGCACTGGTTAATATTTAATCATAAATGTGTATCAATATTTAGATGATCCACTTTAAGTTGGTAAATATGAATGTGAATACATAGTACATGAGCAGTTCCTTCCCGATAAGTTTTATCAGGACTGAATGATACTTGTATTCATTCAATAAACAATAGAAATAAACATAACACATTGACAAATATGAATTTAAGTGACCAGAAGGAAAATGCATTTGGATCATCGACAAGACGTATTCAAGACAAAATTGTTAAATTCAGAATGACTTGAATCATTTCTAAAAAATAACAAAACAAGAGGCATATTCTACATGATCTAAAGCCTAAGGCAAAAAATCTTATTGACAGCAA
>JARQOD010000001.1:605088815-605178426 GCA_033576555.1 Oophaga sylvatica | reverse complement strand
TTATCCTGTCTGTCTTATATGTCTAATCTGTGTATTTAGCTAAGATCAGCCCATATCCCTTTGGTGGTAGTCAGGATCCTTCTTAGGACTGATTACAGGGTTCAGGGTCTGATAGGAGACAGGGTTAGGTTGGAGACTTGGACCTCTGAACCATTATCAGTACCTCCAAGGTGAGGGATTAGTTAGGACCCCAGTTTAGGGTCAGGTTAGATCCCGGTCCACCTCTTTCCTGTTTCAGCTCATCAAGTCCTCAAGATTAACCCTGAGTTCAGCAGATATCGTGTCAGGTAAATCTATTCTATACTTACATGCTGATGTTGCTATACTAGTTGTTGTATAGAGTGTTGTTCCTGTATTAATAGTTTACTGACATTGTATACATATCATTAGACAGCGTGACAGACGCCATGCGATCATGATGCAGCACAGGTGCCGTCACTGGCGCCTGCCTGCAGAAGGGGATTTTTTTTAAATATATTCATTATGTAAACTAGGGGGCAGGTCCCTGAGGGATCAGTGACCTGTCAGAAGCCATACTGATGAATACCTAATCAGAGCACCACATGAAGACCCCCCACAGCTGCCCCAGAGCACGAGCATATCATTAACTCAAAGCTGAAAATAAATATTAAACAACAACCAGAAGACGGATTTCATCAACCATGATATCATTTTAATCAGTGTAAAGGCACCAACCTGACACTGTTACTCAGCACAATCCTGCTGACAGGTTCCATTAAATAGGGGATAGCTTCAGTCCTAGTGTGGCATTCTCATGTGGTGTATGGCTGAGGCTGTACTCCTTACAGGTATGATGTATCCTACAGCGGACAAGCTTTCTATCAGTAGAAGAGTCTTTCCTTCTCAAATTACACACACAGGAAGCTCCACAATACAATGTTTGCACAGTAACTGCCTCTAGGCAGAATATGATGATGGTGGTAGTAGTTTGTGCATTCGAGCCCCAGTCATGAAGGAGCCGTAAGAATGTGAAACAGAACTCTTTTTATTGAAGGTAATGGGGAAAATTATTATTTACAAAAAGCATGAAACTGAGGTTCAGGATTACACTCACGGTTGATGATTGCTGTGTACCTGCAGACAGGCAGATCTTAGTAACCTCTGGTTTTATTAAGACTGAATATCTCTTCTTCAGCACTGTGCTCTGTTTTTGCCATGAGGTAATTCTTTCTCCAAGAGGTGCAATGGTAGTCTTCCTCATATCAAGACTATTAACTCCCCTTATTGTGCCAGTTCCATTTTTAAGCAAAGCCAGCAGGGAGAAAGTAGGTAATTCCTTCACCTACAAAATTGCTTCCTCTTCTCAAAAATGTCCGACCACTAGAGTTGAGCGAAACAGGTCGGTCAGATTCAAAAGTCGCAGACTTTCGCCAAAGTCGGGGTTTGTTGGCCGAAACACGACCATAGCGTAAGGTTGGCCATGTGGTCGTCGAAACGAGCGCCAAAGTCGAGTTTCCCAGAATGCTTTCAGGCGCCTTTTTTCAGGCAATGAGCAATGACGCACACTGTGGGCAACAAGATGACATGAGCAGCGTCCACCACCATCTTAGAGAAGGGCATTGCAGTGATTGGCTTGCTTTGGGGGGCGTCATAGTGTCTATAAAAGCCCTGACCGCCGACCTCCATTTTACTTCTGCTGATCTTAACAGTAGGGAGAGGTTGCTGACGCTGTTTATCAGTAGGGAGAGAGTTAGGGCTGGAAACAGAAGTTCTTATGTGCTTGTGCTGATGGCAATTGTGCTGTACAGTTAGTGTGCAGTGACGGGGAGGATTTTCTTGTGTGCAGCAGCGCTGGTTATTAGGCTGTCTGATAGCTGTATTGCTGTGTGTACACTGCTGTGCAGACTGCTTTTTACACAGCACTGATACTTTTATTCTTTTTTTCTGCACAGTTACCGAGCGTTCATTTTTTCCCACACCGTATAGAGCTGTACGCTCCTCACACACTACCGTGTACCGGCTGGTCTCTCGGACAAATACATGCTGACTATCTGTGTGTGACTCCGGAAATATATACGGAGATTTACAATTTCCCCTACACTGTATACAACTTTTTGCTTCTGATACAGTACCCTTTTTCTGCTTTTGGTATTCTGGTCAAATCTATACTGAGTGAGCGTCTGTGTGTTACTCCGGAAATATATACAGAGATTTAATATTACCCCAACACTGTTTACAGCTGAACGCTACTGATACAGTACCATATATCTTCTGGTATTTTGGGTACATTTTCCCAAACATGAGGAAGTATGGTGGAAGAGGACGTGGGCGAGGGGGGGGCAGCTGTTGTTCCCCATTGACTTGCATTGGGATCGGGTTTAGTTTTTTTGTCGACCTCCGACTTTTGCCGCGAGCTAGTCGGCCGATCTCGTTCGACTCGACTTTTGCGAAAGTCGGGTGGTCCGAAACCCGACTCGACCCGAAAAAAGGCAAAGTCGCTCATCTCTACCGACCACCAACTGCCACTTCAAATTTAAAACTATCCCCCAGGACTTTCCTCCCCCCCCTTCTGACTGTAGAGCTGCAGTCATTGGCTGACTGCCCTGAGGCGTTTTTCCAGAATTTTCTCCATATTAAAACAGAGCTGGGTCACCTGATCAAGCCTGGGAGGAGAAGATTAACACTTTTTGTGCTGCCTGTCAGCAGGTCTCACAATATATTTAAAATGCACAGTGCACATAAATATTCACAGCATTTATATGAAAACACACTATATATATCCGGTATCCCATAGAAATGGCCACTTTGTGAGATACCACACTAAGAGTCCTCAGACTGTTTTCAGTACAATTGGTGTATTTGCACTTTGCAGAAAATTGATATGCTGCAAATCAAATTTTTGGGATGATTTTGGCAACGCCGTTAAATTGGCATTTCAAAATATTTACTATTCTCTAATTATAACAATATTCTGATTAGCAACTTGCAGATAAACATGGACTGCATTCTATTTATTTTAAGGTCTATTCGCTGTTAAGGGGTTAAATAAGTTCTGAATGAAAATGTTCTTTTAATATAGAATAGGTGGCATTTGTAAACGTTGCCAAGCCTGGATGAGCCCATATATTATTTAGTAATGTACTTTTTAAGGTCAGAAACTGCTATAGTATTGATCCTTCATTGTTGTGCACCACACTGTATATATACCACTTCCAAACCACATACAAATATCCCAGAGGGATTTAAAAAGCCATTTTCTGGAACTGTTAGGAAAAGCAGTCAGCGAGAATGAGTCGGAACTTGGTCCCTCTTTGCAATTAGTGGTTGCTTAAGGGTCTAGCTTGCCAAAGTTATGGCCAAGATTGTTCATATGTATTTTATTCTTTAAATAATTTCCTTTTTCTTTATTCAAAACCATGCTTTAGTTGCAGGCTTCTTTATGTGTTATTATTTTATGCTATGCTTTCTGAGCTATGGGTATTGTTAAGGAGGTGACATTTTTGGACTGTGTACGTACACTAAGGCTACTATTGCACACTGCTTTGCAGGGTTTTTTTTCTAAACACATGCAAAAATGCCAGATGTTATTTCAGCGTTTTTTGTAAAAAAATTTTTATAGTGTTTTAAAACTTTTTTTTGTTTCAGTTTGGCAAGGCGGAAAACATATCATGATTCATACATCATGTACTTTGAAAGGAATCTGCAGGTTCCCCCAAACCACCCAAACACCCACATGTCATTGATGTACCTAGTCAAGTGTGGATACGCATGCAAAATAATTTTTATTCTGGTCACTCACCATATTCTAATCACATAGCTCATCTCAGAACAGTCAGAAGCTGAAATCACACCACCATGAGGGTGATTGATGGCCTTGTCGCTTGCCAACAACATCCTGACAACACTGAAACAACTTATTTATGTTTTTATCCCGGAAAAGTTAGTAAGAGCAAAGTGCCACAAACAGGGTGAAGCAACACTATATTTAAACAAACATTTCCCTTCCAGTTCTTACAGAAGCACTCCTCCTCCCATAAAAGTTTTTATGCTCTTAATATATTACAATCATCTTACGATATAGCACTGTGTACTTACAATTGCTCATTTTGCCTTTCTACCCAGCTAATTCTTCTCTTTCCCATTAGATCTATGACATCACATGGTTATCATGAGTTAACATTAGAACTTCAATTCTACACTGCTGCATTGTCTCTGGCAGAGGAGAAGAGCAGGCAGCTGGGTCAGGAGTTGAAGAGGAGGTGGAGATGGGCTGCTAGGGACTTTGCAGTGATGTAAAATTGTAGTTCTAATGCTGACTCATACAGGGGAAAGAGATTTCCTTTATCTACATAGAAGTTAGAAGGATTGAGCTAGGGCTCATTTAGACGCCAGTGATTTTTCATCAGTGCTTGCATGCCAAAATCAGGAGTTTCTCCAAAACACAGATCAGGTGTCAATCTTTGAATGATAGTTTTTCTCTGTATGTCCTGGTATACTCCTGGTTGTGGCAGTTAAACACTGATGAAAAATGACTGACGTCTGAATGAGCCACTAGTTTGTTTTTAATCACCTGATGTCATAGACCTAATGGAAAAGAGAAGACTCAGCTGGGTAGAAAGGCAAAATGAGCAATTGTAAGTACACAATGCTATAGAATGTGATGATTGTGTGTAGCCCTGGTGGTAGGCACACGCAGTACCCTGGAGAGTGTATGGCGAGACAGCAGTTTAATGCTAAATATTCATTCACTCAACATATACTAGACACACCCTTAGGGTAGTGGAGTTTACTCTTGAGGGAGTGGTCAAGTGGTATGTGTTAGAGTGATTTAGTCAGTCTAGTTCCTGTCTTCGGACAGAGAAGACGTCTGGAGTTGAGTTCCTGACTTGAGAGTGAGAGGACGTCTGGAGGGAGGAAGCAGTCCAGATTGCTCTATCACCAGTTCGGAAAGTGGAGTCTAGTATAGGTGTTTTAATTCACCTTAGCCTAGTCAGAGCTGTACTTCATCAGCATACACTGGAAGGAAAGAAGAAAGTTTAGTGCAGAAAGTCTTCAGCATCCTGTCTAAAGGACGGTATAAGGTTCAGAGACGTGCTCCTGCCTATTGATAACTGAGCATCTGTAACTAACTTTGAAGTGAAGGAAAAGAAAGAAGTGACTACTCGACCCTTGGCTAGTGTGAGTGCTTATGTTACCAGCGAGGACAAGGCGAAAGGCACAGTGGTTTATTGGAATAGTGCTTACGGATTGAAGAAGTCCTGCACATTGCTACCGGTCACTGGGGACCGAAGGATCACTATTGTTTCAAGCACAGTGATAAGAAAACCAGGAATTTACCGGACCTTAGGTCGCGGCAAACAAGCCCCCTTATAGTCAGTACGTAACTGGGGTCAGGGGAAGTGAAGACTTTGAGTCAGTGCACGACAAGATAAGAATTCAGCTTCTTCGCAGGAAGGCTCCTAACACAGAGCTGACTGGGCGGTACAGCTATAGATTAGCTGGAGATCTTGAGGGAACTACGCTTCAGGCTGGTTGTACTCGTTGTATTGGAAGTAAAGGAGGCCCCTAACTTGTCCAGCTGCTGTCTCAAGATACACTCTCCTTGGATCAGCCTCCCTGGGACCTGCCTGAACATCTTACAGGTAAAGGTATGGAAAGACGCTGACCGTGTGAGACTGTGTTCTTTATCTGCACCCGACTTCACAAGTCCCATGGACTTTGGGGGACCAGTCCCACCTGTGGGGGACCCGACATCTGGCTGCCTCACCATCCCCTCGGAGATCTGCAGCAGCGCTGGTACATATTACCAGAATACTACAGGTGGCGTCACGAACTGTATATAAACCTATCCCCTGTAAATATATCCCCAACATACGCCAGACCGCCAGGGCCACAGACCGAGCCACAGCTACCTGTGACAAAATCCCCATGGACTTCCATGGGCTCGGCTCTGAGTGCCCCGTTGCCCTGGTAACCCACAATTGTGGTGGCGGGTCGACACAACTTTGGCGTCACGAACAGGATGCGAAACTCGCAGAATTGCGAGCCCTATGTGCCTAAGGACTTGTTTTTGTAAAAAGGACTGTTTGCACTTTTGGCGCCAAAATCGCCATTTTTGTCGCCATATTCGCGCCCTCAGGCGCTGGAGAAGAAGGTGGGCGTACCTTCGTGGGCGTCTACCCCCCTGTGGCGCGAAGAAAATGCCTGCCCTCTCAAAGTGCTATTACAACATGCGGTCCTGCCCTACAGCAAAGGAGGTCCGCCTCCTCTTCACCTTCCCTGCGAGGAGGAGGAGACGCAAACCCCACCTCCACGGAAGAGACCGGATGTCTCTGGAGGAAGAAGAAAGAATCTTCTGGAACATCATGGAGGCAGGACGTGTGCAGCCGAGCAGGGAAGCGGAGGAAGGCAGGCCCCGTGCCCCAGCCAAGCTGCCACCAGCATCGGAGTTATCCGTGGTCCTGCACCTGCAACAGGCGTTGCTAGAGATTCGAGAAGAAAATGCACGCCTGAGGAAGATGGTCCAGCACCAACCTGGCTTTGAAGAAATCGAGAGACGCCGGCGTACCCTGGAACAGCGGAGGCTGTGGGACACGGTGATCTCTCCCCTCAACGAACCCCCACGATTCCAGATACCGAAGAGTCTGCTGCCTAAGGCGAAGGAGCAACCGGAGGCTGCCCCCGAAAGTACCGATCCCGATCCCACCGGTGAAGCGGTGGAAGCGAAGGAGGTTGAGGAGGTACAGCCAATCCCGGAACGCCCGCCCGGCCAGGAGGCCGCAGCAGATGATCGGTCCCCGGCAGGGACACCGGAGGGGTCCTGTCCGTCACTACCAGATGTGGACTGGGACGAAATGGCGCGCCTGGATGACGTCGCCTATACCGCCCAGTGGGAACAGGAATGGCAGAGTCGTGAGGAGAAGAAGAAATGTCAGCAGGAGGAAGAGCGGGAAACTCAGAGGAACCGTCAGCGACAATATGCAGAGCTGATCGCGGACAAAGAAAGTGTCCGGAGAGATAAAGGTACCCTGAGGGAACCGCGGCGGCAGGGGTGTGTGACTGAGTTCCAGCTCCGGAAGGGCTGGGGCTTTATCCGTGAACCGGGCCTCTACCCAGGGGTCTTTCTCAGCAGGCGTGATGTAGAATCCCACCTGCCGCAAGGCCATCCCGGGAGGGACTTAGTAAATGGAGATATCGTCACATATACGCGGCACTGGGGAATGAAGGGATGGTATGCCCTTAACGTCACCATCGTCCGTGACCCCGTCCCAGACGCAGGTAACGTCACCACTACCGCAGCGTCCCCGTCTCCAGCTCAAGCAGAATCCGGCCGTGCCCCAGCATCGCCCCCTGCAAATTCATCGCAACTAGCGACCCAGATTTCATCGCAAATTAAAGCCACCTCTACATCGCAACATGCGACCCAGTCTCAATCGCAATCCATGACGCGGTCCATATCGCTAACTGTGATTGAAACGCAATCGGTGTCACGTGAAGAAAATGTACCCGTTGCGCCCCTAGAGGTTCGCACCAGAACTGTGGCGACCCAGACCCTAATCGCAGCACATGATTTGCTAGTCCTGGGATCTAGGGCCCATTGCATTGTTCCAGCCCCCGGGGTGGAAAGTGTATTTGCAGAGAATGAATAGATAGTGAGGAAAAAGTGGTGAGATCCATATCGGGTCTACCATAAGTAGAAAGTTTGAAATGTTTTATAAAGTTTTGCACAAATTATATAGTGAATATATATATATCTAACTGTAGAATGCCCGGCTGGGTAAATGATAAACAGTAACCAGAAAAGTTGCACTTTCGTATTATGTGATTTGATATAATATGTCTTTGGTTTTACATTGGACTTAGAGGTTGAGGACTGTGCCAACCCAGAACTTACTTGTACATAGTTGCGCTTCGGTGCTTTCTCTTGGTTTTACATAAACCAGTACAACTACCTCTGAAAACAAAACCCGTGTGGTGTGGCACTGAGTGAGGTCTGCATTTGGATGTCCTGCAGCCCACCCAGGACCCACGTTGAAGGTTTGGTGCGGGTCCTTCACAAGTATACCGTATATTTATTGAATGCTATTTGATACTTTTGTATTTCTATATGTAAAATGTTATTGTTCGCAACGTTCAAGATATTCTCACCTCCCGGATGGGAAGAAGTTATTGTTTAATGTTTATTGCATAAACAAAATGTCTCTTTTGTATTTTACAGCCCGGGAGTGCTGTCTTTTACCATGGGGGAATGTGTAGCCCTGGTGGTAGGCACACGCAGTACCCTGGAGAGTGTATGGCGAGACAGCAGTTTAATGCTAAATATTCATTCACTCAACATATACTAGACACACCCTTAGGGTAGTGGAGTTTACTCTTGAGGGAGTGGTCAAGTGGTATGTGTTAGAGTGATTTAGTCAGTCTAGTTCCTGTCTTCGGACAGAGAAAACGTCTGGAGTTGAGTTCCTGACTTGAGAGTGAGAGGACGTCTGGAGGGAGGAAGCAGTCCAGATTGCTCTATCACCAGTTCGGAAAGTGGAGTCTAGTATAGGTGTTTTAATTCACCTTAGCCTAGTCAGAGCTGTACTTCATCAGCATACACTGGAAGGAAAGAAGAAAGTTTAGTGCAGAAAGTCTTCAGCATCCTGTCTAAAGGACGGTATAAGGTTCAGAGACGTGCTCCTGCCTATTGATAACTGAGCATCTGTAACTAACTTTGAAGTGAAGGAAAAGAAAGAAGTGACTACTCGACCCTTGGCTAGTGTGAGTGCTTATGTTACCAGCGAGGACAAGGCGAAAGGCACAGTGGTTTATTGGAATAGTGCTTACGGATTGAAGAAGTCCTGCACATTGCTACCGGTCACTGGGGACCGAAGGATCACTATTGTTTCAAGCACAGTGATAAGAAAACCAGGAATTTACCGGACCTTAGGTCGCGGCAAACAAGCCCCCTTATAGTCAGTACGTAACTGGGGTCAGGGGAAGTGAAGACTTTGAGTCAGTGCACGACAAGATAAGAATTCAGCTTCTTCGCAGGAAGGCTCCTAACACAGAGCTGACTGGGCGGTACAGCTATAGATTAGCTGGAGATCTTGAGGGAACTACGCTTCAGGCTGGTTGTACTCGTTGTATTGGAAGTAAAGGAGGCCCCTAACTTGTCCAGCTGCTGTCTCAAGATACACTCTCCTTGGATCAGCCTCCCTGGGACCTGCCTGAACATCTTACAGGTAAAGGTATGGAAAGACGCTGACCGTGTGAGACTGTGTTCTTTATCTGCACCCGACTTCACAAGTCCCATGGACTTTGGGGGACCAGTCCCACCTGTGGGGGACCCGACATCTGGCTGCCTCACCATCCCCTCGGAGATCTGCAGCAGCGCTGGTACATATTACCAGAATACTACAGGTGGCGTCACGAACTGTATATAAACCTATCCCCTGTAAATATATCCCCAACATACGCCAGACCGCCAGGGCCACAGACCGAGCCACAGCTACCTGTGACAAAATCCCCATGGACTTCCATGGGCTCGGCTCTGAGTGCCCCGTTGCCCTGGTAACCCACAATTGTGGTGGCGGGTCGACACAATTGCAATATATTAAGAGGATAAAAACGTTGATAGGAGCGCTTCTTTAAGCAGGCAGGGAAATGTTTTACCTCGCAGAAAGAATCAGCTATGGTCCCCTACTGTACTGTCTCTTTTGCATCCCCTCTTGCCCAGGAGATGTGGTATGACCAGACCATGTCCCTGTTCGGTCAGCCACAGCCATTACACAGCACATAGCAGGACCACATTTATAAGATTATCTCAGCACTGGAACATTTTTTTTAACACATCCAATTTTGGAAGTTATTATTTTTCCAAGATCTATTGATTTATAATGTACCTTCTTGATTGGAAAACCCCTTTAAATGCAGGATTTCGTTATTACAAGGTAACAGTACTAACTACTGAGACTGAATGCTATTAGAAAAAGGTATTTCATCGCGGCTGACACTTTTTTAGTCTGCAAGTTCCTGATTTTTACAGAATAGGTCATTGCATTAAGTAATTTGTACATCCAAAACCAGCTTTTATTGCACAGCGTAATTTGTAACAAATAGTGATAATTTTATTATCTGAGATTATTTAATTTTCTATAAAATACTAATGCCGGATTATGGGAGTACTCAGATTGGTAGAGGTATGTCATACAATTTATTTTACTACAGTGGTTAAGATCATTTTTTACGTATGGCATGTGTGCTCTGATATTACATTACAAATCAGGAGCAAATGAAAAAGCTTGATATTTTAGGGCATCATAGCATTAAATTAGCAAAAAATGTAATCAGATAAATAGCATTTCCTCCTCTCAGTGTTTAATAAGCACTCATTGCTATACAAAAACTGTTAGCCTGGGTAAAGTCGCACCTTGAGCACTGATGTAAACTGAGTATCTTGAACTACATTAAAATTTGCCATACTCCTCCCTTGACAGTTGAGAGATTTACATCTGGTAGCGATTCAGTCAGCCGGATGGAAGAGTGCTCCCTTTGGACTGCTGATAAGCGGACACATGACATTTGCAGAGAGCAGTCTGCCCACTGGAGTGCCAGGGCAAACTGCAGCGAAATCCACCCTTCCAATTTCATCAGAAACGGAGGGAATATTGCAAATGACACCACCAAATCAACTGTAAATAGATGATAATTTGATTGACATCTGGAAAGCTGTCACAGACTGAGCAGCCTATAACAGGAGCATTTACCCAGTGCAAAGACAGCTTTCAAGTAAATCACTTTTTGTCCAGTGGGGCCCAGCCAGAATATAATTGCTTGTCCTTGCCTTCATTGCAAATTCCCCATTACCGTAACCAGCAGTGTCTCATCATTTAAAGGAAAGTTGCCTTCCAAAAATACACATTTTAGTGTTAACACCTTGTGTTCCTGAGAACCATACTCGATAACCATACTTTCCTTTTAAAATAGCAGTTTTAACTTTTTCCTTGTTCAGTTTCCCAATTTTAAAGCTTATCACAGAAATGGAACGTACCGGCTTCCATACGCACACTGTCTGCCTGTAGGTAATGCCTCAATGACTTCTTGATTTTCTTCTTATTTTACTTTATGTTATATTTTTAAATATATCATTAGCAGAAAAACCAATCACAGTGAAATTAGATGAAATATAAAAAGCAATTCCCTAATATCAGGGTATGTTTCCACGGTCAGGAAACCATCAGTATTTGCTGCGGATTGAACGCTGCGTACAGCCACAGCGTCCAATACGCAGCGTCCAGATGTTACAGCATAGTGGAGGGGATTTTATGAAATCCCGTCTCCATAATGCCTGCAGGCGGCCCTGCATATCCTGACATGCGGCTCGTCTTTCCAGATCGCAGCATGTCTATTTATCTTGAAGGGACGCTCCGTCTCCGCAAGATAAATAACCCTGTCTATGGATAGGATGCAGTGATTCCGCATGTGTTCAATGAGCACATGCAGAATCACCGCGCGTACAGAAGCCGGCAGCGCTTTGGGAGGAGCCGGGTATCCATTGCGTCCAAAGCGCTGCCAGCATGGAAACATAGCCTCAAGGTGTTATAGGAATTCCATTAGGAGCAAAAATGAACTGATTGCAACCCTGCAAAGCTAAATAATCTGAAGGTGACAAGCTTTGCTTAGAGAATACAGCCATCAATTTTTGCAGCACTTTTTTCCACCAATGTGATCTTGATATCCATCAGCACATTACATCTTGGTGGCTCAGTGGTTAGCACATTTGTTTTCCAGCACTGGGATCCTGAGTAAAAATCAAATGACAATATCTGCACTGAGTTTGCATGTTCTTCCAGTGTTTAGGTGAATTTCTGCTTATACTCTGGTGTCCTCCCAAACTCTAAAGGCGTGCTGATAGGGAATTTAATTTGTGAAGCCCAATGCGGACAGTTAAGGATTGCCATGTATGTAAAGCACTGCATTATATGTTAGCGCCATATAATGAATAGAAATAAATATACATCAATTCTTATAGACAGAATATAAGTTAGAATATATGATGGCTGTATAATGCTGGCAAAGCATATAGAAAAGTAGTAGAGGGAAGCTCGAAATTGTCCACATGCTTGAAAGTTTATTGAAGGAAACCTGTCGTATGAAAAAATGCTATTGGCCTGCAGTTAATTTGCGGGTTAATAGCATTCTGAACCTGCCCAACGCTTGCACTGAGAGTCTCACTGCCAGGAGGAAATTAACGCTGTCCCAAGCACTGACTGACAACAGGCCCTAATCCTGATCCTGCTGTCAGTCAGTGTGGGGCGCGGTCACAGCAGTTGCTGCCTATACACAGAGCGGTGACTGAACCTGCACCTGAGCCTCCTCCGTGATTGAAAGAAGAGCACTACTGGAGGGAATAATCTTCATTAACTCCAGGCAGCAGGGCTCAAAGTGCCAGCAGCGGGCACGTTCAGAACACTATTAGCCTGAAGATTATCCCCATATCTGCAGGTAATAATGTTTTTTCATGTCACAGATTCCTTTTCAACATTCATTCCTTAATGTTGACGATAGTTATAGCAATATTAGGAAATTGCTTAGAATAAAAAAAAACAAATACTTGAACAGTATAATTTAGCTTTTTAGCAAAGATCTGATGGCTGTTACAACATAACACTTTTCCATCTCCAGCAGTAATCTATACAAGTGAACTGAGATGTGGTGCAGTTCCCAGCACATCCAGAGGTTGCAAGCAGTGCTGTACAGGGGAAACAATCAAGGGTCTGCAGCACTAAAGCAACATGTCAGTCCTTCCATATATATATATATATTTTATATATATATATATATACACTACCGGTCAAAAGTTTAGGGTCACTTAGAAATTTCCTTATTTTTGAAAGAAAAGCAGGTTTTTTTCCAATGAAGCTAACATTAAATGATTCAGAAATACACTCTATACAGTGTTAATGTGGTAAATGACTATTCTAGCGGCAAACGTCTAGTTTGTAATGCAATATCTTCATATGTATAGAGCCCATTTCCAAAACAATAATCAAACCATTACCTTATGGTATTTTGTGTTCCACGTCGGAAAGAAGGCTAATAGTGGTTAAAACCCTTAAAACCCTTGATGCAAGTATGTTAACACAGCTGAAAACCGGTTTGTTGAATGAGATATCTATAATGCCTGACCTCCTTGAGCTTTTGAGAATCTGGAGCATTCATTTTTGGTTCCATTAAACTCTCAAAAGGCCAAAAAAAAAAATATCTTTGAAACTCGACAGTCATATTCTGTTCTTAAGATGAATGCTATTCCTGCGAAAATTACCAAGAATGAAGAATCGTACCATAGTGTGGTGTACTAACTCTTAAGGTTAGGCACAAACAAGCTTAAAAAGAAGAAAGACAAGTGGAGCCCTGCAACAACTGAGCAACAAGACAAGTACATTATAGTTTTTGTGAAAAATTGACCTCACAGGTCCTCAACTGCAGCTCATCATTGAAGTCATTAAACGCCAGTTCAACATCTACAGTGAGAGGCATTTGGGAATGCTGGCCTTCAGGAGATTGGCAAAACAAAGCCTATTTAAGACTGCTTAAATGGAAAAGATAATAAGGCAAAAGAAACAGGACATTGGACAGAGAATATTGGCTTTTGTTTGCATTGCCCTGAAGCCAGCATCCAAATCGCCTCTTCACTGTAGATGATGACAATGGCGTTTAATGTCATTTAATGAAGCTGCCAGTTGAGGACTGTGAGGGCGCAATTTTCAAACTAAAGACTCTAATGTACTTGTCTGTTGTAAGTGTTAGCGGGGACTCCCACTTGTCTTTTCTACTGGTTGAGTTAGTTGTTGTGCACTCCTCTAAAGGCAAGTACTACACAATTGATCTGTTCATTTCTTGGTAATTTTTCGCATGGAATAGCCTTATTTCTAAACAAGAATAGACTGTCAGAGTTGCACAGAAAGTTCTTTTTTTTGGCCCATATTGAGAGTTTAATGGAACCAACAATGTACTGTCCAGATTCTCAACAAGCACAAAGGAAGGTCAGGTTTATAGCTTCTCTAATCAACCAAACGGTTTTCAGCTGTGTTACATACTTGCACAAGGTTTAAAGGGTATTTTAACCATCTATAGCTTTTACACAGTTAGCGAACCAAAATATCCATAAGTACACTTGAGGATGTTTGTTGGAAATGGGCCCTCTATAAACACAATGAAGATATTATAAACTAGAGTTTGCCTAGTAAATCATTTTACCACATTAACACTGTATAGAGTGTATTTCTGAATCATTTAAGTAGTTCAAGTGGAAAAAACTGCTTTCTTTCAAAAATAAGGAAATTTCTAAGTGACCCTAAACTTTGACCTAGTTATATATATATATATATATATATACACTGCTCAAAAAAATAAAGGGAACACTAAAATACCTATCCTAGATATCACTGAGTGAAATATTCCAGTTGCAAATCTTTATTTATTACATAGTGGAGTACGTTGAGAACATTAAAATATAAAAATGATCAATGTAAATCAAAAGAAATATCCCATGGAGGTCTGGATTTGGAATGATACTGAAAATAAATGTGCAAAGTCAAATTACAGGCTGATCTAACTGCAGTGGACAAGCCTTAAGACAAGGAAATGATGCTCAGTAGTGTGTGTGGCCTCCACGTGCATGTATGACCTCCCTACAATTCCTGGGCATGCTCCTGATGAGGCGGCTGATGTTGTCCTGATGGATCTCCTCCCAGACCTGGATTAAACATCAGTCAACTCCTGGACAGTCTGTTGTGCAACATGACATGTTTGGATGAAATAAGACATGATGTCACAAATGTGCTTGATTGGGTTAATATCTGGCCAGTCCATAGCATCAATGCCTTCATCATTCAGGCACTGCTGACACACTTCAGCCACATGAGGCCCAGCATTGTCATACATCAGAAGGAAGCCAGGGCCCACTATACCTGCATATGGTCTCACAATGGGTCTGAGAATCTCATCCCGTTACCTAATGGCAGTCAGGGTACCTCTGGCGAGCACATAAAGGGCTGCGTGGCCCTCCAAAGAAATGCCTACTCACATCATTACTGACCCACTGCCAAACTGGTCATACTGGAGGATGTTGCAGGCAGCAGACTGTTCTCCACAACGTCTCCAGACTCTGTCACATGTGCTTAGTGTGAACCTGCTCCCATCCATGAAGAGCACAGGGCGCCAATGTAGAATCTGCCAATCTTGGTGTTCTCTGGCAAATGCCCACTGCCCTGCATGGTGTTGGGCTGAAAGCACAACACACACCTTGTGGACATCTGGCTCTCATACCACCCTCTTAGAGTCTGTGTCTGACAGTTTGAGCAGACAAATGGATGTTAGTGGCCTGCTGGAGGTCATTTTGCAGGGCTCTGGCACTGCTCATTCTGTTCCTCCTTGCACAAAGGAGGAGGTAGCGGTCCTGCTGGTGAGTTGCTGCTCTCCTACGGTCCCCTCCACGTCTCCTGGTGTACTGGCCTGTCCCCTGGTATCTGCTCCAGGCTCTGGACACTGTGCTGACAGAGACAGCTACCCTTCTTGCCACTGCTCGCATTGATGTGCCATGCTGGATGAGCTGCACTACCTGAGCAACTTCTGTGGTTTGTAGACACCACCTCATGCTACTGTACAGTACCTCTAGGAGTGAGAGCAATGACAAAATGCAGAAGTGACCAAAACAACAACCAAAAAAGATGAGAACAGAAAAATGGCCTGTGGTCACCCCCTGCAGAACCACTCACTCCTTTATAGGGATTGTGTTGCTAATTGACTATCATTTCTACCTGTTCTCTGTTGCATTTTCACAACAGCAGGAGAAATTGATTCATAGTCAGTGTTGCTTCATAACTAGACAGGTTGATTTCACAGAAGTGTGATTGATTTGGAGTTACAATGTGTTGTTTAAGTGTTCCTTTTATTTTGGAGCAGTGTATATATAAAATCAAATCTGTAAATCATGGTATTAGTGATTTTTACTTATAACCAGCAGAACAGGCCGCCCAGATTCTGTGTTGCAAGCTAAACCACACTAATACACTATACAGTATTTAGTGAAGAAGCAAACGCTGCAAAATCAATGAGATTCGCTCTTGCACTGAAAATGATTCGTGCAGCCCGCAGCACAGACTTAGGACAAAAATTAATAATAGAATGAATTAGAAAAAATATTATTCTGCAGATTACTGCACTATAATTGTCTTCTTGTGAACTTCTGCTTAAAGGGGTTGTCCGGTCCAAATAGATAAGTTTGTAGTCACTCTGTGTCTACATAGTTATGAATTTCCCCAGCACATACACTGTATGCTGCAGGGTTCACCAGTTTCAGACCTGGGACTGGAGGGTATCTATGAGAAATACAAACTCCCCACCAGTGGATGTGGCCTCCCTTCCATACACTTGTATGAGCAAGACCTCTAATCGGCAACGCCCACTGGCCGGTGGCATCACTAGATGGGACGCCACTAAAAATGTATGGAGCAAGGCCACGCCCACTGGCTGGGAGTATTTATCACTCATACAGACAGGTGCATCTCACAAAATTAGAATTAGAACTCATACTGTATATTATATAGAGTCATTACAATCAGTGATCTATTTCAAGTGTTTATTTCTGTTAATGTTGATGATTATGGCATACAGCGAATGAAGACCCAAAAGTCATTATCTCCGTAAATTAGAATACTTTACACCACCAGCTTGAAAAAATGATTTTAAAATCCGTAATGTTGGCCTACTGAATTGTATGTTAAGTAAATGCACCGAATACTTGGTTGGGGCTCCTTTTGCATCAATTACTGCATCAAAGCGGCGTGGCATGGAGGCGATCAGCCTGTGGCACTGCTGAAGTGTCATGGAAGCCCAGGTTGCTTTTATAGCAGCCTTCAGCTCATCTGCATTGTTGGGTCTGGTGTCTCTCATCTTCCTCATGACAATACATGGGGTTAAGGTCAAGTGAGTTTGCTGGCGAATCAAGCACAGTGATACTGTTGTGTTTGTAAACCAGGTATTGAAAAATTTGGAAGTGTGGACAGGTGCCAATGAAATTTACATCTCCAAAAAGCATGTCGGCAGAGGGAAGCATGAAGTGCTCTAAAATTTCCTGGTAGATGGCTGTGCTGACTTTGGTCTTGATAAAACACAGTGGACCTACACCAGCAGATGACATGGCTCCCGAAACCATCATTGATTGTGGATACTTCACACTATCCTTTTTTATTTTTCCATTTTGATGGCATTTTGGGGTACTTAATACACTTGGACTGCTTTTAATTTTATTTTTTTGGGGGAGTTGTGGTGACTAGTGATGAGCGCAAGTGTTCGTTACCTTAGTTTGCCAATGGTGCTTGGGTATGCGCTGAGTAGCATGGGTGCTCGAGTGAGATGTTCACATCCCCATAAGACAGCCACAAAACATGCGCGTATTGTCTGACAAACACGGGCAATACCTGCATATTTTGTGGCTATCTAACATGCGGTCGCGGGGGACGCGAACAGTGCATACCCGAGCACCCTCGGCAAACTCAAGTAATGTGCACTTGCACTCATCATTTGTGGTAACCAAAAAACGGCACAAGCTGGGATTTGTTGGAAGAAAAAAATAGCTGCCATTGGGCCATTCAGGAGATCTCCAATTGTCCTGGCAATCCATAGACATACATTCTGACTTAAATGCTGCTCTGTCTATCAATGAAATGTAAGGGGCTTAACAACAGTGATCTGAGCTAGCTGCAGTAACTTCTGTAAGTGGTAGGTGCTGGCAGTATAATGCTGACGACACGCGCCATACAAGCACAGCGGATGTCCGGAAGGGCTTAAGAGCTATCATTGTTCCTTAGTTGACACTGCACTCAATCACTGAATGATTAAGAAAATTAAAAAATAATGCTTAGAATGACTGCTATAACTTTCTGAAACCTCCTATTTTATTATTTTACAAGTGTCTCTTGTGTAAGCCGTGATTTCCTGAGCCTTTAACAAAATCTAAAAGAGCTTTCAGCATAAAAAAATGACTGATTTCTAAGATATTGTTGTATTTTCTTCCTCCCATTATCACATCTTTTCTCTAACAAGCTGCAACGTGTGCTCCTGGCAGTGGGACCAAACCAATGAGTGTATGCCTCGCAGACAGGTTTATTATCTGTGCATCACGTACAGATCTCGCTTGTGCATTATGCTAAAAAGTGTTGCTAGTCAGTTGGGAACTGTATCCATTACTGTTAGAGTTATATACTTACAGAGTAGATGAGGTTGAAAAATGACATGTCCATCAAGTTCTTCCTGTGGCATAATTTACCATCTCTAGTTCCTTAAAAAAAACCAGCAGAACAGGTAGCTGCTCTACAGTATATCCTCAAGATGATTGTTATTACACAGCTAATGAGAGCAAAATCTCAAAGTGCCTTCTTCAGGACAAAAAATGCATCAATATATTATTTTATCTCTGCACACTTAGTTTTAGTTATCCTGTTTGTTATGGTCTTATATAACGTAGCTTTTAGACGCTATTTTGGTTCATCTTTATGTTGTGTCAGACCTTTTATTAGAAATCCAAGTAGACTTGTTCCAGACATGTTTCCTAAAAAATATGTAAATTTAGTTTTTAAAATTATTTTCCCTATTGAGCGTGTACATAAAGAACATTAAATTCACAAGCTAGAGGTGGCTGCTATGACAAAAAGAATATCTCTTGATTTCCAGGACAAAGAGGTCTTCAAGAATAACTATTGCAGCTGTGCTTTTTTCGTGTACTGCTTTTGTTTTATATCTTGTTTTAGTTTTCAGCTACTACTGTATAGGCACACAGCTCTGAGCAGAGTCCCAGCAGAAATAAGTGCAGGGATGCACAGACCATACTAATTGTAGACAGCAAGCCTGCCTTGCAAGTGTCAGATGCCTTGATAGGAGTGACATGCAGCTAAATGGAACAGGGAGAGCGCTGTCCGTGGCCTGTTAGTCCATTAGTTTGCTCCGGCAGCTTGTTTTACTAAGGATCCCTCTAATGGGTTCTCGGCAATAATTACTATCTCTCTTTCACATGCTATTCAACATGACAGGCACTTGCTGAAGTCGTAGCTAATATATTTGCTCTCTAACAGCTCCAGGGTCCTTTTTTTTTCTTTTTTTATTTCTTAAGGAAATATGGCTGAAAAATCAGAGCCATATATTTTTTGTCTTGTCTCAGGCCCTTATTGTGTTTTTTTTACCATTTCGTATAACACAATTCAGTAAAGCAGGGTTCCCCAACTCCAGTTCTCAAGGCCCACCAACAGGTCATGTTTTCAGGATTTCCTTTGTATTGCACAGGTGATACAATTATCAACTGGGTAATACTGAGGAAATCCTGAAAACATGACCTGTTGGTGGGCCTTGAGGACTGGAGTTGGGGAACCCTGCAGTAAAGGACTTATCTTATTGTGGATGAAATGTTTTTTTTTTATCCTAGTACTGTTGTTGAATGAAAAGGATTGGTTGTTCATTTTAAAGTAAGGAGATAAAAGATCAAACCTTCAGATGGATGAATAGATTTGCAAGACCCAGTCCCAGTGGCCACGTCAGAATTCTGTGACAACCAGATGGGAGCGCTGTGAACCCTCTATTACATGCTGGTATCCGCCTATTCTACTAGCATGCATCGGAATCTAATATTGTTTTTGCAATATTCGAAGTAGAAATTACTGAATATGTTCGGAACTGATCATAAGGCATAAATTCGGCACAAATATTGTTTGAATATTGCTCGAATATGTCAAAATCAGATTCGGGGACAAAATCCGAACAAATTCGCTCATCTCTAGTCGGCACTACAAATAAGAATAGGTATTTGGGGATTTTAGCAGTTAGGAGGTGGTTCACAGTTCTACCAATGGGTGGGAACAGACTACTGAAATGGCCACTGGACCAGAGTTCTGCAAATCAATTGTTCATCTCTAATGAAAACTAGAACATTAAGAAAAGAGTATGATACTAAAAAGAATAGAAATAAATTAATACTGTTAATATTGAATAAAGTGGATAAATACCTTGCAAAGTTTCTATAATTTAGACTTTCCAGCATGCTGTCTGCTCCCATACAGGGTCAGTGTCCATGCATATTTCATTGATATGAGCATGATACATTAAGATCTCTATACACGTTAGATTTATTTTAGTTGAACCCGATATGTATGAGAGCACATACATTGAAAAACTTTTGTTCTCCATAAAAATTAAGACAATGCCAGATCTTTGGGTACTCTTAGATTTTACATGCTTGGTGGTTACAACACTTAGGCTGGAGTCACACACAACGTATAAAAAAACGGACAGAATTGTAAGGCCGTATTACGCAGAAATGTTCCCGGCACATTAATGCGTATTTATTCATTCAAATTATTTTTAATTAATGTGTATTTTTTTTTACAATTTCATACAATAGGATTAATAATGGAGACTTGTCTAATTGACAAGTCTCCATTATTAACCTGGCTTAAAGTCACCTTCCAATAGCAAGGTGGCCTTAACCGATTATTAACCCATTAGCCACCGCTACAGGCCAATGGGAATAAACGGGCTAAGTGCCAGAAAAGGCACATCTAATCATAGATGTGCCTTTTCTGGGGTGGCTGGGGAAGATGTTAGTAGCCAGGGGGCACACAAAAAAATGCACCCTCCCTAGGCTATTATTATCTGCACCCACTCACTGGCTTTCCCTGTCTGATGGAGAAAGTACCGCGGGAGCCCACGCATTTTTTTTCAATGAATTTACACATTTAATTAACACCTACATTTATGAAATTTTGCACACATACACTCATGTAATTATTAGTGAAAGCCATATATCAAACAACATGAAATGACATGTTTTACTGTATGTAAACCATGTGTCATTTCATGTCGGGTTCTGTAATTTCACAGAAGCCGGCAATTGAATTAGCGGCTATTATACTATGTAGAAGTGTATGAACTATAAATATATATATATGTCACAATGACATGTATATATATATGTATGCTATGTGTATATAGCTATTCTTTCTATTCTTTATTAAATCAGTCAGTGTGATTTTACTGTATAGCCGGGCATGAATTGCCGGCTTTTTTAAAGGACACCGATGCGTATTTCTCGCAAGTCACACTGATGGTCCGTGTGTAATCCGATGTTTTCACGCACCCATAGACTTGCATTGGCGACTCTCGGCCGAGATAGGTGTACAATCGCAGCATGCTACGATTTCACTCGCACGTATAAGACGTGCGCAAAAAAAATCGGATGATGGGAGCTGCCCCATAGATTAACATTGGGACGAGTGCTATGCGATTTTTTTATCGCCTCACGCTCGTCCGTATTATACGGTAGTGTGACCCCGGCCATAAAGGGAATCTCTCAGTAGGATCCTAAGCTGTCTAAAAGGACTTGTAGGTCATAGAAAGTTGAATAAAATGTTACCTTTCTATCTGTGATCTGATGTCTTATTCCAGAGCAATCCACATTTTTATTAATATGTAAATTAGCTGTGGGCAAAACATAGATCTCCCTGAGAGCATTGTCGGTGTCATGTATAGTGTACAGTTCCTATAGCGTCTTGTGCTTGGGTGCGAGGAAAACACAGGAGACATAGGTTGAAATGAAATGACTTGTATTACTTCATACAAGCATGCTGAAAAGTTCACACAGTTTGCAGGAACAGCGACAGGAGACACAGCAGGCCAGAGTAACTTTAAGCACTACAGTAAATCTCCAAAGCAGGTTCAGGATCTCTTCTCTGTACCGTAATTCCTCTGCAAACATGGATTCACCAAACAGCAGGTTTCCAGAGTCCAAAAGTGTTCCAAGGTTCCTCAGTAGGGAATAGCTGGAGTACAAGTCCAAGGCTTCCAGGAGTCAGGTCACAGACTGACTGAGGCTTGATTCAGGAGCACTGATTGTTCAGCTGAGGCTGCTGAAGAAGCAAGAGGGAAGAATCAGGGCGGGAACATGAAAACTGGAAACTCCATATTAACTGAGGGCAAGAGCTGCAGAAAGACAGAAAGCAAAATGGCCGACGGAAAACTGAGTTTCAAGGAACATGTCAACAGAGACAAAGACCCTTACATTACTCCCCCCTTAGGGACAACCTCCGGATGACCTCAGACCAGGCTTGTCAGGGTACCTCTGATGAAACTGGCGGAGCAGGCGAGGAGCATTTACATTATTGACTGGTTCCCATGAGTTGTCCTCCACTGGGTAGCCGTGCCATTTAATCAAATATTGCAACTGATTTCTGTACAACCTGGAATCTAGAATCCTTTCCACCATAAATTCTTCCTGACCATCGACCAGCACTGGGTCAGGGCAAGGAGAAGAACGTCCAGGAAATGTATTGGGTGTTGCAGCCTTTAGTAGGGATACATGAAAGACAGGGTGGATTCTCATAGTTCTGGGCAGTTGAAGACGACAAGCAACAGCACTTATAATCTTATTGATCTTATAAGGTCCAATGTACTTATGTCCCAATTTAGACAATGGAATCTTTAATTTAAGATTTCTGGTTGACAGCCAGACCAAATCTCCTACCTTGAAAGCTGGTGCAGGTTTACGAAATTTATCTGCTGCTTTCTTGTACTTTTCCTGAGCCAATTCTAGATTTTCCTTTAGAAGATCCATATTCTTTTGTAAAGAAGTGATTCTTTCAGCCACTGCCGGCAAGGGCGTATCTATGGGAAATCGAGGAAGAATGTTAGGATGATAACCTAGATTGGAGTAAAAAGGAGACTGCTTAGTGGAGGCGCTCTGAGAGTTGTTATAAGAGAACTCAGCCAGTGGAAGTAGATCCACCCAATCATCCTGTAGGTGGCAGATAAAACAGCGGAGATACTGCTCCAGGGTCTGATTGGTTCGTTCTGTCTGTCCATTAGTCTGGGGATGAAAAGCAGAAGAAAGGTTTACTTTAATGTCCAATGCTGCACAGAAATTTTGCCAAAACCTTGAAGTGAATTGCACCCCTCGATCCGAAATGACCTCATCCGGTACTCCATGTAAGCGAAACACATTCTTAATCATCAAGTCTGATGTCTGTTTTGCAGTGGGTAAGCCGACACAAGGGATAAAATGAGCTGCCTTTGTTAGACGGTCAACCACCACTAGAATGGTGTTCTTCCCTTGAGAGGTTGGTAACTCCACAATGAAGTCCATAGAAATGAATCCCCACGGGCGGGATGGGGTGGGAAGAGGTTGCAACAGACCAGTTGGTGAGGAGCGAGGTGTTTTTGCATCTTGCACAGACTTCACATGAAGTGACATAGTTTAAGACATCTTTCCTGTAAGTGGGCCACCAAAAGAAACGAGAAAGAAATTCTTGTGTCTTTAGAATTCCCCTATGCCCGGCTATCTTGGAATCGTGGATGAGTTGCAATACTCTCAATCTGACTGTTTCAGGTATATACAGACATTGTCCCTGAATCCACACACCATTCTTAAAGACAAGACTTACGTCCCTTGGGGTTGAGCCAACAAAGAATCCGCATGGTATGCTTCCTTGATGTCCTTAAGTAGGTCTTGATTATGAATCACTCCCAGGAATCTAGAGTCAGGAAGAATAGTCTTAGGAGGAGTAAGTGGACGTGTCTCTGCTGAATGAATCCTAGAGAGTGCATCAGCCTTTCCATTGCGCGATCCTGGTCTATAAGAAATTACAAAATTAAATTGGTTTAGGAAAAGATTCCAGCAAGCCTGGCGAGGAGTCAGGCACTTAGCCGACCTGATAAATTCAAGGTTACGATGGTCTGTCAGGACGACTATTTGCTGTGCAGCTCCCTGAAGAAGGTGTCTCCATTCCTTGAAGGCGGCAATAATGGCCAACAATTCTCTATTGCCCACATCGTAGTTCCTCTCAGCCGAAGACAACTGCTGGGAAAAGAAGGCACAGGGATGCAAGACATTCTTCTCACCTGTTCTCTGAGAGAGTATAGCTCCAACGGCACAGTCTGAAGCATCCACCTCTATTATGAAGGCAAGCTCGGGGTTGGGATGTACTAAGATAGGTGCGGTGGTAAATTTATCCTTTAAACAGGAAAATGCTTCCTGAGCTTGCGGGGTCCAGGAGAACCTAGACTGTTTCCGGGTAAGTTGGGTGATAGGTGACACTACCTCAGAAAAATTCTTAATGAAACGTCTATAGAAGTTGGCAAACCCGATGAAACGCTGCACCTCCTTCACATTTCTAGGAATTGGCCAATCCTTGATGGCTTGGGTCTTGCTTCCATCCATACTAATCCCTTGCGTAGATAGTACATACCCCAGAAATTTAATTTCGGTCCTATGGAATTCACATTTTTCAAGTTTGATGTAGAGATGGTTTTGTCTTAGGCGTTCTAAGACCATTCTCACATGTCCATGATGTTCCTCTGTGGAGTTAGAAAAAATTAGAATATCATCCAGATAAATCACCACAAATGTATCTAGGAGATCCCTGAAGATATCATTCACGAAGTGTTGGAAAGTGGCTGGGGCGGTACTCAGACCAAAAGGCATAACTAGATATTCAAAGTGTCCATAGCGTGACCTGAAAGCAGTCTTCCATTCATCCCCAGGTCTAATACGGACGAAGTTATAGGCCCCACGGAGATCCAGTTTAGAGAAAATTTTGGCATGCCGCACTCTCTCCAACAACTCAGGGATTAAAGGCAATGGATAACGGTTTCTAATAGTAACCTTATTGAGTTCCCTATAGTCTATGCAGGGTCTCAGAGATCCATCTTTCTTCTTCACAAAGAAGATGGGTGCACCTGCGGGAGATGAAGAGGGGCGTATGAAGCCCTTGGCTAAATTTTCGTCTATATAATCCTTCAAAGCTTTTAGCTCGGGCCCCGCTAGGGGGTAGATCTTACCAAAAGGTATCTCGGCTCCGGGCAATAATTCAATTGGACAATCATAGGACGGTGAGGAGGAAGCTGATCAGCGTTCTTCTTGTCACATAAATCCACATAGTCCTGGTATACAGCTGGTAGTTCAGGGACTGACATGGTTCCTTTAGGAACAGAGCAAGCTGAAACTCCTTGACTCATCTGTTTCTCCGGAAAGTGTAATTCCTTGGTCTCCCAGTTAATCGTAGCATTCTGCGCCTGCAGCCATGGTAGCCCTAGAATGATGGGAAAGTGGGGAGAAGAGATAAGCAAAAAAGACATTTTCTCCTGATGATCTTTACCCATAAGGACCCTCAAAGGCTCTGTTTCTTGATCCACTGGTCCAGAAGTCAGTAGAGAGCCATCCACAGTCTCCATCTGTACTGGAGTAGCCTTCTTCACTGAACGTATCCCCTGTTTCAGAGCAAAGGAGATATCCATAAAATTTCCACTTGCTCCTGAGTCGATCATAGCAGAGCTAGACACCCAGACTGAGTCAACCCAGAGTTTGATGGAAAGGAAGCAATGAGAATTGTTTCTTTTACAACTCAGCTGGGACACCGCTGAGGAAATTTGAAAAATTGCAGCGTTTATACCGTCATCGTCCCCAGAACTAACAGAGTTTAAGTCCGAGAAATCAAGATCTCTTGCAGCAGATCTCTCTGGAGCCTGAGGCTCGGACATGACAGAGCTCCTCTCGCAACACTCACAGTGATTGACTGCTGCAGTAGTCTTACGAGAACGGCTGGGGAAGTTTATAATGAAGTGCCCTGACTTACCACAGTAGAAACATAGATTTTCCTTTATACGATGTTCTTTGCGTGCATCACTAACCCGTCTTTGCAAAGAGTCCACCTGAATGGGTTCAGGTTCTGGTTCCCTTGTGATCCTACTCAAAGGTTCCTTAGCTGAGGAGGGAGGTAGTAAAAGGTTAGTGCGATTATTTTCGAACCATCTCTCTTGTCTGCGTTCAGTCAGACGAGCATCAATACGGATACAATAGTTGATAAAGTCACCTAACGCAGTGGGAGGGTCGGCACGAGCAAGTTCATCCTTAATCAGTGGAGACAACCCTTTCCGAAAAATAGATTTTTTAGCGGAAGTGTCCCAAGTGGTATCAAGAGCCCATCTCCTGAAATCCAGGGCATATTCGGCTACTGAACGCTTACCTTGGCGCAAAGTTAACATGGCTGCTTCAGCTGTTGCACCTCGATTGGGGTCATCAAACACCTGCCCCATGGCTGAAATAAAAGCATCAAGGTGATTCAAACAATCATCCTCAGTCTCAATCAGAGGGTTTGCCCACATCAAAGCCTTATTGGTAAGCAACATGATTATAGTAAGCACTTTGGATCGTTCAGTGGGAAATTGTGAAGCATGTGCAGAGAAAAATAAATTGCATTGATTAATAAATCCCCTGAATTTCTCACGTTCACCGCCAAAACGAAAAGGAGGTAATTTGGGGATCCCAGAACTTGGGGTTATGGCAGGAGCCTGGGCTCGTTCCTCTAGAGCCTCAATCCTGGCTCGCAATTCCTGGGTAGTCTGTCCAAACACTTGCAAATTATGATTAGTGAGGTCCTGTAGGCTTGCAAAACGGGTTTTTAAAGTCTGTACATCTGAAAGGATTGTATCAGTCACTCCGCAAAGTTCCTTTATGCGGGCCTCCATCTTCCAGATCTTTTAAGGCAGAGGTGCTGGAAGGAGAAGAGGAAAGGAAAAAAAAAAAAAAAAACAATAGTGTTTACCTGTGGTAACACTCCAGAGTAAAATTTTAAGGGAATGCGCTCACCTGGAATGGTTGTGAGAAGTCACAACCACTGTCATCACATAAGGTATTAAACGGACATCTGATATCCACAGTCACAGCAGACACGGCTTTCCCAGACCCAGCAGACACTAAACATTGGCTCCTGAATCTTGTCATGTATAGTGTACAGTTCCTATAGCGTCTTGTGCTTGGGTGCGAGGAAAACACAGGAGACATAGGTTGAAATGAAATGACTTGTATTACTTCATACAAGCATGCTGAAAAGTTCACACAGTTTGCAGGAACAGCGACAGGAGACACAGCAGGTCAGAGTAACTTCAAGCACTACAGTAAATCTCCAAAGCAGGTTCAGGATCTCTTCTCTGTACCGTAATTCCTCTGCAAACATGGATTCACCAAACAGCAGGTTTCCAGAGTCCAAAAGTGTTCCAAGGTTCCTCAGTAGGGAATAGCTGGAGTACAAGTCCAAGGCTTCCAGGAGTCAGGTCACAGACTGACTGAGGCTTGATTCAGGAGCACTGATTGTTCAGCTGAGGCTGCTTAAGAAGCAAGAGGGAAGAATCAGGGCGGGAACATGAAAACTGGAAACTCCATATTAACTGAGGGCAAGAGCTGCAGAAAGACAGAAAGCAAAATGGCCGACGGAAAACTGAGTTTCAAGGAACATGTCAACAGAGACAAAGAACCTCACAGTCGGACTGGTATGCCAAGAGCCCACCAGTAGCATTGACTTTGGGGGTGCCCACTTTTAACCTGCATTCAAATATTACACTTCCCTCATTAACAAACTTACCTATATCTCTATATAATAATAAACTGGGTAGTTTGGTTAATGAATGATGAGATTCTGCTTACCTCTGTACAGAGTGAATCAAGTGAATTATACCAAGTACTGCCCATACAGTGGTATTGGTGCCCAGATCTGCACAGGGGCCCACCGTGGGATTTGCCTGTTACCCTATGGGCAAATCCGAGTATGCCTGAGAGTCTACTTCCAGAACTTATTTCAAATGAAAGTGGGAGTTACCATTGTGAGACATGTAATAACTAACAGTCTGCTCTCCTGATTTACAGGTCAAACACTGGTAACTCTCCATTTCATTTAAGGTAAGCTCTGGAGACAGATTTTTATGGAGATCTGTGTCCAGAACATAGATCTTAACTGCTAATTTACATATAAAGAAATAAATGGATTTCTCTAGAATAAGACATCAGATCACAGATATCAAGCCATTATTTTATAAAACGTTCTATTACTTAAATGCCCATATAGGGTTGATCTTACCGACAGTTTCCATTTAAAGTGGCACAATTAGTTTGAAGGTTACAGGTCGCACTTGGTGGTACAAAAAAATTTAGTGTTGCAAAGTACAATTTTACATTTCCTACTGAAGCCAGGAAAATGGGCATAATTCCACAAGTCTATCAAGGGTCTGTTACTCTTGATGTGGCTTTAACTAGTCATTCAATATCAACTCGATGTGGATCTATGGGAGTCTACCCCAAGCAATAGTCTGCCAAGCATAGATGTATCTCGTGGGATTGCACAGCTAATTCATTTAGATCTGTTCATCATCTTTGTGGGTCATCCTGTCCACTAAGCCATTACCTTTCATAGGTTTAAGGCTGACTCAGCTACTGCTTCTCCCTGGATTTAAGTCTCACAATATCGCCGGGATCACACATGCGAGGAATACGGCTGAGTCTCGCATGTTAATTCCCGGCACTGCCGCCAGCTTCGGGAGTGGAGCGTGTTGCTCCATGTATTGCTATGAGGCTGCATGCTCCACTCTCGAGGCCGGCAGCTGTGTCGGGTGTTAACATGCGAGACTCGGCCGTATTCCTCGCATGTGTGATCCCGGACTATCCCACGGTCTTGTGTTTCCAACAGGGTTAAAATATGGCTTATATTAGGGCTAAAGTCTTTACACAGCCCTAAAAGTGTCTCTAAGTTGGTTCTTGAAAGAGCTAGAGTCTCACACAATTTACACACTTTATTATTATTATAGATTTTTATAGCGCCATTTATTCCATGGTGCTTTACAAGTGAAGAGGGGCAAATATAGACAAGTACAGTAAACATGAGCAATACAAGGCACACACAAGTACAGAAGGAGAGAGGACCCTGCCCGCAAGGGCTCACAGTCTACAGGGATGGGTGAGGATACACTAGGAGAGGGTAGAGCTGGTCGTGCGGTGGTTCAGTAGACTGATGATCACTGCAAGTTGTAGGCTTGTCGGAAGAGGTGGTTCTTCAGGTTCTTTTTGAAGGTTTCCATGGTAGGCGTGAGTCTGATGTGTTGGGGTAGAGAGTTCCAGAGTATGGGAGAGGCACGGGAGAAGCTTTGTATGCGGTTGTGGAAAGAAGAGATAAGAGGGGAGTAGAGGAGGAGATCTTGAGAGGATCGAAGGTTGCGTGTGGGTATGTACCGGGAGACCATGTCACAGATGTATGGAGGAGACAGATTGCGGATGGCTTTGTAGGTCATGGTTAGGGTTTTGAACTGGAGCCTCTGGACGATAGGAAGCCAATGAAGGGCTTGGCAGAGAGAAGAGGCTGGGGAATAACGGGGAGACAGGTGTATTAGTCGGGCAGCAGAGTGCAGGATGGATTGGAGTGGTGCCAGAGTGCTAGAGGGAAGGCCAGAGAGTAGGAGGTTGCAGTAGTCGAGGCGGGAGATGATGAGGGCATGCACTAGTGTTTTTGTAGTTTCATGGTCAAGGAATGCACGGATCCGGGAAATATTTTTGAGTTTGAGACGGCAGGAGGAGGCAAGGGTTTGGACATGTGGCTTGAAAGAGAGGGCAGAGTCGAGGATCACTCCGAGGCACCGAGCGTGCGGGACTGGGGAAAGTGAGCAGCCATTGACGTTGATGGACAGGTCTGGTGGGGGGGTAGTGTGAGATGGGGGAAAGATGATGAATTCTGTTTTGTCCATGTTCAGTTTTAGAAAGCGAGCAGAGAAGAAAGCAGAAATACAGACAGACATTGTGGGATTTTGGTCAGTAAGGAGGTGAGGTCAGGTCCAGATAGGTAGATCTGCGTTTCGTCGGCGTAGAGATGATACTGAAAACCATGGGATTCTATGAGCTGTCCCAGGCCGAGGGTGTAGATGGAGAAGAGTAGGGGTCCTAGAACTGAGCCTTGGGGAACACCGACAGACAAGGGGCGAGGTGAGGAGGTGGTGTGGGAGAGGGAGACACTGAATGTTCAGTTTGTTAGATATCATGAGATCCAGGATAGGGCCAAGCCTGTGATGCCAAGAGATGAGAGAATCTGTAACAGGAGGGAATGGTCCACAGTGTCGAAGGCAGAAGACAGGTCCAGGAGAAGGAGGACAGAGTAGTGATGCTTGCTCTTGATGGTTAGTAGGTCGTTGGTGACTTTAGTTAGGGCAGTTTCAGTTGAATGATGTAGTCGGAAGCCTGATTGTAAGCGGTCAAAGAGGGAGCAGGAGGAGAGGTGGGAGGACAGTTCAAGATGGACATGCTGTTCCAGTAGTTTTGAGGCATAAGGGAGAAGAGATATCAGGCGATAGCTAGACACAGAGGATGGGTCAAGGGAGGTCTTTTGAGAATGGGTGTGATCGAGGCATGTGTGAAGGATGAGGGGAAGACACCATTTGTAAGTGAGAGGTTGAAGAGGTGTGTTAGAGTAGGGGTGAAAACGGTGGCGAGGCTAGGGATGAGGTGGGATGGGAGCGGGTCAAGCATGCAAGTGGTGAGGTGTGATCTTGATAGGAGGGTGGAAAGCTGATCTTCTGTCAAGGTGGAGAAGTTGGTTTTGGAGGAAGAGGGTTGAGCAGCCAAGAGGGGCAATGGGGGCTGTGGGCCAAAGCTTTATTTATTAGATTAGATTTATTAGACATTTCTCTCTCAACCAGCTTTCATGACAATACTCTGGCTTTGCTGCAATGCACCACCCTGGACCTTGAGGGCACTATCACCAGACCCTGCATGAAGCTCTTACTCAGGAACATTATTAGCCCACTAACACACCTATTAATTTGATAGGCCTGGGCCTACTGTTTTTGTAGAGCACAATAGATTTTCACTTTCTATAGACTCTGATTTAAAACTCTTGGACCTTCTAACCCGGGCCTACAGCCTAAAGGCTCGACTAACTAGACTGCCCTGGCTTTACATGTGGCTTCAGCCACAATCTTTACTGCCTGCAACCAGCTCCTTATTAACCCCTTAAGGACCAGGGGTATTTCCGTTTTTGCGTTTCCATTTTTTGCTCCCCTTCTTCCCACAGCCATAACTTTTTTATTTTTCCATTAATATGGCCATGTGAGGGCTTGTTTTTTTGCAGGACGAGTTGTACCTTTGAATAGTACCATTGAGTGCGGTGAAATTGCAAAAAAAGTGCAATTCCACAATTGTTTTTTTTTTATTTACCATGTCCACTAAATGCTAAAACTGACCTGCCATTATGATTTTCCAGGTCATTACGCGTTCACAGAAACCAAACATGTGTAGGTTATTTTTTATTTAAGTGGTGAAAAAAAACCAACAAAGTTTGTAAAAAAGAAAAATAAAAAATGTCGCATTTTTCCGAGACCTGTATCATCTCCATTTTTCGGGATCTGGGGTTGGGTGAGGGCTTGTTTTTTGTGTGCCGATCTGACATTTTTATTGATACCATTTTGGTATAGATACAATCTTTTGATGGCCCATTATTGCATTTTATTGCAATGTTGCAGCGACCAAAAAAAACGTAATTCTGGCGTTTTGATTTTTTTCCTCGCTACGCTGTTTACCTATCAGATTAATTATTTTTATATATTGATAAATCTGGTGATTCTGAATGCAGCAATACCAAATATGTGTATATTTGATTTTTTTATTGTTTTATTTTGAAGGGGGCGAATGGGGGTGATTTTATTTTTTTAAAAACTTTTTTTTTAACTTGCTTAAATAGTCTCCATGGGAGACTAGAGGCTACACTTGTCCTATTGCTTGTGCTATGAGCGCCATCTGCTGGGTGGCGCTCATAACTATCCGGAAGACTCCAGGTTGTCATGCCAACCAATCGGAACCCGCTGTCAGGAGTTTCCACAGTTAACAGCCACGGGTGGATCGCGATTCCACCCACGGCTGTTAGAGGCACATGAAAGCTGGTCAGATTAGCTGTCATGTGCCGGAAAAGGTACGCGCTCATTGTTGGAGCCCAGACCAAACAGGGGGAGGCGTCCAATTTCGCATATATCCGTCAATGGACGTTAAGAAGTTAAATCTCTGTGTTATTTGCTATTGCAGTGCCATCTAATGGTAACAGATAATATTACAGTATACACTGATTAGAAATACATATAAATAACATCAAATAGGGGGCAGTAGGATTAGTCATGTAGAGAAACAGTCACATGGGAACGTGAGGGTTACCTTCTTTAAATATGCAGCCATCTAATTAGACTCACGTGCATACAGCAAGTACATTCATGAAAGCACTTTTTTTGTCCTTGGCATACCAGGCCTAGACTTATATACCAGGTTTAGACATTTCCTTTTTATTTTTGCAGTGAATGCACTGCTCATTTGTTTGCAAACTAGGGAACATGAAATATGTTTAGCTGTAAAGCAAAATGTATCCAATTAAGTGTCATACTCCAGCAATGCAGCTATAAAAATGGCAACATTTGTAATAAAGTGATTTGTGATGTTTACAATTAGGAAAACAAACAGCCGACTAATAGCTAGCAGACATTTGCAAGCTAAAATATGCAAAAATGATTTTAAAGCATTTTTAACTGAGCAGTTAATCATTGCTCTATTAAGAAAACATCGATGCCATTTATTTTGTGACATCCAAACGGGTTGTAATGTATTACATTCCAGATATTCTTGATGTCTGTCCCTTTTTGTAATATCCTACAGTTTAGATTAAAGCTCATGCACATGTCCATATTACACCCCTGTGAACGAACTACATGTTTAGTGCTAAGGGATGAATGAGATCCTTTCTTTTAAAATCCTAAATGTTTTCGCAAGACAACCTTTAGGAAAGATATTTCAGGTCTAGAAAAAAAACCCTGATCAGATCCCGACATCCTCGGAACTAAACATACATCCTGTATGGAGACACAGTTAGTAAATGCCTCTCAGAGGCAGAAAAACCCTTTAACGGCAGTAAATAGCAGTGCTTTTAAGCAAATCATAGACTGAAAAATAATTATAAGTTTCTGTTTTTCTTTAATTGCTGATTCATACATTAATATAGATATTCAAAACAGCCGAATGGTTATATTAATTCTTTGTAGTCTTGTGGAAACATATGGCACCACTTATCTAGGGGGAAAAAAGGATCAGACAGAAAATCTTCCTTCTTGGATAGGAAAACGTTCCATTTTAAAAATGAAAATCAATTAGTGTGTTCCTTTCATTTAGTTTTTAATACAATTCCTTCTGATTTTTTTGCCATGTTTATGATTTTTTTGGTGGAACTTTTAATTGTATATGTACATCAGGGCCCATTGTCAAAATGAGTTAACTTAAGGAAGTTTATCGTCCGAGACATTAGCTGTGAAACTGAAAAATTCCAGCAAAATTCTGCAAATAAGGTACCGATTTTTTTCTTCTTCATAAGGCAAATTTTACTCAACAGTATAATATATGGGGTATTTACATACTGGTGACCAGTACAACTTTCTTCTCTAAGACCACATTCACACGTTAAGTATTAGGTATTTTACCCCAGTATGTGTAAGTAAAAACCAGGAGTGTGACAATCAGAGGAAAAGTATAATAGAATCTCGTCACCACTTCTGTATATATCACTCACTCCTGGTTTGGGCTTACAAATACTGATGTAAAATACTGACCAAATGCTGCACATGTGAATGTGGCCTTAAAGTGACTTAATTGGATATTTACTAAATATTTCATTAAAAACGATTTATTGTTGTGATTTGCTTTAATCGCTACCCTTTTTTGAGTGTCACCTTTAAAAATAGTTTTAAGCATTGCTTTTTAAAAAGTGTGAAATACTTTTCCCGTAAAGGTAAAAAACAGACACATATGCAAAAACATTTTATCTGTGATCAAAAAATCATAAAGAAGAATACAAAAAGAGAAAGAATGTTTAGCATTACTGAAAAAAAAACCCTGTATATTTTACTTAAATATCTGTAAATGTAACACAGCTGCATATTTAATGTATGGTCCCACAATTCATTGAATGTGGTGAAAAAAAAGAGAGAATCCTATAGTAGAAACATATTTAAAGCACATGATGATAATGAAGTCAGGGTGGGGAGGGGCGTTAACTTTTAAGAATGTATTTCCATGACTGCCAGGTATTGCCAGATGTTGATATTGGCTGCACTAGTGTGGGGTCACACAGGGCACTGAAAGCTCACGGCTGTGGGGATTGGAATTCCAGGTCTTTGAGCGATACATTTTTAGGTTTTAGCCTTTCCTAAGAGAGACAATTTGCCGGATTGCATTTAAAGGCATCAATCCCTTATGATACATATTTGGAAGTAGAACCTACTGAAATAGCGGATTAAGCCCTTAACACTGCCCAATGTTTTTCACACTTTTTTTTTTTTATGTTATCGCAAACATTGTCTAAAAGTCTCCACACAGTCGCCATTAATGTCTAAAGAATACTAAAAACTGTTTAACTATATTTATATGTATATATACATATATATATATACTGTATGAACATAAAGATAGATAGATATGTACATGCTAATTGTAAGTTATTATATGAACAGTAAGCTTTCACGCTGAGCCTGACGATAACTACAAAACTTTTCAGTGGCGACACACAGCTTTGACCTGGGAAGGAATGAGTTAGAAATAACAGTCACAGAAGCAATTTTGCCCTAGAATCCTTTGGGATCAAATTCCAATGAGGAACGCTTGCATTAAGTAAGCACAGAAGGTCTTTGTAACCTGTTAAGTCCCCAATCCTGTCATGAATTTTATTTTGTAAACTGTACTGAAAATAAGCCACCGGCTTTCTGCTACCTGAAACCATATGTAGCCGGTATTTTTTTTTAGAACTCGGTTTAGCACTTGAGTACTGAATTTTAGTTTCCTGTATAAGGTTGAATTTGATGGACCTAAGTCTTTTTTCAACCTATTTAACTATGTAAGAGCATGTATCCAGAAGTGTGCAAATATCTTTTACTTCATTCCTATTCGACAAGTTTAAAAATCCCTTTCAAGATTAAGGCTAGGCTTCCACCATGAGTTTTTAGAAATCAGCGTACCTGGAAGAGAAATTAACATGTTGCGGATTTCAAACACACACCGCAGGTCAGTTTACGACGTGTAAAAAAGAAGCACAGAGGTATGAGATTTGCATAAATCTCATACAATTTGCTGGAACTGTAAGACTATGTGCGCATGTTGCTGATTTGCTTGCGGAAATTTCTGCAAGGTTTCTGCATCTCTCGGCAGAAAGCGCAGTGGAAATTCCATGCGTATTTTATGCGGATTTTACACGTTTTTGATGCAGATTTACATACGGATTTGTGTGAGGCTTTGTATGTGGAATTGTTAGCTAAATAAAGATATAGTATTTTAAAAAAAGTAATGTAATTTCTTTGTCCAACTTCCATTGTTGATGTGCTTCAACCAAGATGGGCACGATTCTATATTCTCCGCCCACACACTCTTCCTCCTACTGACATCATTTCCTTTGACAAATCTGCTGCGTTTTTGGCACCAAATCCGCAGCTAATCCACAGCAAATCTGTAAACCATTTTACACCTGCGTTTGCCTTGCTGCGGAAATAAAACGCTGCAAATAAGGACAGAAATTTCTGCATCATGTGCACAACAATTCAGGATTGTCATTGATTAACCTTGCTTTATTAATCCTTTGCATTTTTGGTGCAATTCCGTGCAGAAAAAAATGCTGCGTAAATGCAACAAATCCACATTGTGTGCACATAGCCTAAGACACTAAGTTTTTTGAGTAGAGAGAATATGCAGCGTCAAAAACTCACCTAAAACTCATCGTAGGCACACAGCCTAAAAAGACAATGTGAGGCTATGGTTCCACGGTCCGGAACCATAGCGCTTTGGACGGAGCGGAAATTCCGCTCCGTCTAAGCCCCGCCCCCTTTATGACGCGCGATCTTTCCGGAGGTGTTCAGGACACCTCCGGAACACCTCCGGAAAGAGCGCAGGGCTACATAGCCCTGTGTTAATTCTGTTGCGGCGACGCACCGTCGCCGCAATACGCGAGGACATGCTGCGGTCTGAAAAGACGCGCCGCATGTCCGTTTACGCAGGTTTGCCACCTGCGTATTGTTACGCATAGTGGAGACGGGATTTCTTGAAATCCCCTCCACTATGCTGTAACATCTGGACGCTGCGTGTTTGGCGCTGCGCCAGCGCACAGCGCCAAACACGCAGCGTTTACTGACCGTGGAAACTCACCCTTAGTTGTTAGTTTGAGATTCAAAAAATAATTTATTTTTTTCACCCTAAACTATGTGTACATTTGTGAGTGCATTTGTTTGATATTGCAGTTTAGTTTTATTAAATTAAACACACCGAACTGCAGTACCAGAATAGCCTATGAAAAAAGTGGTGTTGTTTCTGTAAAAATTAGGATTTTTCTGATCTCTTTCTTTACTTTCTTACTGTAAATTTCTTTAATCTTCTACTATCAATACAAAAAGAGTTTCCCCTTGTGAAAACTTCATCTTTTCATAACGTCAGCTCCCAGAATCTCTAGAACAATCTACATTCAAGTAAAGTTCTGCTTTACTAACGATCAAACTGTATTTGACTACATGTGAATAGAATGAACCCTTTGCCTGCTTTCTGCTGATCCAAATACTACACTTCCGGCAAAGAAGTTAGTTATTTGGCGTTCATTCAACTCCCTTAACCCCTTCACCCCCATCCAGTTTTCACCTTAATGACCGGGTCAAATTTTACAATTCTGACCTGTGTCACTTCATGTGGTAAAAACTCTGGAGCGCTTCAACGGATCCCACTGATTCTGAGAATGTTTTTTCATAGCATATTTTACTTTATGATATTGATAACATTTCTTTGATATAACTTGTGTTTATTTGTGAAAAAAACAGAAATTTGGCAAAAATATTGAAAATTTTGCATTTTCAAACTTTCAATTTTTATGCCCTTAAATTTCCCACACGTCTACTTTACATAAGCACAATTTTTGAAACATATTTCTTTTGTTAGGAAGTTATAATGGTTAAAAGTTGACCAGCAATTTCTCATTTTTCCAGCAACATTTAGAAAACCATTTTTTTAGGGACCACATGACATTTGAAGTGACTTTGAGGGTCTATATGACAGAAAATACTCAAAAGTGACACCATTCTAAAAACTGCACCTCTCAAGGTGCTCAAAACCACATTCAAGAAGTTTATTAACCCTTTAGGTGCTTCACAGGAATTTTTGGAATGTGGAAGCAAAAAAAAGAACATTTAACTTTTTGTCGCAAAAATTTTAGTTTAGAGCCAAAAGTTTTTATTTTAGCAAGGGTAATTTCTCTTGAGCATGCCAATACCCCATATGTGGGGGAAAAACAACTGTTTGGGCACACGGCATGGATTGGAAGATGCGTCATTTGACTTTTTGAATGTAAAATTTGCTGAAATAATTAGCAGTTGCCATGTCACATTTGAAGAGCCCCTAATGTGCTTAAAAAGTGGAAACTCCCTACAGGTGACACCATTTTGAAAACTAGCCCCCCTAAAGGTTTGTTTCCACAGGAAGAAACCGGCAGTGCTTTGGACGCAGCACATGTCCGCTCCATCCAAAGCGCTGCAGCTTTTAAACGCAGGGGATTCTGCATGTGTTCATTGAACCGTGTGGAATCACTGCGCCCAATACATTGTATGGGACATTTATCTTGCAGAGACGGAGCATCTCCGCAAGATAAATAGACATGCTGCGGTCTAGTAAGACGCGCCGCATGTGTGTACACGCAGGGCTGACGGAGGCGGCCGTGCACGCATAGTGGAAATGGGATTTCATGAAATCCCATCCACTATGCTGTAACATCTGGCCCCTGCGGATTTGACGCTGCGGATGTAGGCAGCGTCAAACACGCAGTGTTTACTGACTGTGGAAACATACCCTCAGGTAGGTTATCTAGATGTGTGGTGAGCACCTTGAACACCCAGGTGCTTCTCAGAAGTATATAACATTGAGCCATGAAAATAAAAAAAATCACATTTTCCCCACAAAAATGTTTTTTAGCCACAAATTTTGCATTTTCACAAGGGTAACAGGAGAAATTGCACCATACAATTTGTTGTGAAATTTCTTCTGAGTACGCAGACACCCCATATGTGGAGGTAAAATACTGTTTAGGCTCATGGCAGGGCTCAGAAAAGGAGTGACATTTTGAAAAACAGACTATGATGGAATGGTCTGTCGGTGTCATGTCTCATTTCAAGAGCCCCTGATGTTCCCAAACAGTTCAAAACCCTCAGAAGTGACATCATTTTGAAAACTAGACCCCTCAAGGAACAAATCTAGATGTGTGGTGAGCACCTTGAAACCCAAGCTGATTCACAGAAATTCATAACATAGAGCAGTAAAAATAAAAAAATCACATTTTTTTCCCACAAAAATGGTATTTTAGCCCCAGTTTTTCTTTATTTTCACAAGGATAGCAGGAGAAAATGGACACAATCTTTTTTTGCAATTTCTCCTGAGTACACTGATACCCTATATGTGGTTGAAAACTACTTTTGAGGCACAGTGCAAAGATCAGATGGGAAGAAGCACCATATTGGAGTTTACATTTTGTTGGACTCATTTGAGGGTACCATGTCACATTGCCAAAGCCACTGAGGTGCCAGAACAGCAGAACCCCTGCCATAAGAGACCCCATTTTAGAAGCTACACCTCTCATTGAATTCATCTAGGGGTGCAGTGATCATATTCAGTGATAAATAACACAATAAAAAATATAAAAATACACATACAGTATTTGATATCGCTGCATTCAGAATTGCCCGATCTGCCAATATATAAAAATAATCCAATTGGTAAATGGCGTAATGAGAAAAACAAAAAAGCATGCAAAAAGTGAGCCCAACCACCAGATCACGAAAAATGGAGGCACTATGGGACTCAGAATATGCCGACTTTTTTTTACAAACTTTGGATTTTTTTCACAACTTAATTAAAAAATAACCTATCCATATTTGGTATCTGCAAACTCATAATGACCTTGAGAATCATAATGACATGTCAGTTTCAGCATTTAGTGAACATGGTAAAAAAACCTATTATGAAATTGCACTTTTTTTACAATTTTACTGCACTTTGAAGTTATTTCACATATTCCAGTATGCTATATGGGAAAACCAATGGTGTTTTTCAAAAGTAAAACTCATCCCGCAAAAAAAAGCCCTCATCTGGCCTCACTTACAAAAAATAAAAGTTATGTCTCTAGGAAGAAGGGGAGCAAAAAACGAAAACTCAAAAAAGGAAAAACCCAAGGGGGTGAAGGGTTAAGGTCCAGTGAAAAACACATCTTCAGGAATTTAGCTGATATAAAAGTATTACCGGGCACATATTTCTTTCAGCATTTTTTCTATTACACACTAATGTTTCTATGTCAAATTGCTTCCCATCGTTTTCACAGCTTGGTCTACTTTACTAATGATAACAGGATCTGGAACTGGAAATTGGCATTGACATTAGTAGCCATGCTAAGATAATCTTGGCCCCTTTGGCATCTTTGTGCCGCCTATGGTCTTTTCTATGCTTTGCCAGTGTAAGGCCGGTGTCACACTTGCGAGTGTGATGCGAGAAACTCACACGAGTTTCTTGCATCAAAACCAAGCACTGCCGCTGGCACTCAGACCGGAGAATGCAGCTGCATGTATTTTTATGCAACTGCACGCTCCAGTCCGAGGGCCAGCGGCAGTGCCGGGTGTTGATGCAAGAAACTCGTGCGAGTTTCTCGCATCACACTCGCAAATGTAACACCGGCCTTAGAGCTGCTTATCCTGGCTCAGGCAGACATTCTGTCATTCATATACTACCTTATAGTGAAAGTAAGGGGACAGCATAGAGATTTACAGTGTGTTGTAAAAGTTATTGCTTTTTTAACCATTTTGGGAAACTGTCTTTTAGCCTTGAGATTTCAGCAACTGGGAACCTGCAGAATTTTCTTTAACTTATTACTTGCATTTGTGGATAAAATTAATAAGTGAAATGTCTGGAGATGTAATTTCCAATGATATATATGATATAATGCCAGATAAGGCCCCTTTCACACGACAGTGTCTCCGGTACAAGTGGTGACAGTTTTTACACATACCAGAGACACTGACACATGTAGACCCATTCAAATGAATGGGTCTATGCAAATGTCAGTGTGTTTTGACGTGTGTAAAACACGCAGACATTTCCATTTTCACATGGACACACGGCCCGCAAGACATGCCGCACACATGCACACGGAGAACAGTGCACACTGTCCTATGTGTGCACTGAGGGCAGCCGGGGAAGTAGAGCTACTATAAGCCGCTGTCCCCCAGTAGCTGGTGCTGAAGCCCGCTGTCATTCTTCCCTGCCTGCCTGCGAGCAGACGAGAATGATGAGCGGTATATTAAAGTCCGAACGACAGCAGGTGGGGTCTTTTGGGACTGTTACTGTGGCTCCCCTGAGGGTCCAGTCGCCACAGAGGTAGTACACCTCATCCAGAGGTGTGGTATCCCACTCTCAGGTAAGGAGGGAGCACTACCCAGGACTCTAACACACACCCAACATACACCAGTTCAGTCAGGGCACCTGGGCGTACCCTTAGGGAGGATGGCTTCATCCCAGGATGGGTAGGAAAGGGTGTTGGGGAGTGGATGGGGAAGGTAGAGGAAAGGGGAGGAGCTTAGAAGGTGGAAGTGAGTGAACCGAGAGAGTTAGTCAGAACGTGAGGAGACGGAGGAGTGCAGTAGAAAAGCTGGAGAGAGAATTGAGAGGGGAGCCTGAAGGAAACTCCCGGGAGGACAGAAGAGGTCCTTGGGGCATGGGAAGTGCGGAAGCCACCCGTGGGGCCCGTATCCAGAAGTGGAGGGACCAGGTCGCAGTGGAGGAGCCGGCCCCCAAGACTAGTGGAGAACTACAAGACTCAGCTAGCAAGCCGGAGGCTGGGATAGCTGTACGTACCTCTGCAACATCCACATTCATTTGCGAAAAAGCAGCCATATATGAGCAAGGGGACTTAGAGGACGTCACCCGACAAGGTCTGCGGCTGCTGGCTTGGGACACTGTTTGTGAAGGTGCTGGGCAGGAGGGCGGAAACCAGCGCAGTGAGATGGCCAGGAGAAAAACACACAGAAGGGAGTCCTGGAAAGGTGTATTCCAATCTACCTGGGAGTTTGCTGAACCCCTCACCTGGAGGACACGGCACTAAGCAGGCATCTGTGCACAAGTGAACTGTGAGTAAAGCATTGGAAACTGCACCCTGCTGTGTCCTTACATTTATTTACTGCGCCATCCAGTCATCACCATTATCATCATCATCATCACTACCTTACTTAAGTGCTCGGGGACTAAAGCTCTACCTGTGGAGAGCTATACCAACTCTGCTGCATCACCATCAGCCCCAGCAGTCTCTTAAAGCAGCATCGGCTAACAACCTATTTGCCGAGTACCATTTGTGGTGTCACGAACATTATATCACAAACTTTATTTTTCCCTTGTTAACCTGTTTTCATGGGACGCCCAGGGCCATGGACCAGGTTACTGCTGCCATGTCACTTCCCCTTTAAGAAGCGGTCCGGTACCAAGTATCCCCACGGCCCAGGCGGGCACTCCATTTCCCCCATCATCCGACACTTGCTGTTGTTCAGACTTTAATATACAGCTCATCGTTCTCCTCTGCTCGTAGGCAGAGCAGGGGAGAATGACAGCCGGGGAACAGCGCTTACAGTAGTCGCTTCTTCCACAGCGACCGTCCGTGTGGTACTGATGTGGCACATGGGTGGCACACGGTTGCCACATGTGTGCCACACATAGTACACACGGATATCGCCGGTATCAGTTTTTCTGGTACCAGAAATAAACTGACGTGTGAAACCGGCCTTACAATGATAAAAAAAAGCTTTTTTTGCCACTGCACATTGGTACTGGATGTTGTTAATTGTACATTGATGTAAAAATGAACAATAAATATGACACCAAAAGTATTATGTAAGTCCATACTCTAGTATTTATCACTGTAACAGTTTTTACCATTTTTATAGATGTATGAATATAGAGCCTTATGGATCCACCCTATAGCAGTAGATGGCGTACTTAAAAAGGACTCACAGAACTTCTCTGTGGGTGTCTACCTTTTCTCCTCTATGGCAGAAGTTCTGTGGTCTACAGTTGGTTGAATGGAAAAATTTGCATCAATATTACCAGAAGCCACAACTTTGGAATAGAGGGGCACATCCTCTTTTTCCAAGAGCCATAACTTTTTCATTTTGTGTCAGCATAGTTTTCAATGATAGCATCCACTTTACCATAAAATGCACTAAAAAATTCAAAGTGGGGTGAAAATTATGTAAAAAATGCAATTTTGTCATTATTTTATAGTTTTCGTTTTTACATCACCAAGCAACATAACTTAAGTCAGCATAATTACAGAACAGTTTTTTTTTTTATATCTTAGTGGTTAAAAAAAATTCTGAACTTGTTTTGTTTCCACTTGTTGCATTTTTTGGGAGTTGTCATTGCAGAAAAATGGCAATTCTGGATTTATATTTTTTAATGTTTAGGTTAACTAGTTTTATGTTTTCATAGATTAGACTTTTATGGATGCAGCAATACCAAAAATGTTTATTTTTTAATTAATATAATTGCTTAATTTTTTTGAGTTAAAAAAAGTGGTTGATAGGGATTTAAACTTTTATATAGCTTTTCTATTGGTTTTCACTCTATATTGATGCCTCCTAAAGGATTTGAACCTGTGATCTATATTTCTACATTAGTGAAATTTCAGGTCTCCAAAGAGTTTCAATCATAGGCTGGGGTCACACTTGTGAATGTAATGAGAGAAACTCGCGTGAGTCTCTTGCATCAATACCCGGCACTGCCGCCGGCACTCGGGACTGGAGTGTGCGGGTACATGTATTTCTATGCAGCCGCACACTCCGGTCCGAGTGCCGGCGGCAGTGCTGGGTATTGATGCGAGAGATTCGCGCAAGTTTCTCGCATCACAATCGCAAGTGTGACCACGGCCATAGGTGAATTTCAAAGGATGATCAAGGTGGAAGTGATAGGGGCAATAAACCCTACACAGCTATATGCAAATTTAAATGGGTATTCCCATATCCAAGATTCTATCCCAATATATAGTAGGTGTAATAATTTAGACAGATACCTCCAATTAGAAATTTGGTATAGCTCTTCTAATTCGCTGTTTCTTACACCATGTGCAGGGCGTTGCAGTATATTAGGTATCCATGGTTATGACCACTAATATAGTGACAGTTAAGCCAGGGTCACACTTGCGAGTACAATGCGAGAAACTTACGCGAGTCTCTCGCATCAATACCCTGCACTGTCGCCGTCACTCGGGACTGGAGTGTGCGGCTGCATGTATTTCTGTGCAGCTGAATGCTCCGGTCCGAGTGCTGGCGGCAGTGCCAGGTATTGAGTTTCTTGCATTGCAGTCACAAGTGTGACCCCGATCTTAGTTAGTTGCTTGTGGTCGTAACCAAGGATATCTAAGCTATTGCAGTGCCCTGCACATGGGGTAAGTGACATAGCGAATAAGATGAACTGTACTACATTTCTAATTGGAGGCATTTGCTAATATTATTATTATTACACCTTCTAAATTTTGGGAAAGGATCTTGGACATGGGAATACCCCTTTAAGTCTTCTCTTTTTGGAATTGTTTCTGATTTGCTTTTATATCCTGAGTCATATGGTAACGCTCTTTAACCCCTTCATGACCGGAGGTATTTTTGTTTTTGTTTTTTCATTTTTTGCTCCTCTTTTCCCAGAGCCATAACTTTTTTATTTTTTGGTCAAAATGGCCATGTGAGGGCTTGTTTTTTGGCGAGACATGTTACACTTTTGAATGACACCAAGTGAGGTAAAAATGCAAAAAAAAGTGAAATGTCACAGTTTTTTTTACCATGTTCACTAAATGCTAAAACTGACCTGCCATTATGATTCTCCAGGTCATTACGAGTTCATCGACACCAAACATGTCTAGGTTCTTTTTTATTTAAGTGGTGAAAAAAAATCCAAACTTTGATAAAACAAAAAAAAATGGTGCCATTTTCCTGAAACCTGTACAGTCTCCATTTTTCGCGATCTGGGGCTGGGGGAGGGCTTATTTTTTGCAGGCCGAGATTGACAGCGGCTTTTAACAGGTTAACAGTGCCAGAGCCAACATCAAAGGGAGAGAATCCAACGTGGGCATATTATTACGTCCAATGTCGGAAGGGGTTAAAGGGTTTTTATTGTTTTATGGGATTGCTACTTCAAATGTGTAGTGCTAGAGATACTGCTCTATTCCTCTGTAAAGAAATAATTTGCATATTAGATCTTCAGAGATCTTAAAAAAGGGGCATATAACACAGTGCATTAGTTTAATCTACAATGTTCCTTTAACAAAAAAAGCCAATACCCTATAATAGTGACGCACAAAGTCAGTAACTGCAAAACTTACAGGAATACATGCATGTGAATTCCCAAATCAAGGATAAATCATTAAAATTTGTTCTAATAACATGCCCTCTTTATGTAGCAGCTAAAGTATTCAAGCAAATCACCATAAATGCCTGAAGCTTTTTTGACAGAATGTAGAAGATTGTTTCAGCCCAAGAAGTATCACATGACCTTTAGCATGGTAAGCTTTCGAGGGATTATTGGCAGCTATCACATCAAATGGTATAGCACAGCCAATCAGGCAGCACTATCACAACCTAAAGAAAACAGCGTCCATTTTGGGGTGAATCTGGATAGTGAAAAGACGTCACAGCTCAAAGCTTAGTAATGAAGATAGGGAGATTAGGCCATAAAATTGTGAACAAATAGTGCAGATAGTGTATGATGGTACAGCAGTGAAGAATGGTTACAATCAGTTTACCCATAACCATATGTGTTGAGATCACTTTAAAATTGCTAAAGGAGTGTTTGCTTTAAAAAGCTTGACAGGAGTTAGCTATACCATTATGATACCTTACAGTTTTATGCATGTCTTTTCAGGAAACCATATTTTGGGTAAAAAATTGGCAAAGCTGGTGAATTCGAATTTCAACAGATTCTCTCTGATAGTTACCTGAGAGTTTTCTCTGATAATTATCTGATATTTAAGTTCGCTTGTCTCTGACAGTCACTGTTTCATGTGTTCCTTTTCAAAAAAATCTAACAAAAAAAGCTAAGAAACAAAAACTCATAAAAAAGTCTAAATCATTTTGATATTATTGAACTTTTCTTCATTCTTTTAAATGTTTGTATAAAATGAATATACATAGACAATATTCTATACTGTAGAAACATTGTTAAGTTACTGGTCAGTATATACCTCTTTGAATTGCATGTTTTGTCTATGAGCTGACATAAATGCTTTGGACCAAACTGTTTTAAAACTGAGACACCATCATAGCGACGTAAAATAAGACTTTATTTCTGTATTCAGTTAGTAGAAGGGAGAATTCCAGGATATTTGTGGTTCTTCTATTCATAGCTTTGTTTTTAGGACTGCGATTAAAAAGCTTTTAATCATGCCTCATATTCTAAACCATATTTCACAAGAAAGCTGAGCACTTTCACTATAGCATAGCATTCCAGTGTTTCTTGCTGAGAGGGATTAAACACCACCAGCAATAAAATATAACAATCACTGCCCGCCTTCTCCGTTGTATTTATTTTTCAGAAATGCACAAGTCTCTGGTAACAGTAAGCAGTTATTGCAGAAGTTGTGCCGCAGGCGCTTTGATTGGTTTTCTTGTTTGACTACTTAGTGGGAAATGATGAGGTTTTGGGGATATGTTTTGTGTTTGGATTAAATGTGTATGTTAATTTATGGTTAGGTTTTATGGAGAACCATACACACAACATTTTATTTACACTATGCCGGAGATGTGAGATGTGGGAAACATCTGACTTTCATTTACTAGAACCAAGGAATGCAAAAAAATATGGCATAAAAGTGTGCTAAATAAATTGTCCTTTCTCGATGTTTCTCGTTCTGCAAGCGCCATGTAGCCAGCTGCTTTTCAACAGGCTCCTAGTATATAGTTGTCACTGGTAGTGTATTGATTAATCTTCATTTCATATGGTTGCCACCATTAATCTTTATGTTACTGTGTCACTGTGTTATATGGGAAAATGTACTGTCGCAAATTGATTTTAATTGCATGCGTTCATCTTTATACCACATTTTCTCAGTTCTGTGGCTGCCAAGAAACTGTTTTACAGCTGTATGTTTCTGTCAGTACCAAAATCCTTAGTAACGCTATCATAAAAGGCTGACTAGGTAGTTATTTCACTGCGGGTTGGTCGGCATCAAGTCATTTCATGACTGCAATAAGAACGTTTCAATGTGTATTAGAGGTCTTGATTATTCAGTTTTATTATTTTAGGTTACATTATTATATTTTGTATACTTTGCTTTAGTTTGTACTGTAGTATCTAGTTTGGTACATTGGATGTTTTCTTGATGGCTAAACCACTGAGGTCAAGTGCACACCCAGGAGATTCTGCTTGAAGATATTGATGCAGATTTTGCCGCAAATTAGGGGTGAACAGAATTCATAAAAATTATGCAATTGACGAATGAGCTGCATGCTGTTCAATTATATTTTTGGCAGTTTACACTTGGGATTTAGTTGTGTGGAAAATCTAAAACTAATCTATAAATGTGTGTGCAAATATCTATATAGAACAATAGAGGGTGAACCCATAGGTCGAAGCAAAGTGTGACAGATAGAAGCTGCACTGTTGATTTAGAATCACCCAGCAACTATAGGGGCTAAAATGGTTATAGCAGACAGGGAGTGGTTGCTCAGCCCATGGGATACTGGGAAAGTTGTTATTGTGTAATGGGCATCAAAGAGTAAGGTGTGTGCTAGAGTCTCCTGTCAGACTGAAATCAGACAAGCTGTATAGACCAGATCTTCCTGGAAAGCAATTGCTGTAATTATACAAGCAGTCAGGACAGTCAGGAGCATTATTATTACCTCAAGATAGAAGTGAGAGAGCTACTGCACCGGACTCATCCCCCTCCCCCCACTTCCCTGCATAAGAAACATGCAGTTCTGCTAAGGTTAAGACACTGTGTGTGAAGAGATGTTATCTGTGAAGAGAGGTTATCTGTAAAGAGACTTTCATAAATGTTGAAGCATTGCATGAAGATAAATGATTCTGTGTGATAAAAGCAAGCTTGAATAAAACCCCTGTGATCAACTTCAGCTCAGAACTGTGTCATAATTGTGTGCCTGTAACCGTTACCTCAACCTCTACTGTGAAGAATTATAAATATTGGTAGTCCTGAGTAAGATTTCCCCACGATTAGATAGATAGATATTCAATTTGGCATCCTTGAAAGTAGGATTTTCTCTATATTAATTGCAGTATGACCTAATGAACATCTTTGTTACAGCATTGTCTACCATTGTTTTTTTATGTGCCATTTTATTATAGCAGCCACCTATATGGATCTTCATGCAACTTTTTATACTAATTAGTATTAGCTTGCCTCTATTTACTTTGGCTTTAACATCCTGCATTTTGGGCTATTTTGATACATTTAAAGGGGTTGTTCAATATGGTTTAGGCATGTTTGTGTTTGTATTGCTTTTTAGTGTTTTTAATTCAATGTGTATCCCTTCCTTTATGTTTTATAATACTGTATATACTCGTGTATAAGCCGACCCTAGTATAAGCCGACCCCCTAATTTTGCCACAAAAAAGCTGGGAAAACTTATTGACTCGCGTATAAGCTTAGGGTGGAAAATGCAATGGTAAATTTTCAAAAATAAAAATAGATACCAATAAAAGTAAAATTAATTGAGAGATCAGTAGGTTAAATGTTTTTGAATATTCATATTGAATCAGGAGCCCCATATAATGCTCCATACAGTTCATGATGGCCCCATAAGATGCTCCACACAAAATACGCCCCATATAATGCTGCACAAAGGTTAATAATGGCCCCATAACATGCTCCATAGAATAATATGCCCCATATGCTGCTCCATAAAGGTTATGGCCCCATAAAATGCTGCATAGATTATACCCCATATGATGCTCCATAGATTATCCCCCCATAAGATGTTCCATACATTATGCCCCCATAAAATGCTCCATAGATTATGCCCCCATAAGATGCTCCATAGATTATGCCCCATAAGATGCTCCATAGATTATGCCCCCATAAGATGCTCCATAGATTATGCCCCCATATGATGCTCCATAGATTATGCCCCCATAAGATGCTCCATAGATTATGCCCTCATAAAATGCTCTATAAAATAGGCCTCAGATGCTGCTGCAAATAAAAAAAATGACATACTCACCTCTCGTCACTGGGGGCCAGGTGCCTTCTTTGCTGCCCTCCTTGAGACCAGGCCTTGCTCCAAGAGTCTCCGCCTCACAGTGCATGCAGATGCACTCACACCTGCCTGCTGCCATTCCTGAGCAAGCTCTGCACTGCTGGTAGCCCGATCCCGCAGCTGAAACACTTTTAAGAGACGGTCCTGGCGCTTGCTGGTCTTTCTTGGGCGCCCTGGAGCCTTTTTGACAACAATGGAACCTCTCTCCTTCAAGTTCTTGATGATGCAATAGATTGTTGACTGAGGTGCAATCTTTCTAGCTGCGATACTCTTCCCTGTTAGGCCATTTTTGTGCATTGCAATGATGACTGCATGTGTTTCTTTAAAAATAACCATGGTTAACAGAAGAGAAACAATGATGCCAAGCACCAGCCTCCTTTTAAAGTGTCCAGTGGTGTCATTCTTACTTAATCATGACAGATTGATCTCCAGCCATGTCCTCATCAACACACACACCAGTGTTAATGGAGCAATCACTGAAAAGAGGTTAGCTGGTCCTTTTAAGGCAGGGCTGCAATGATGTTGAAATGTGTTTTGGGGGATAAAGTTCATTTTCTAGCCAAATATTGACTTTGCAAGTAATTGCTGTTAAGCTGATCACTATTTATAACATTCTGGAGTATATGCAAATTGCCATTAGAAAAAGTGAAGCAGTAGACTTTGTAAAAATGAATATTTGTGTCATTCTCAAAACTTTTGTCCATGGCTGTATGACTCGCGTATAAGCCGAGAGGAGGACTTTCAGCCTTAAAAAATGGGCTGAAAATCTCGGCTTATACGCGAGTATATACGGTAAATTACTTTTTGTATATATTCTCTTGTTAAAAAAATATATATATTTTGGGTGCATCGATTTTACTCTCATGCTTTCTTCTCCTTGCACTTTTGTTTTTCAGTTTGAAGGGAGTGCACTCTACTTCAGTTATTACACTTTTCATAGCCTTCCTATCATAATGACAGAGTAGGAAGCTGACTTAAGCTAAAGAGCTAAATCTGACAGCCAGCCCCATTAACCACATCAATGACACTTAGAGAGAGGGAATAACACTCTTTAAGTATGTGTTGAACCAAACCCCAAAGTGGAGCTGCTAAGAGAGCAACAGTAGTTGTCGAATAGGGACACTGTGGAGTGGAAAGATAATACTCTCCAATTGTGTTGAACCCAATGTTGATGCAGAGCTGCTGAGAGTACTTCTTAAATAAGGACATTGAGGATGGGGCAAGATAATACTCTCCGAATTTGTTGAACCCAACGTTGAAGTGGAGCTGCTGGCAGAGCAAGAGTATGGATGAGCAAACCCGTAGAAATTCGGATTTGTCAGGTTTGGCCGAACTTGAGTACAAAGTTTGGTTCAGGTGCCAGAACTTGACCCAAACTTGACTCGGGGCCCAAAACCCATATTAGTCAATGGGGACCCAAACTTTCATGCTGTAAAATGGTCATAGTAAGGTCTAGGGGCCTGCAAAAGGAAGCAAAATGGGATTAAGAGCAGTACAATTGCCCTGCAAACAAATGTGGATAGGAAAATGATTTCAAATAACATACAATACGAAAAATAAAAAATAATCTTGAATTCGGAAGCGGAGGTCTAAGTGGAGGAGTGGAGCAGTGCCTTGTGTGTGTAGTTTAATTGTACTTTTTAGTAAAAGAATGAAACAAATGCATTGTGGTCCCCATATTTTTAATAACCAGTCAAACTAAAGCAGACAGCTGTGAGTTGGTTTAATGATGTTGAGAAGGGGCCAATTTCCATTGACCTTCCCAGCTTATTAAACCCTTTCTGACATCGGGAGTACATTTACTCCAATGTCGGACTCCCTTTGATGTGGGCTCTGCTGGTGAGCCTACATCTTTCCTGGGACATGTCAGCTGTTTTGAACAGCTGACATGTGCCCGCAATAGCCGCAGATGGAATCACGATCCACCCGCGGGTATTAACTAGTTAAATGCCGTTGTCAAACAATGACAGTGGCATTTAAATGGCGCTTCTGGTAATTGCGCCAGAAATACGCACACCAGTAACCTGCGTCATTTTATCGCAGGTCACCGGTGTCGGTATGACAACCCGAGGTTTCTTGGATACCTCTATGATTGTCAGTGCCGACTTGCTGTGAGCGCCGCCCAGTGGTCGGCTCTCATAGCAAGTCAGTAATTCAGCTACATAGAGGCAAACTGATCATCACCTCTATGTAGCTGAGCCGATCGAGTTGAGGCAGCTTCTAGTGTCCCACGGAGACTATTGAAGCATGCCAAAAGTAAAAAGAAAATGTTTTTAAAAATATTAAAAAAATATAAAAGTTCAAATCACCCCCCTTTCAACCCATTCAAAATAAAACAATAAAAAAATCAAGCATACACATATTTGGTATCGCCGCGTTCAGAATCACCCAATCCATCAATAAAAAAAAGGATTACCCTGATCGCTAAACGGTGTAGCGAGAAAAAAAATCATTGCATTAATGCAATAACGGGCGATCAAAAGATCGTATCTGCAGCAAAATGGTATCATTAAAACATCAGCTCAGTGTGTAAAAAATAAGCCCACACGCATCCCGAGATAATGAAAAATGGAGGCGCTACGGGTTTCTGAAAATGGCACAATTTTTTTTTTGAACAAAGATTGGAATTTTTTTCACCACTTAGATAAAGAACCTAGACATGTTTGGTGTCTATGAACTCATAATGACCTAGAGAATCATAATGGCATGTTTTAGCATTTAGTGAACCTAGCAAAATAGCCAAACAAAAAACAAGTGTGGGATTGCACTTTTTTTGCAATTTCACTGCATTTGGAATTTTTTTCCCGTTTTCTAGTATTTGACATGGTAAAACCAAAGCTGTCTTTCAAAAGTAAAACTCATCCCGCAAAAAACAAGCCCTCACATGGCCATATTGACAGAAAATAAAAAAGTTATGGCTCTGGGAAGAAAGGCAGCGAAAAACGAAAATGCAAAACCAAAAAAAGCTCTGGGGGTTAAGGGGTTAATATCAGCCCCCAGCTGTCTGTTTTGCCTTTGCTGGTTATTAAAAATGGAGGGACCCTAAAAAGAAATGACACGGGGTCTCTCCTATTTTTAATAACCAGTTAAGGCAAAGCAGACAGTTGGGGGCTGATACTAATAGGCTTGGACTATGGATACTAGCCCCTTCCCAGACTAATAAGATCAGCCCTCAGCCAGCCCAAAAATGGCGTATCCATTAAAAATGCCAGTTTTGTTGCTTAGCCTCAGCTCTTCCCGATTGCCCTGGTGGGGTGTCTTTTGGGGTAATGGGATTGTGGGATGGATGTCATGAGCTTGCCATGACATCAAGCCCACAGGTTAGTAATGGAGAGACATCTGTCAGACACCCCCATTACTAACCCAGTAGTCAAAAGCAATAAACACGCACAAAAAAAATTTTATTTGAAAAAAACTAAATTACCAACAATTTTCCTCTTTCAACCATTTATAAAAAAACCCAGACCAGTCGGCCGTAGTCCAAATGGAGGTCCCAAAACAATCCCACTCTCTGTCTTAAAATATATTTTATTTATTATTTATTTTACTCATTTAAATAGCGCTATTAATTCCACAGTGCTTTACAGACATTATTGGCACTGTACCCGATGGGGCTCACAATCTAAATTACTTATCAGTATGTCTTTGGAATATGGTAGGAAACTGTTGTGAATGGACTTGAAATGAGTTCTGAGCAGAGGCTCCCTCTGGTGGTTACAAGCGGTACTGGACTGTACAGTGAAGATTGTGAGGATTGGGAATCAGGTGTTACTGACTGGTCTTATATAAGGGAGTCGCCTTCCCATCAGGGTTGCCGGTGATCAATTGTTCTGGTCTCAATCCTTGATTCCTGTTTCCTTTGTAGCCTGCTGTGTCGTGTCTGCATCTCCTGCTAACAGATAAGACATTTTCTTCTTTTTGTTTTTGTGCTTGATTTTTGCATTTTGTCCTGCACTCCGGGGGCTTTTGCCCTCTCAGTTTAGTTCAGCCACTGATGTTTGTACATTTGCTTTTTCCAGTTTTTTCTGTGGCTGCTGTTTTGATTTTGTTACACCAGAGAACTAATTTAGGTGGTAGAGGTCGTGTGATCTCAGGTGTTTTTGAAATTAGTAGAGTTGGTGCTTTTCAGGTTTTTGGAGATTGCAGTAAGTGCCCTTCCTATCCTTTTCTATTTAGGTAGTTTGGGCCCCAACGTTTGCTCATACTATTTTCTGTCTGTGTCAGTATTTCTTCTTGTCTAATCGCCATTACATGTTTGGGGGCTTTCTATGTTCTTTGGGGATCTGCTCCGGGGCAGATAGCTTTCCTCTTTCTATCTTTAGGTGTAGTCAGGCTGTGACGAGGCGTCTAGGACCAACGTAGGAACGCTCCACGGCTGCCTCTAGTTGTGGTGGTTAGTCAGGGTACTGCAATCTCATAGATTCCAACTGCTCTGGTGTATTGCCTTTTTTACCTGCACTCCTCAGCTACCGAAACATAACAGAAAACCTGAGTACCCAGAGGAAAGTCACGCAAACACGGGAAGAACATAAAAACTCCTTACAGATGTTTTTCTTGGTGGGATTGCAACCCAGGACCCCAGCGCTGCAAGGCTGCAGTGCTTACCACTGAGCCACTGGAGCTGAATGGGGCGCCATAGACTTCAGCAGGAAACACTGCTGCATCTCACACTGTACTCCACTGGGCCTCGCGAAGTACAGCATGAGAGTCAGAATAAGGCCAGTGCCACTCTTGCTTGTGTGATGCGAGAAACTCTCGCGAGTCTCTCGCATCAACACCTGGCACTGCCGCCAGCACTCGGACCGGAGCATGCGGCTGCATGTATTTCAATGCAAGTGTGACACCGGCCTAATGAGGAGTGACATGACTATGAGTAACCAATGGTCTCTCGTTTTCCAGGTTGCATAGGTCACTTGTGGTCATGTCTCACTTGCAGTGACATCAGTAACGTCATCAACCATGAGATATGACCATGAGTGATCTATGGAGCCTCGAGAATCTATGGATCCTGTCAGTGCTTATCATTATGGCTTTCACGCTGTACTCTGCAAGATCCCGCGGATTACAGCGTGAGACCTGGTAGTGGCTGCTGCGGACTGGGGTGTTTTTTTTTAAATAAATAGGTAAAAGAGATAAATTGTGTGAGAGTTTTTTGTCAAATAAAGATTTTTTTGTGTATAATAATTTTGACTACTGGATTAGTAATGGGGGTATCGCTCCATTACTAACCCATGGGCTAAATGTCAGCACCAGCTGCTGAAATCAACCCCACAATCCCATTACCTTGATTGCCAACACACTAGGGCAATCAGGAAGAGCCAAGGCTAAGCACAAAAATTGTCTCATCTAATGGATGCTCCGTTTCTGGAGCGACTAAAGACTGGTCTTATTGGGCTGGGAAGGAGCAAATATCCATGCCCTTCCCAGCCCCAGCCTATTAATATCATCCTCCAGCTGTCTGCTATCCCTTAGCTGGCTATTATAAATAGGGGGAACCCCACGTAATGTTTTTAGGGTCCTTCCATTTTCGATTCTGATATTAATCGGCTTGAAAGTTCCATGGATATTGGCCCATTTCCAGCATAATACAACCAGCTCACAGTGTCTGCTTTCCCTTGGCTTGTTATGAAAATAGAGGGGACCACACATTGTTTTTTTAATTATTTTTTCTGTATTTCACACTGTCAGGCATGGCTGTGATGGTGCTGGAAAGCCTTAAAGCTTGTTTATTGGCTGTGCTGAAGTCGAACAATAACAAGGACGTCCAGTGAGAAGTCCGTGTTTGGGGATTGGCACTGGACACTAGGTATCTGGTATGAACTACGAACTTTACTGATCAGGTTCGCTCATCCCTGAGCAAGAGTAGTTCTAGAATAGGGACACTGGGGAGGGGGCAAGATAATACTCTCTGATTGTGTTGAACCCAAAGTTGAATTGGAGCTGCTGTCAGAGAAAGAGTAGTTCAGGAATAGAGACATTGGGGAGGCGGCATGACAGGGGTAGATATATTACTGGTGCAGCCTATGCGGTCGTGCAGGGGCCCAAGAGATAAACAGGCCCATTTCCAACTCCAAAGCAGGTGGAATTGTGCATTATGATTAGCTATTGGACTGCAAAGGCCCATATATTGTTCTTGCACAAGGGCCCATTTCTGTCTGTGTCCGCCAGAGTGTGTTGATCCGAACGTTGAAGTCGAACTGCTGAGGTCGCAAGAGGCGGTTTAGCTAACGGTACAGATTTCATAATTAAAGTATAAAAATAAGTTAGAATATATTCTATAAATTAAAATATGTAAACATAATTTTATGTATTTGGACAATTCCAACAGCTTGGACATCCTATTGACAATGGAAAGATCCACTTTTACCATGCAGTTATTACATGCATGTGACAATTTCTAAAATATAATGTTAAGAACAAATGTAAAAAGGCTGAGAGCTATCATTTTTATATCAAACTAGGACTAAAATCTTATGAAAAATGTTCTGTTATTAGTGGCTTTGCAGGGTTCTAAGCTTGTCACGTATCTTCTTCATAATCACATAAACAGATTATAGTTGTTCTGCCGCTGCTTACAACATTATAATCAGGAGTGCTCGAATGACCAAAGGAAGCCTTGTCACAGGAATCATTTGCCTGAAACATGCCTTATTCCTCGTGCGCACAGCGTGCACAGCGTTCACAGCATATGTGCATGGAGAGAAAAAGGCTTTTGTCAGAGAATGGCATACTGGCAGAGATAGCAAAAGTTGAACCTAAATCCCCTCATTGATTTTTGGAAATCATAAGACTCCAGATGACACTGCCACATCCAACCTTTTGCTGCTTGTGATCTGGCACAGGGCTGTATTGTCTTTCTCTAGTATGAGCCTTATGTGTAGAGTGTAAACATTTCATGAGCTGCCCTGCCTGATCCATCCGTCTGTCTGGACGGTGTCCCCGGACACTAAAGAAAGCAGCAATCAGGACGGAAATGGACAATGCAGCATGTCTAATGGTGGGAAGATATTCACAGGGCTCACTATGGACACACTATAGACTCTCTAAATAGCCTCTGTGCACCTTGAGTCTTATTGAGACGGGTTCATTAAAAAAAGACACTCAGGCACATAACATCACAGTAATGAAAGTAGCTTTTGTCTTCCCCCTTTTCTCTATATTATTGCTTGACACTTCTCTTCTGTTGTCCGTATAAGATTTCCCTTGTGCTTGTGTTTGCAGTTTTATTTTTTGCAGATAAAAATTGGATTGGTCTTTATAGATTATACAGTTATTTCATACAATGCCATGTGCTGGCGTCTAGTAGCTGTGAAGACAATGGACACATGTAAATAGTAACAGTAAGGGAGCTGAAAAATTTGCCCCTTTCTAATATGTTTATTGCCATGATTGTGTAAGGAAGTCACCTGTTGGTAAATAAGCCGATGCCAGCTATTACTGTCTTCGTGGGATTTAACTCTATATTTAATGTACAGTATACACTAATTCAGTGTTAGACCCCTTTAATACTTAGACCATAATATTATCACATCTGATGCTGAATACACCTTTAAGGCTATGTGCACACGTTCAGGATTTTTTGCGTTTTTTAGCGTTTTTGCGGTGGAAAAACGCTGAAAAAACGCATGCATTAAGCATTCTATTATTAGAATGCATTCCGCAATTTTTGTGCACATGCTGCTTTTTTTTCCGCGATTCCGCCGCCATAGGAATGCACTGAACCCTTACTTTCCGCATGTGGCTATGCCCACCATGCACAAAGTAAGCGGTTCATGTGCGGATGGTACCCAGGGTCTGGAGGAGAGGAGACTCTCCTCCAGGCCCTGGGTACCATATCCCTGGTAAAACAATAATTAAAATAAAAAATCTTGATATTCTCACCTACCGGCGGCCCCCGCAACCTTCCCACTCTCAGTGACGCTCCCGGCAACTCCCGTTCCCAAGGATGCCTTGCAATAATGACCCCAGATGACGTAGCGGTCTCGTGTGATGCTACGTCATCTGGGGTCATTGTCGCTAGGCCTCCCTGGGAACAGGAGTTGCCGGGAGCATCGTGAGGACCAAGAAGGCTGCGGGACCGCCGGAAGGTGAGAATATCACGATTTTATATATATATTTTTTTATTTTTAACACTAGATCTTTTTACTATTGATGCGGCATAGGCGGCATCAATAGTCAAAAGTTGGTCACACTTGTCAAACACTTGTTTCACTAGTGTGACCAACCTGTCAATCAGTTTTCCAAGCGATGCTACAGATTGCTTGGAAAACGCTAGCATTCTGCAAGCTAATCATTCTTGCAAAACGCTAGTTTTTAGCGGGAATAAGCATACCAATAAAATGCGTATTTCCCGCAGCAGAAAGGTGCGGGATTGCCGTGGAAATTTCCGCGGTAATTCCCGAACATGTGCACATAGCCTTAGGCTACAATCAGACGGCTGTAGGTTCTCTCACCCGAAAGAATCGGGCCGATTATGACACTTTGATCAGCGTTTGATCCTAATGTCAGTGTCAGGTGAGACAAACAGAACACACTGTGAGAGGATAGGGAACAAAAGTTGAATTGAATAACAATGGTCCGAGTGCTATCTGATAAAGAAAATCGGATCACGCTCATTCGATGTATACACGGGTGTGAACGAGCCCTTAAAGACAGATTTATTTAGATGTAATCTAGGCACATTTAAAGCATTTAAAATAATCATTGATTCGAAATGAGCAAGGACAACCAGTATAGAGGTATGTTCATATCATACAGGCTAAATATGTATTTTATTTTCTTTCTAAAAATTTGTCGCTTAGTACATTTGTAGCTCAGCGGATGAAATTTTCTGAAACCTCATCCACATGCTGCGGAGAAAATCTGCAACGTAAATCTACGGTCTCTTTAGGCTACGTTCCCACAACGAGCTTTGAGTTTTTGATGTTGTAAATTTTCTTCATTATTTCTGTACCAATTAAGTAAAATAGGTTACTTGCATTTTTGAGGGCTTTTTTTTACATGCGCTTTTTTGCTATTAATGCAAGTGTATGAGGAAATATAAATATAAAACTCAACATACCAGCACAAGTAGGTGAGATGTTGTGGATTTGAAACACACTCCGCAGGTCAGTTTACACTGAGTTAAAAAAAAAGATCTTTATACAGTAAATCCCATCCACTTTGCTCGAACTGTAAGACGCTGTGTTTTTGACGCAGCAAAAATATGCAATGTCAAAAAATCACCTTAAACTCATCGTGGGCACACAGTCTTAGGCCGGGGTCACACTTGCGACTGCAAGTTTTAATCCTCAATACCCGGCACTGCCCCCGGCACTCAGACCTGAGCGTTCAGCTGCATAGAAATACATGCAGCCGCACACTCTGGTACAGAGTGCCGGTGGCAGTGCGGGTATTAAGGCGAGAGACTCACACGAGTTTCTCGCATTGCACTCGCAACTGTGTCCCCTGCCTTAGAGTTTACAACTGCACCATGCCAGTTTATGCAGTGAATTTCTGCAGGTAAAATGCAGCAAAATAAACAAAGTCTTGTGCCTATTTTGCTGGTTTGAATATGCTGCCGAATTTCTGTGGAGCAAATTCTGCAGAAAATCTGAACCTTGTACTAATTCTATAGACCAGTACACTATTTGTAAGTACATTGGGCAGGTTTAGTACCTGGTCCGGTGTAGGCTTGAAGTTTTTTGCCAAAATTTGGGATCCTAGGTAAAAACCCAATCCAGGATCATATGGTGCAGTGCTAAACCGACATCTCAGTACTGTAGCAAACAGAAATGAATGTTTGTGTCCTGTCAAGCATCCATATAGTACAGTCACATGGCTCATGTCAAATGACAATTTAAGAAAACAACCACAATTGTAAAAGAATGACAATTTCATGGAGAAAGTAAACTGAACCTGTGCAAGAAAACCAAATCTAGTAGTTACCATTCAGACATTTTTGGCAGACCAACTTCTTGATCCACTGATTTGTACCACTGTAATTCATAGATAAGAAGACCAGCCGCCACAAGCTCCTGCAATGCATTACTAAGTGCAAGATTCAATAGGCAAACAACCAAGCAAATTTATGGAAAAGACAAAGCATAATGATGAACTAAATTATTTATGTAGCAATATGTTCATTTATTATAGAGAACCTTACAGCTGATCCATGCTGCTCATCCACAGGCAGCATGTATCTGACACTGGCTGTAAGATCTCAGCCACGTATGTGTAACTCTGAAACGCTGCGGTGTTTCAGAGAAAAACATACTTTAAGGCCATTTGCGTGTTGAGTATTTGCTCGCAGAAATTTCTGCAAGGTTTCTGCATCTCTTGGCAGGAAAAACGCTGTGGAAAAAACATGCGTTTTTACATGCATTTTTGTACAGCAATGAATGCTTTTTTGAGCTAAATAAAGATATTTAAAAAAAAGTTTTGTGATGTAATTCTTTGGTTCAACACCACCTTTTTCATGTTGATGCAGTAGCATCAGAATAATGGGATTAGGGCTTGGTGTCAGCGGCTGTCATTGACATCTAGCCCTAGGCTTAGTAATGAAAAGGTGTCAGCCCACACCCTCATTACTAAGCCAATAAGCAAGCATAAACACACAAATACACACATTGTCACCAGCCTATGTAGTAGCACTAACAGAAAGAACTGTACATAGGCTGTAACCTAGGCTGTAACAAAAACTGTTAATTTTAACCCTTTGAGATGTAGCCTGTTTTCACCTTAATGGACAGACCAATTTTTACAATTCTGACCACTGTCACTTTATGAGGTAATAACTCTGGAACGCTTCAACAGATCCTGGTGATTCTGAGAATGTTTTCTCATGGCATATTATATTTTATGATAGTGGTAAAATTTCTTTGATATGACTTGTGTTTATTTGTGAAAAAACGGAAATTTGGTGAAAATTTAGAAAATTTAACAATTTTCAAATTTTTAATTTTTATGCCCTTAGATCAGAGAGTCATATCGCGCAAAATAGTTAATAACATTTCCCACATGTCTACTTTCTATTTTTTTGTTAGGAAGTTATAAGGGTTAAAAGTTGACCAGCGATTTCTCATTTTTACAACAAAATTTGCAAAACCATTTTTTTAGGGACCACATAACACTTGAAGTGACTTTGAGGGGCCTATATGACAGAAAATACCCCAAAATTACACCATTCTAAAAAACTATACCTCTCAAGGTACTTAAAACCACATTCAAGAAGTTTATTAACCCTACAGGTGCTTCACAGGAATTTTTGGAATGTGGAAGGAAAAAATAAACATTTACATTTCTTTCACAAAAAATTTCCTTTAGACATATTTTTTTTACTTTCGCAATGGTAACTGGAGAAAATGGACTATACATTTTGTTGTGCAATTTCTCCTGAGCATGCCGATACCCCACATGTGGGGAAAATCTACTGTTTGGGCACACGTCAGGGCTGTGAAGAGGAGTGCCAGTTGACTTTTTGAATGTAAAATATGCCGGAATAATTAGCTGATGCCATGTCAGGTTTCGAGAGACCCTGATGTGCCTAAACAGTGGAAACTACCAACAAGTGACACCATTTTGGAAACTAGACCCCTTATGGAACTTATCTAGATGATTATTGAGCACCTTGAACCCACAGGTGCTTCACAGAAGTTTATAGCGTAGAGCCGTGGAAATTAAACAAATCACATTTTTCCCAAGCAAATCTTTTTAAGCTCCATATCTTGCATTTTCATAACGGTAACAGGAGAAATTGCTCCATACAATTTGTTGTGCAATTTTTTCCTGAGTATTCTGATACCCCATATGTGGGGGAATACTACTGTTTGGGCGCACAGCAGGGCTTGGAAGGAAAGGAGCGCCATTTGACTTTTTGAATGCAAAATTTGATGGAATAATTAGCTGATACCATGTCATGTTTGAAGATTCCCTGATGTGCCTAAACAGTGGAAACTCCCACAAGTGACTCCATGTTGGAAACTAGACCCCTTTGGGACCTTATCTAGATGTGTATTGAGCACCTTGAAGCTCCAGGTGCTTCACAGAAATTTATAACGTTAAGCTGTGAAAATAAAAAAAATCAAATTTTTTCCTCAAAAATCATTTTTAGCTACAAATTTTGTATTTTCACAAGGACAAAAGGAGAAAATGGACCCCAAAGTTTGTTGTGCAATTTCTCCTGAGTTCACTGATGCCCTATATGTGGTCGAAAACAATTTTTGAGTCACATTGCAAAGAAGGAAAGTAGCGCCATATATCAGTGCAGATTTTTCTGCACTTGTTTGATGGTGCCATGCTACATTAACAAAGCCCCTGAGGTCCCATAACAGCAGAACCCCCCATAAGTGACCCCATTTTGCCAAATAAACCTCTCAATTAATTCATCTAGGGGGGCAGTGATTATATTGACACCACAGGTGTTTCACAAACTTTTATACCATTGGGCAGTGAAGAAAAAATAATTTACATTTTTACCACCAAGATTGTGTGTTAGCCCCAAGTTTTACATTTTCACACTGGGAAATGGGTAAAAATGGCACCAGAATTTGTCCCACAATTTCTGCTGAATGTAGAAATACCCCATATGTGGCTGTACAGTACTACTTTGCTATACGGAGTGACCCGGGAGTGAGGAGAGCTATTTGCCTCCTGGAGCGCAGATTTTCCTAGACTAGTTGGAGGATTCCATATACAGTAAAGAGCCCCTAAGTGCTAGAAAAGAAGAATCCCCCTCAAGGGACCCCATTTTGGAAATTATAACCCTTTGAGAATTTATCTACAGATGTAGTCATGATTTTGACTCCATTGTTGTTTTCCAGAAACAGGCAGCAGTGGAATCAATGGCGCTATATAAATAAATATTAATAATAATAATAATAATAATAATAATGTTGCTGAGTGAAAATTGCAAACTGCCGTTGTAGTGACCAATACATTGTAGTGACCAGTACATTCAGCCCAGCCCATGCTTCTGGAGACCCTCACCTGTAAATTAGGCGGGCTCTCATCACTACGGAAATGCCAAACTTATGGGCGCTATATGTGGTTTAGGCACACTGGGGCTCAGAAGGGAGGAGGGCATTTGGACTTGGGAGCGGAGAATTTGCTAAATTTCTTTTGGCGGGTGAGGAGCTATTTCGCTTTTAAAGAGCCTTTGTGCTACCAGTAACATGGAAGCCCCCTATATGACTGTTAACAGATGACATATCTGAGTGGAGACTTGCTTTCTTTGTGGATTCAGTGGAAGCTTTTATTGGGAACATTTTGCATAACGTTTGGGATCACAGTTATCTGGCGCTCTATGCTGACCACTTACTTTGGGGTTTCCATCTACTGTAAATCTCTGATTGACGTGATTCAGATGAAACCCCCGATGGATCCATTCACTATAGTGAGGCAGCAGAGTTGCCAAAGTTGCTCTGGACTCCATCTGGCCTGTGTGCCGCGATTTCCTTCTTTTCAGAAGTGCACAAAACTGTGGTTGATGGCACTTTTATGCAATCCTAAAAATACGGACACTTCCGGATCACAGGTGCTATGGTGCCACAGTGCCTCCATCTGCCTCATTATAGAGGGGGTCATTATATGGGGTTCTGTCTGAATCACGTGTTTCACAGATTTACACGGAAACCACGGTGTAAGCGCTCAGTGTAGCGCCAGGATAAATGTGTGCCGAGCCTTACTGCGATCTTTGGGAGGAAGAATGAAAAAATCAACAGCATGTGAAGAATTGGTCTTATTTATTTTACCGTATATACTCGTGTATAAGCTGAGATTTTCAGCCCATTTTTTAGGGCTGAAAGTCCCCCTCTCGGCTTATACGCGGGTCATATATGGGGTCGGCGGGGGAGGGGGAGCGGGGATGTCGGATCATACTCACCCCTCCGTCGGCGCGGTCTCTGCAGCCCCCTGCTTCTCCCACGATCTCCGGCTCCTTCCTGCAGCGGTCACATGGTACCGCTCATTAAAGTCATGAATATGCACATATTCATGACTTTAATGAGCGGTACCATGTGACCGCTGTAGGAAGGAAGCGCTGCAGAGAGCGCCGGGAGAAGAGGAGAGGCTGCAGAAACAGTGCCGGCGGAGGGGTGAGTACAGCGATATTTACCTGTCCTGTTCCACCGCTGCATGCTGCGTCCTCGTCTGACTCCTCTGGCTGTGAATGATCAGGCAGAGGGTGCAATGACGTCGTTAGTGCGCGCCCCGCCCCCTGCCAGATCATTCACAGCCAGAGGAGTCAGACGAGGACGCAGCGTGCAGTGGTGCAGAGAGGACAGGTAAATATCTCAGGTGCCGGGGTCCTGAGTGAGCGGTGACACGGGCACCTGTCCCCCATAGTGCGCCGGTATCACCGCCTGCTCAGGACCATGGCACCTGGCCCCCAGCGACAAGAGGTGAGTATGTCATTTTTTTTTTTTTTTTGAAGCAGCATATGGGGCATAATCTGGAGCATATGGGGGCATAATTGTGCAGCATATGGGGGCATAATCTGGAGCATATGGGGGCATAATCTGGAGCATATGGGGGCATAATCTGGAGCATATGGGGGCATAAGCTGTAGAACATATGGGGGCATAATATGGAGCATATGGGGGCATAATCTGTGGAACATATGGGGGCATAATCTGGAGCATATGGGGGCATAATATGGAGCATATGGGGGCATAATCTGGAGCATATGGGGCATAATATGGAGCATATGGGGGCATAATATGGAGCATATGGGGGCATAAGCTGTGGAACATATGGGGGCATAATATGGAGCATATGGGGGCATAAGCTGTGGAACATATGGGGGCATAATCTGGAGCATATGGGGGCATAATCTGTGGACCATACGGGGGCATAATCTGTGGAATATATGGGGGCATAATCTGGAGCATATTAGGGCATAATCTCAAGCATATTGGGCATAATCTCTGAAGCATATTGGGCATAATCTGGAGCATATGGGGGGCATAATCTGGAGCATATGGGGGCATAATCTGTGGAGCATATTGGGCATAATCTGTGCAGCATATGGGGGCATAATCTGTGAAGCATCATATGGGGGCATAATCATTTTTCACCCTAGGCTTATACGTGAGTCAATAAGTTTTCCCAGTTTTTTGTGGCAAAATTAGGGGGTCGGCTTATACACGGGTCGGCTTATACATGAGTGTATACGGTATTTATATTTTATGCCATTCCTCGTGTGGTATAAGTGATTAGGCAATACCAGATTTATATAATGTCTTTATGTTTGGCTGTTGTCACACACTAAAAGACGCTTTTTATTGCGAAAACTAGGTTTTGTGTCACCATATTTTGAGAGCTATTATTTTTTCATATTTCGGCCGACAGTCATGTTATGGCTTGTTTTTTGCGGGACAAGCTGACATTGTTATTGGTATCATTTTCGGGCACATGACATTTTTTGATCGCTTTCTGTTCCGATTTTTGGGAGGCAGAATGAACAAAAACGAGCAATTCAGGAATTGCTTTTTTTTTTTATACCGTTCCGCGTGTGGTAAAATTGGTAAGACAGATTTATTCTTCGGGCCAGTACAATTACAGCAATACCTCCTTTATAATTTTTTTATGTTTTGGCGCTTTTACACAATAAAAACTATTTTTATTATTATTATTATTATTTTTGCATTTCTTTATTCTGAGAGTTATAACTTTTTTATTTTTCTACTTTCTGCTGATGGAGCTGTATGGCAGCTGTTTTTTTGTGGGACAAGATGACGTTTTCAGCGGTACCATTTTTATCTGTCTTTTTTATCACATTTTATTGCACTTTTTGTTTGGCGGTATGATGATAAAGCAGTTTTTTGACTAGTTTTTTATTTATTTTTTTGCGATGTTCACTGAAGGGGCTAACTAATGTGACAGTTTTATAGAGCAAGTCGTTTTTTAACTTTAGTACATTGTCCCAGGATGGGACAATACTATATTACATCAAATCGCTGATGTGACACTGCACAGCAGAGTATCAGATCAGCGATCTGACAGGCAGGGATGGAGACAAGCCACCTTCCCTGTAGGAACTGGAAGGACCTCACAGACATCTTGGAACTGGGGGTCTCCATGGAGACCTCCAGAAGAACACGATCGCATTGCATTGCTCTGGTGGGAGCACGCAGGGAGCCCCCTCCTTGTGCGATGCTTCTCTATGCCGCTGTAACTACTGACAGCAGCACCGATCATGGGCATTGCTGCAGGGTGTCAGTTGTCACATACAGCTGACACCTGCATGCGCTCGCCGCAGTGCTCAGCGTGAGGCCGCGTGATTGCGGTGCCATACTAGTACTGCTCCGGGTGCAATCGCACCTTCGCAGAGTAGTACTAGTACTACGAAGGTTGTGAAGGGGTTAAAGGAAAAATGAAAGAAAAATTGCATGGGTTCTCATGTAATCTCATGTAATTTTAATAACTAGCAGAGGGTAAGCCGACGGCTGAGGTCTATTCTAGGCTATTCTAGGAAGGAGCCAATAGCCATAAAGGTTCTCAGGCTATTAATATCATCTTGCAGTGGTTTGCTTAGACTTTACTGGCTTGTTTACAGGGGACTCCAGAAAAAAATTGACATAAGGTCCCCCTATAAAATTTAACCAGTGAAGGCTAGGCAGACAGCTGCGGGCTGCTATTAATAGTCTAGGAAGGGGTCATGGATATTGGCCCCTCCCAGACTAAAAACATCAGCTGCCAAAGAAGGCACATCTGTAAGATGCACCAAATCTGGCACTTAGCCTCGCTCTTCCCACTTGTCCTGTAGTGGTGGCAAGTGGGGTTCATATTTGTGAGGTTGATGTCACCTTTGTAGTGTCAGGAGACATCAAGCCCACAGGTTAGTAATGGAGAGGTGTCTATAAGATACCTATCCATTAGTAACCCATAGTGTTATTATATAAAAACACACACCCAGAATAAAGTCCTTTATTGGAAATAATGACACAGACTCCTTTAATAATCTTAATTAAACCAAACTCACTGAACGCCTAATCCACCGAAGTCAACATCTCCAGCAACAAAAATAAAATTGTAAACCACAATATTTCTCACCTGTCCGCCGAGAAGATAAACCATAATGTCCCACGACGATCCTGATCACTTTGACAGCAGTCAGATCAGTGATGTTACTGCTCTTAAAGACAGCCGGCGATACACTGACAGGAGGTAATCGCTTCCGCAGTGTATAGGACTGAGTTGCCGTGAGAAAGTTCACCGGAGTTCATCAGCTGATCAGCTCCGGTGATCTCCCTTTCGGCACCACTGCTGCGTTGGATAGTTTTCATGCAGGGGTGCCATAAGTGAGAGCACCGGAGCTGATAAACTCCAGTGAACTCTCTCATGACAGTTCAGTGATACACTGGGGGAGCGATTACCTCTGTCAGTGTATCGCCGGCTGCCGGGTAGAGCGGTCACGTCTCCCGATGTGACTGTTCTACACATGAGATTCCCGTGTGATAATCTGAATTATGTAGACTACGGCGGATAGGTGAATATATGTTGGGTTATTTTACATTATTTCTAGGAGAGAAGAGTGTCGGGGATTTGGTGTTAGGTGAGTATAATGGGTTTTTATTTTTATGTGAATGTATATGTAAATTTACTTTTTTTTAAAGGGAACCTGTCACCCTAAATTGGCGGCATATTTAAATGATGGCAGTCAGGTCAGATGGGCGGTGTTTTGGGTACTTGCCTTAACATGTTGTTCGCCACTGTCTCCATTATTTTTGGGAATTGTAGTCGTTGCCCTCCATATAACGCGCCTGCACATTGCAGTCTGCGGGCAAAGCATACTGCACGTGCGCAATTCATGATTGCAATGCGCAGGCGCGTTATATGGAGGGCAACGACTACAATTCCCAGAAATAATGGAGACAGCGGCGAACAACATGTTAAGGCAAGTACCCAAAACACCGCCCATCTGACCTGACTGCCATCATTTAAATATCCCGTCAATTTAGGGTGACAGATTCCCTTTAACTGTGAGCACAGGTGTTGGCAGATGAGACTACGTCTCCCATCAGTGGCACCTGCTGTCACTATTATCAATGACAGCAGATGTAGCCTGATGCGAGCAGTAGTCTCATCAGCGCTACCAAGGGTCGCAGTCACAGCTGCAGGATCACGCTGACATCTGACAGCATGATCCCGCAGCGCTCTGACTGTCAGTCTTACCGGCGATAGTATTACCGCTGATGACAGTCACAGCTGTGAGGTCACGCTGACATCTGACAGCATGATCCCTCAGCACTTTGACCGACCGTCTGGTGTAGCATTACCGCAGATCACAGTCACAGCTGCGGGGTCATGCTGACATCTGACAGCATGAACTCGCAGCGCTGTGACCGACATTACTAGCGGTATCGTTACCGCAGGTGATAGTGTTGCGGTGGGTGACAGGCACAGCTGTGTGATCACGCTGACATCAGACAGCATGATCATGCACTGCACTGACCGACAGTCTTAACGGCGGTAGTTATCGCCGATAAGAACTACTGCGCCGGTGTTTCCCACGCTGTCACACAGATGAGAGAAGAAGAAACACCATAGGAAGCCGGTAAAAACAAACAAAAGCTCAGCAAATCTGCAAACATTTTTATAACTGCGTTTTTGCTGTGGATTTTTTGATTGACAATGGTTAGCACTCGACTAAAAGTTGAATTGTCCGGTGCTAGTGAAAAAGAACCATAAGGTCCAGTCAAATAAGTAAGTCTAGAATCACTGCACACGTAGAGAAGGTAAATATGCTTCAAATGAAAAAGTTTATTGATAATAGTGGCGACACTCAAATAAAGACGTTTCGGCCAGACTATGGCCTTTATCATATGGTCGCTGGAAAAATAAACAAAGAAAAATAGATGTAATTACAAATATTACAGAATATATACAGAATATACATATTTATATAAAAAATATCCTTTGAGAATATCACATAGCTGATGGTGTGGATACATATAGGATCATCAAGGTACAGGGATAGCAAGACAAAAAAAGAGGGAGGGGTTTATATGATGGAAGACAAAAAGGACACAAAGTGATCATAAACAATAGCATACCCTTTCAGGAAATGGTGCCAAAAATCATAGATAAGACCATTGATAATGCATATGTTTTTTTGGTATAACCTAAGGATAGAGAGTAATATCATTAGAGAGATGCAATGGATTGGTATTTCCAACACGGATTTTAGCTGTATCAAGCTATTTTTAAATATAAGGCTAGCAAACAAAGTGAGGATTAAATTAAGGAATAAATGAAAAATACCAGTATAGATGGATGTCCTACAAGTATTGACTGTGCATCATATGGAGAAATTATTGTGGAACCATCTGTCACGGTAAACTGCGTATATGAGAGGATGGTGAAACACAATGAGAGAGAATGCAATATAACGTCTGTACAAGTAGTATAAAAGTATGCCAGTACCAGTGTAGCAGAGCATCTCTGGATGAGATTCAGTGCAGGGGACAATCTCCAGCAAAATGACATATGCTATATGGAATAAACAGAAAATAAGTAGTGAAATAAAACTTGAATGAGCCGTTCCTTTCATGGGAATGATCTGACTCATGGTTGTACTCACTATCATTTGTAGCGTTTGGAGAGCAGAATCAGTGCAGCCGGTTGTCTCCAACTAAGGGGCAGGGAATGATCCCCGGCAGTATTGCATATGCTGTGTGAGATAGAGGATAAGGGGTAACATGAGGCTAAAAAGATGGCGCTTTTATGTGCAATATTAGCCTCATAGTATACTCACTGACGTTGGTGGAGTTAGTGGGATGCAAATCCTGCTGTGTCCAGGCGCTTGTGTGAACCAGGGAGTGCGGCGCTGGTTTTTATGACAGATTGCCGGCTGGTCATGTGACCGGAAGTGACGTTTGGGTGTACCTGGTCATGTGACCGGAAGTGACGTTTGGGTGTACCTGGTCATGTGACCGGAAGTGACGTTTGGGTGTACCCGGTCATGCTGTGGATTTGACTGACTCAATTGAAATCAATGGGGGAAAAATGCTGCAGAAACGCAAAAAGAACTGACATGCTGCAGAAAAAAATTCACTGCAAATACACACAGAAATTTACTGATCACGTACACAACACTTCAGGGTTGCCATTGAATTAACTTGCATAAGGATTCCATTGCGTTTTTGGACTATTTCTGAGCGGGAAAAAATGCCGTAAAAACGCTTAAAAAATGCATTGTGTGCAAATAGCCTAAAGCAGCACAAATGACTTGTTGGAAAGGCAGATTTCCAGTGGCCACCTGACTGCCAATGGCTGACTGGTCTCTCCCTATATATATACACATGCAGGAACAGACCTGTCAATTATGTCGGTGGATGGGAAAAAGCTGCCGGAAACCAGAATGTCTGACTTCTCTGACAAGCAGCTTGGTACCCATCAGCTTTTAAAATATGTATTTTTCTGAAAACTCACAGAGCTTTAGAGAAAACATACTGTACTGTATATGGCTGACATCATGTATCAGCTGTCATTAAATATAAAACTGAATTCTAATGGATTGCTAACAGCAAAATAAGCACTTTTTACTGTGTAGCTTTTAAGGGGGTTGTCTGGTCATTTTCTTGATGACCTATCCATAGTAGGTCATCAACATGGCTTTTATAGGTGATTGAGATTTTCTCTATAGATATCAGTGCCATTGCTATGTAAATTTAATGCAAATTAAAAATTTGAAAAAATAAAAAATACACATATTTCAAATTACCCCTTACTTGTGCCTCATTAAATTAAAAGAATTAAAAAAACTGCATATATCTAGTATAGCTGCATTTGAAAAAGTCCAATCTATCCAAATATAAAATAAATTAATCCTATCAGTAAACGATGTAATGGAGAAAAAATAAAAATGCCAGAATTACATTTTTTGGCTGCCATAACATTCCTCTTGGAGGCATCGAAACATCGTATCTACCCCAAGGTGGTGACAGTAAAAATGTCAGCTCAGGGTGCAAAAAATAAGTCCTCATACAACCCCATATTCCAAAAAAGGAAAATGTTATGGGTCTTGAAAAATGACGACTAAAGCAAAAAAATTTTTTGACAAATGTGCACAATTTTTTTTACCACTAAACAAAAAAAAACAACCTATACCTGTTTTTCATCTACAGTACTCACTCATAGTGACCTGGAGAATCAGATTGCCATGTCAGTTTTACCATATAGTGAACATGGTACACAGTGGGGTACCTAGAGTCTGACAGGCCCTGATGCAGGATTTGTCTCCCCTCCCCTGATATATATATATATATATATATATATATATATATCTTCCATTCTGGTATATATGTCCCTCATTATGGTAAATATATATGCCCTCCATTCTGGTATAGGTCCCTTATCTTGGGCCCCATCCTGGTACATATATCTCCCATTTTGATATATACAGTTGTGCTCAAAAGTTTCCATACCCTGGCAGAATTTTTGCTTTCTTGGCCTTTTTTCAGAGAATATGAATGTTAACACCAAAACTTTTTTCTCCACTCATGGTTAGTGGTTGAGTGAAGCCATTTATTGTCAAACTAATGTGTTTTCTCTTTTTAAATCATAATGACAACCCAAAACATCTAAATGACCCTGGTCAAAGTTTACATACCCTGGTGATTTTAGTCTGATTAACATGCACAGAAGTTAACACAAATGTGTTTGAATGGTTACTAAAGGTAACTTCCTCACCTGACCTGTTTGCTTGTAATTAGTGTCTGTGCATAAAAGCTGAGTGAGTTTCTGGGATCCAGACAGACTCTTGCTTCTTTCATCCAGCCACTGACATTTCTGGATTGTGAGTCATTGGGAAAGCAAAACAATTGTGAACAGATCTACGGGAAAAGGTAGTTGAATTGTATGAACTGGAAAGGGATACAAAAAGATATCCAAGGAATTGATAATGCCAGTCAGCAGCGTTCAAACTGTGATTAACAAAAGGAAAAACAAAACCACGGTCAGGTAGACCAACAAAAATTTTGTCCACAATTGCCAGGAAAATTGTTCGGGATGCAAAGAGAAACCCACAAATAACATCAGCTGAAATACTGGACTCTCTGAAAACTAGCAGTGTGGCTGTTTCAAGATGCACAATAAGGAGGCACTTGAAGAATATTGGGCTGCATGGTTGAGTCTCCAGAAGAAAGCCATTACTGCGCAAATGCCACAAAGTATCTTGCCTACAGTATGCAAAACAGCACAGAGACAAGCCTCAAAACTTCTGGAACAAGGTAATTTGGAGTGATGAGACCAAAATTAAACTTTTTGGCCACAACCATAAACATTACATTTGGAGAGAGGTCAACAAGGTCTATGAAGAAAGGAACACCATTCCTACTTTAAAGAGCAGAGGTGAATTGCTGATGTTTTTGGGTATGTGTAAGCTACAAAGGCATAGGAAACTTGGTCAAAGTTGAAGGAAAGATAAATGTAGTACATTATCTGCAAATACTGGAGGCAAATTTGCAATCATCAGCCCGGAAGCTGTGCATGGGACGAACTTGGACATTCCAACATGACAATGATCCAAAACACAAGGCCAAATTGACCTGTCAGTGGCTACAGCAGAACAAAGTGAAGGTTCTGGAGTGGCCATCTCAGTCTCCTGATCTAAATATCATTGAGCCATTATGAGGATATCTCAAGCGCACAGTTCATGCTAGACAGCCCAGGAATTTACAGGAACTGTCTGAGAAAATAAAGAACCTCATTCACAACTACCACAAAAGACTTCAAGATGTCATTGATATTAGAGGGGGCAATACACGGCATTAAGAAATGGGGTATGTGAACTTTTGATCAGGGTCATTTGGATGTTTTCGGTTGTCATTATGATTTAAAAAGAGAAAACAGGGTAGTTTGACAATAAATGGCTTCACCCAACCACTAAACATGAGTGGAGAAAAAGTTTTGGTGTTATCATTCATATTCTCTGAAAAAAGGCTAACAAAGAAAAAATTCTGCCAGGGTATGTAAACTTTGGAGCACAACTGTATATCCCCTATTCTGCCACTGTTCTTTAATGTATGGAAAAAAAGTAAACCTTTATACTCATTAGGGGCAGAAATGCACTTCCCATAGTCTTCCATAAAATATAATGCATCCCTCATAGTCCTCACTAAAGTAGAATGCACAGTCCATCCTGCTATATGTTCCCCATCCTGCTATATGTTCCCCATCTGGGTATATGGTCCCCTGTTGTTTAATACACAGAAAAAAACAATAAATGCTTATACTTACTTTCCCAGTGCTCCCATGCCGCACCAACTTCTGAAGCAGGTAGCTGACTTCGGCATGCGACATGCTTTCACCCCCTGGTTACGGGCACACCGAGGACAGCTGCTGGCCTCTGATTGGCCAGCAGCGTGTATTGCAGTGCACAGACTTGATGGGTCTGTACGCTGCAATACACTTAATCTGAATCTGCGTCCGAGTACACACATCCAGCTGAAGTATGGGCTAGCACCCGCCAGGCCTGGTCGCTATGCCGCTGATGGTGCATAAAAAAACCTCAAAAACAATTTTCAAAATTCTCTGGGATATGCTGGGATTAAATCTGTATTCAGTAAAGACAGACTATCACAGTACTGAGATAGGAGATGGCACTTACTACTGATGAGATTCTATGGAGGCGGGTTCTAGATCCTCCTCCTCTTTCCCAGTTTCTTCTTCATAGACGCTCATCAGCACCAACTGTCATCTCCTATTTCAATAATGTAAAAATCTGTCATGACTGAATACAGATTTTACCCGAGAATTGACGATTTTCAAAATGAATGATCAGTCCAGTAGGAGAAAGAAACAGATTTTATTGATAAGATATGTTACAAAGTTTCTTTTTTCACTACCCTGTCAAAAATTCAGCTTTCTTTTCTAAACTCTGCTGGAAATAGGAAACATGGACTCTGTGGGTCTTTTTATGCATATGATAAATTGTCATTGAGTGCCGATTGACGGTTTAGCAAGTCGATAAGCTCTTGTTTATTATTGAGAGGGTAGAGTAAGAATGATTGTTTGTGTGATCATACATACTAAACCCTTTCTTTTCGTAACCCATATTTGTCAGCAGCCCATATCCTGTTTACATGAGGGGATGTGCTGCTCACATGTGATTGCTGGGCCTGATGATTGGGAATTAACTCTAAAATTGTACAAATGATCATTTGGGCAACTATTACCCATCGTAAGGGCGCAATCAGATAGCTGTATGAATCGGACAGCAGTCGGCTATCCCAACCTCAGTATGTCACCCTCAGTAGAGCAGCCGGCCAGTCCGTGCATTGCATTTCAATCTTGGACCGATTTATATGGCCGTCTGACTGCGTCATAAAGGAGTCTTAATTGTTTTTGGTTGCTCATCGCTTTAAGATTGTTTTCCTACGTGAAGCCTACATACTGTCTATCAAAGTGACACGTTCAGCACACACAGTTTTCTTTAAGCATCCTCAAAGGCAAGCACATTTAACGATTTAGCAGTCATGAGCAATCAATAGGGTTTTAGTTTCAGACTTTGTTAAGTTTGAAAGTTGTTGCCTATCCATTGGATTCAGGATAGCCTCGCGATTGCTTTAGGTCTGACTGCTGAGGCCCTTATGGATTCTGAGCACTAACGCTCTAAAGAGCCCCATTTGAGTGAAGCAGTGGTCGATCATGCACATTGCCTCTCCTTTCATTCTTTATGGGACTGCCGGAGATAACTGGCTGGTCTTCCGCACTCTCATAAGAAACAATAGAGCGGCAGTGCACATGATCGACCAGCACTCTATTTACATGGGGCCCCTAATTACTCCAATTCTCAGGATTTGTGGGGCTCCTAGCAAAGATCGTAAAATTATCTTCTGTCCCATATGCCATGTATACCCCGAGAATAACTCTTTAAGTGTAGGTGAAGTATGTTTATATATTTAGATGCAATGAATAATAATGTGGTATTATATATGTTTTGTATAGAATGCCAGTATTATTGGCAGCTGTAGCTTCATAGCTGTTCAAGTCACATTCATTAATGAAATCATTCCCATATTTTCTACAGGATACTATGAATGTTGTTACTTCAGCATCTTGCTCCCTGGGTTCGTATCGCTGCGTGTACCTTCGCTCTATAAATATACAAAAAAAAAAACCCAAAGCACATTCAGATGTATGTTCTGAAATGACTCTCAGAACAAAGTAAAAATTTCACAGTTATTGAATCTTTGAGGGATAGGTGACACATTTTGTTAACTATTGTAGTGAAAATAGACCAAAAACCATGTAAGATGTATAAAAATTCAATAAAGAAAAAAAAACAATTTTAAGGAAGTTGGGAAAATGGCATATTAAAAATAAAAATAAAAAACCCATGTGACATAAATCTAATAATCCTTCTAGCCCTGCAGGACCAGGCTTTGAGCCGTGATTCCTTGCAGGCGATTATCAGATTTTCTTTATGTATAGCACAATTCCCAACTGTGACTTGTATGTGCTGGCTACGAGACAGGAAAGATATAGTAAGTAACCTGAAGGGAAATCAGCTCTTGAAACCTTTCATTAAATACTGCATGCTCCGTATCATGACATTTACAAAATCTTCTAGAATTCCTATTGAAGGTAGACGCAAAGTCTGAATTTTTTTAGATAGCTCATGATAATCAGTAGTTTTGTTCCCATAACCAGATTATGCAGTGGGCAATAATAAAATAAGGTTCATTACATTTACTGGCTTTTCCTGCAATGAACAAAATGGAATATTTTTGCTAATGACATGCATAGTCAGGGGTGTACTGCCCATAGTGGCAGATCATGTGACCAGGGGCGGAACTATAGTGGAAGCAGGGGAAGCAGCTGCCACAGGGCCCGGGCTAGAAGGGGGCCCGTCCCTGCTGCAGCTGCCCTGTGATTTAGGAGCAAAAAGGGGGGCCCGAGCACGCTGGCAAATGGATCCGCGCTCGGGCCCCCTCCCAACATTTTGTTCAGGCTTCTGACTCTGAACGCTGATGCATAACAACACTGTGTTGTTTTAAAGAGACACTACAGTGATGTAAATGCAGACAGCGAACAGAAATGAGCACTGTAGCTTTAAGCTGCGGCCCAGTGCATTATGGTCCGTCTGTCACAGCGTGTGTGCATGTGGGGGCGGACAGCAGACGGCCAGGCAGACCACATGAAGCAGCAGGCTGACTGGACAAGCAGGTGGAAGCCCGGGCGAGCAGGGTGAGTACCGTGAGTCTCTCAACAGTGAGAAGAGGCTTGGCTGCTCAATGGTGACTGGGAGGGCAGGTGCAGGCAGGATCTAACAGGGCCCACATTCAACAGGGCCCAGGCCCCAGGCTGCAGTGCAGGGGGCCCACATTCAACACAGGGCCCAGGTAGCAAGGGGCCCGCATTCCAACAGGGCCTCGGGCTCCTGGGCCCTGTTTGACGCAAGCCTCAAGTCACCACTAACCTCCCCCTGGGCCCTGTTGGGCACGGCACCTCAGTCACCAGTAGCCTCCCCCTGGCCCAGTAACAGCCTCATGGTTGCTACAAGTGACGAGTGACACCCTGATCTCTGCTACATGTGACAAGTAACAACCTCAGCTCTGCTACATGTGACAAGTAGCAACCTCGGCTCTGCTACATGTGACAAGTAGCAACCTCAGCTCTGCTACATGTGACAAGTAACAACCTCAACTCTGCTACTTGTGACAAGTAGCAACCTCAGCTCTGCTATTTGTGACAAGTAACAACCTCAGCTCTGCTACATGTGACAAGTAACAACCTCAGCTCTGCTACATGTGACAAGTAGCAACATCAGCTCTGCTACATGCGAGGAGTGACAGCCTCATCTCTGCTACATGTGCGGAGCGACAGCCTCAGCTTTGCTATACAAGTAGCAGAGCTGAGGCTGTCACTCCTCACATGTTGCAGAGATGAGGCTGTCACTCCTTACATGTAGCAGAGCTGAGGCTGTCACTCCTCGAATGTAGCAGAGCTGAGGCTGTCCCTACTCACATGTAGCAGAGCTGAGGCTGTTCCTCCTCACATGTAGCAGAGCTGAGGCTGTCACTCCTCACATGTAGCAGAACTGAGTCTGTCACTCCTCACATGTAGCAGAGCTGAGGCTGTCACTCCTCACATGTAGCAAAGCTGAGGCTGTCACTCCTCACATGTAGCAGAGCTGAGGCTGTCCCTACTCACATGTAGCAGAGCTGAGGCTGTTCCTCCTCACATGTAGCAGAGCTGAGGCTGTCACTCCTCACATGTAGCAGAACTGAGTCTGTCACTCCTCACATGTAGCAGAGCTGAGGCTGTCACTCCTCATATGTAGCAGAGCTGAGGCTGTCACTCCTCACATGTGTAATTGGTGAGGCGCGTGGTGCAGAAGTACGGTATACAGAACAATCTTAGATTATTCTGTATACCGGACTGTTGTTCTACTGAATAAATCATCCGTTTTGAAAGCAATTTGCAGGCTGGATTACAAGTTTCTTCACATATTTACTCTGGAGAAAGCCTACCTTCGTCACTACCTCAGTTGCTTCCTGGGAGTTGGTTCTTTTCTGTTATTTCACTATCATTACTCCAAAAACCTCTAATTTTGGATAATAAAGGTATCTTTCTTAACACAACTTGGGTAGACCGGGATTGGCAACGCGCGCGAGGGGGGGGGCCCCATTGTGAAGTTTGCTGTGGGGCCCTGCCGTTCCTAGTTACGCCCCTGCATGTGACCGCTATGCGACAACGTTCTGCACCTCCCCAAACCTGTCATTCCAATTTCAGTGGTATCTGCATCTTCAGTAAGCGGATACCAATGAACAGAACGATGGATCAGGGAGCCAAAGGCCTGTCTGTATTTCAATGCCAATATTTGGTTCCCCAACATTCAGTTACTTTTCCTGTTGACATTGCTGTCTAATGTACCAGGTCAGCGCCATCTTATAGCCCCATTATTATTGCAGTCATAGTGTCTCATATCGGTACCATTCATAGTTCTTAAAGGGAATCAGGTTTTTGCCTGTGTAATCTATGGACAGCAGGAGGTAGCAGCTGAGACACTTAATTCAACAATGTGTCACTTTTTTGGCTTTGTAATGTTGTTCACTTGCATTGAATGTTTTTTAACAAGGAGATAATCACTGCTGGACTACAGCAGCACATGGACCCTGGTCTGATTACACCCCCTCCTGTGATAAGCAGCTCACTATCAATAGACAATGTCTGGTTTTTGGCAGGGTTACATTCCCACCTCTGATTTATGTTGCATCTAAAAACTCAGATTGTGACAAGTGCTGCACCCAGTAAACTAAGTGACATATCACTGGAATCAGGCTCACTTGTCCAACATCTTGCTGCTCTCAGATTAAGTATCAAAAACCTGCTTACAGATTCCCTTTAATAGTAGTGCCAGCCATTCCCTCATTACAGTGAAAGCTCCTCATTAACAATTTCAACTACATTTCCAGGATACCCAGTTTTGTCAGATTGAGAGGTTTTAAAGAAGCACTTCCATCAAAGTATTTAACCCCTTAGCATAGTGCAGTCATCATATTATATAGAACTCTGTACTTACAATTGCTCATTTTGCCCTTTTACCCAGTAAATTCATCTCTTTTCTCTGCTCTATGTAGAAACAGGTTTCCCTGCAGAAATCATTCCCCTTTTCATCTCCTGACCCAGGTGCTCCCTACTTCCCCCTGCCAGGAACTTTTGCAGTGATGACTCATGCAAGGAAAATTGATCTCCTGTTTCTACATAGAGCTTAGAAGGATTCAGCTAATCACTTTTTAATCACATGGTGTCGTTGTCCTAATAGAAAAGAAAAGAATCAGCTGGGTAGAAAGGCAAAATGAGCAATTGTAAGTACACAGTGCTATATAATATGATGATATTGCCTGATTATCCAGTAGACTGTAAGCCCACAAGTGCAGGGCCCTCTCCTTTCTGTACCAGTCTGTCATTGTTAGTTTGTTTACTGTAATTTATGTTTTTATTTTATATGTAACCACTTCTCATGTACAGCACCATTGAATCAATGGTGCTCTAAAAATAAATAAGAATAATTGCAATATAATAAGAGAATAAATACTTATATGGGAGTGCGTCTTTAATTTTGTAACCTTCTTACTCTGTGCTTATGATATGCCACGGGAGTTACAGTACTTTACCTTAAAAAAACATGAAAAAATTGAAGAAATCAGTTATGGGTGGATTTATAACATGGCTGATAGAGCTTGCGACTTTTTTTAGTGAATTCATGCAACAAAGCAGTCAAGAATACCATTCTAATTAACTAAGTAATCTAATGTGTCTGCAGATACAGTAGTGGAACAATATGGGCTCCTCATTGCAACTCATCATACCTGTTAGGTTTTACTTATAATACCTCAATCTACATGAGGACATGTTTTTGTGATGAGGAAAATGAAACCGACTAAATATGTAGGTAGAAAAATACCAATTCTATGTAGATGTAGCCCATTCTTTATAGAGAAAGCACTTTTTTTAAATATTCTTTCCCCTAAATGTCTAATTCGCTAGTAAACTTGAACTTGGAAAATCTGCTCTAAAATTGCAATTTGCTTCTAACAGGACATAAAGTTAATGACTCTTCATGGGGACAATAAAAAAAATGAGGAATGCGAGTATTTAATACAAAGTAGACTTCATAGTTCAAACAATTTAAAGAAACATTCAGCCGTTCACCACTACAGAGCAATGAAACTCAAGTCATGTGCGTGGTTGTTTAAGAAGGAAACATTTGCAGATTCACGGTCTGCCAAAAGTGTGTCTGCTGAAAGTGAAGTCCAGGCATTTTAATGAGCCTTACTAAACCTTCCCTCAAAACTATTTTACTGCAATGAAAACCTCCCTAGGAGCTCAAGGGCATGTGTTCCTTTGATTTAGATTTTGTGAGTGAACACAGGCTGTTAGCGTAGGCCTCCTTATCCTTTAAACTTGCTCAGGTTAGAGTTGCTGTCTAATCACCTAACATGATATGGTTGGGTGGTTAATACCAAGGCAATTCGCTTCCATTATATTACAAGATCCTTATTGTAAAACGAGCATTTTTCTTGCCCCAGCTTGAGTCCAGTATCGTTTTAATAAGTTTAGGTAAATTTTCTGGGTCTCATTCACATGGCAGATTTGCTGCAGAAATTTCTGCAACTGAAATTCAACTCCAATTATTTAAATAGCATTTATTTGTTGGTGAACATCTGGAGTTCTATTCAGATTAATTGGACAGTTGCAGAAATTTCTGCAACAAATCTGGCGAGTATGAATATACCCAAATGGTTTATGCCATTATGTTACTTCACTCAGAAAAATTGCTGTCACTTCTAAAAAGTAGATAATCTATCATACTGAAATATGTATACGCCTTGGTTCACGAAAAACTGATGTTTTAATGCAGGTGTTGAATATGGCCAGCAATCGCATCGAAGCATGCCCGTACGCGCCGTTCCATATTGTTTAATGTATTCGGCAGGACGTCTGGGGTCATAGCCTGAATTTCTCACTGTATGTTCTCTCGGTAATGTCTGTGTCTTGTTACTGTACTCCCGACTTTTCAAATGGCAACAAAGGAAAAAAATCTGGCGACGCTAAAAAAAAGTACAGTGACTCTGTCAAACATGACCTTTCTTGGCCAATTGCTGACATGTGTGTCTCCTGGTATAGCATGTGCAACAATTTACATGTAGATGCCAGAAGTTGCCATTTCACATCTTGCATTGTTTCCTCAGATATTTTCAAATGTCCTCCATCATGCCTATTCAGCAATGTTCCTTAATGTTCCAGCTTATTCACCAATGACAAAATATATGGTTTAGATAGCAGATTTCAATATTAAAATTCTTAAGAAACTCAATTTGGCACCTTGTGGTACAGAAAATCCATAAAGACATCTCGGGAGAGGGGCCATATCACCCTCACATTAAACACATGGGATTAATTAAAATGAGGAAATGGGAAACTAATTATAACTGGGGAAGTGACAAAGAGCTGACACTTTAGCCTCCATTGAAGTATGGATCTCTTGCAGTGACCAGGTAATTACAAAGATAAATTTGCTCTAGAGCCAGATACCAATGCTTTAAATGTTTATTTATATTTTATATTTATTCAGAGAAGGGGTAGTACACTTCCAAGGCATGAGATTCCTCTGATCAAAGCACAAGATGCAGACTTTTTGAAGGCAATGGTCAGTGATGAATATTGGGGTTTTCACAGATCCGATATTTATGGGAGATATATTTTCAGCATCGTAGCGAAGGGACAAACATAACACATTCACTCAAATCACCGTAAGGCCATTCTAAAACCTGCAACTTAATATCGAACAGATGGATGATGCTATCCATGCCATGTTTCATATCTATAGAATGGTAAAATTACAATAGGAAACATGACAATATCTACCACCTGGGCCCTCCAGGGGCAAAGATATCCTGTAAATTGGGAATCTAATAATCTGCTAAAAGACCTTGCACATCTAACAACCAATCCCCATGTGAGCTGACCAAGGGGAGGTACAGTGGGTATGGAATGTATTCAGACCCCTTTAAATTTTTCACTCTTTGTTTCATTACAGCCATTTGGTAAATTCAAAAAGTTCATTTTTTCCCATTAATGTACACTCTGCAACCCATATTGACTAAAAAAAATTAGAAATGTAGACATTTTTTCAAATTTATTAGAAAAGAAAAACCAAAATATCACATGGTCATAAGTATTGAGACCCTTTGCTCAGTATTGAGTAGAAGCACACTTTTGAGCTAGTACAGCCATGAGTTTTCTTGGGAATGATGCAATAAGTTTTTCACACCTGGATTTGGGGATCGTCTGCCATCCTTCCTTGCAGATCCTCTCCAGTTCCGTCAGGTTGGATGGTGAACGTTGGTGGACAGCCATTTTCAGGTCTCTCCAGAAATGCTCAGTTGGGTTTAGGTCAGGGCTCCGGCTGGGCCAGTCAAAAATGGTCACAGAGTTGTTCTGAAGCCATGCCTTTGTTATTTTAGCTGTGTGCTTAGAGTCATTGTCTTGTTGGAAGGTGAACCTTCAGGCAAGTCTGAGGTCCAGAGCACTCTGTAAGAGGTTTTCATCCAGGATATCTCTGTACTTGGCAGCTTTCATGTTTCCTTCAATTGCAGCAAGTCGTCCTGTCCCTGCTGCTGAAAAACACCCCCATAGCATGATTCTGCCACCACCATACCACCATGTTTCACTGTTGGGATTGTATTGGGTAGGTGATGAGCAGTGCCTAGCTTTCTCCACATATATCGCTTAGAATTATCACCAGAAAGTTCTATCTTTGACTCATCAGACCAGAGAATCTTATTTCTCACAGTCTGGGAGTCCTTCATGTGTTTTTTTGGAAACTCTATGTGGGCTTTCATATGTCTGGCACTGAGGAAAGGCTTCCACTGGGCCAAACTGTCAAAAAGGTTTGACTGGTGGAGAGTTGTAGTGATAGTTGACTTTGTGGAACTTTCTCCAATCTCCCTACTGCATCTGTGGAGCTCAGCCACAGTGTTCTTGGGGTTCTTCTTTACTTCTCTCACCAAAGCTCTTCTCTCACAATTGCTCAGTATGGCTGGATGGCCAGGTCTAGAAAGGCTTCTTGTGGTCCCAAACTCCTTCAACTTAAGGATTACGGAGGCCATTGTGATCTTAGTATCCTTGAGTACTGCAGAAATTCTTTTATAACCTTGGCCAGATCTGTGCCATGCCACAATTCTGTCTCTGAGCTCCTTGGCCAGTTTCTTTGTCCTCATGATTCTCATTTGGTCAGACATACACTGTTACCTGTAAGGTCTTATATAGACAGGTGTGTGCCTTTACAAATGAAGTCCTATCAGTTTAATTAAACACAGCTGGACTCCAATGAAGGAGTAGAGTCATCTCAAGGATGATCACAAGGAAATGGACAGCATGTGACTTAAATATGAGTGTCTGAGTAAAGGGTCTGAATACTTATGACCATGTGATATTTCAGTTTTTCTTTTTTAATAAATTTGCAAAAATTTCTACATTTCAGTTTTTTTCAGTCAAGATGGGGTGCAGAGTGTACATTACAGAGAAAAAATGAACTTTTTTGCATTTATTAAATGACTGCAATGAAACAAAGAGTGAAAAATGTAAAGGGGTCTGAATACTTTCCGTACCCACTGTATATGGCCATAAACTTGATCTGTCATTGCTCATTCTGGAAGACATAGTTCGCTGTAAGAGTGTTTTATTTTTCTAATAGGAGCGCTTCCCTCCATAAAGATAACAGCCAAGAATGCAAAACACTTGGTTTAGCACTTATCTTTTGTTATTCCGTTCTATTTTATGTACTTGCGTATACTGTTTTGTTTAGTTCCCATTTTGAATCATCTTCGCATATTTTTTTATGAACACTGTCTACAATTCCTGATTAAATATATAAAACGTAATAGCTCTGTTCCTCTTGCTTTGTAAACCGCACCCCTTAAGCCTTACGCTACCTGTAACAGGTGTCCAGTCAGCCTGTATGAATGATTAGATGGTGGCGGCTAGAAGTTCATTTTGTTATTATGGAGTTGGCAATAACTGAAGGGGGATATACTGTATATATATTCAATGCATTGAAATTAGAGGTGTATATACCATATGCTCACCGTTAGTTCCCCTATAACTGGGCCTCGTAGTGGAAGCAGCCGTGGCCTCATCCATCACTGATCGGTCAAATGCATAACTATCCTGATGATTGGAGGCAGCGGAGTTGTGTCTCCTTGACAAACTGGTGATGGTGGGGATATCTGTGTGACCCCCTCGGTGTCCTCTGTGTCAATCTGCTGGCTGCAGTGGGTGGGATTTGCGTTATCTCCCAGTTTTACCCCTGACACAACTCTTTAAGGACTCAGTTTTCGAATAAGTTTGCTCAATGAAAACACTATCCTGCAAACTGTACCTGTACATTGTTAACAAATGAAGAAGGAATTCAGTAAGAGTAAAATGCAAGCACCAAACAATTATAATTAACAACACGCAGCAAGGCGTTCAGCAAGTTTATCTTGTAGTGGAAACAACCGGCGGGGCAACAAGTTGGCCACTCTGCGCGGGGATATTTTTTGATGCTGACTCTAAGGTTCTTTGCACTTTCACTTCTCACAAGTATGTATGGTCCAAATTTCACTACGGTCGACCGTCTCTTTTAGAAGTTACGCAATTTTTCCTGATAAAGTAGTGAGTGAATCACCCTGTACAATTTTTTTCTTTCCTTGTGAATAATACACTTCAACAATTATAATTTAGGCCTTAAATCAATGCCAGAATTCTTCATTTTGTTCATATGTTAGAGTTAGACGCTTCTTATTATTAAAAAGCACACAAGTCTTAATGAATCCGACACTTTTGAAGAATAGCGTGTGCCTCATTGCACCTCACCAGTTATCTTTTTCCAGTCATAAAATAGACAAGTCATAGGGTTACGCCACTGTTTCGCCCACATCCCAATGCAGACCTTCACTTTATGGAGGAACTGGTGTGAAAATGCCAAAAGTTGGAAATGTTTTGCGCAATCACGAGGTGCATAAAAATTTTGCGACTTATCAAAGTGTTTTGCACCAGAATTCTGATGAAAACACTTTGATGAATAGGGGCTATATTTTGTGATTTTTAAATTCCCATTCATATACAAAATACCAAATGCAGCAACATCAATGCAACACACCCTATGCAATCTGTAACCTCTTCTTGAATTAGCTGATCACTGGGGTCTAGCTTCTGAATCATCAATGCTTGAGATTGTTAACTAGATATATACACTGCTCAAACAAATAAAGGGAACATTAAAATACCACATCCTAGACTTCACTGAATGAAATATTCCAGTTGCAAATCTTTATTCATTACATAGTGGAATGTGTTGAGAACAATAAAATATAAAAATGATCAATGTAAATCAAAATTAATATCCCATTGAGGTCTGGATTTGGAATGATACTCAAATCAAAGTGGAAAATCAAATTACAGATGTTGTCTTTGATGGAATTTGAACTTCCCTTCTTCCAAGAGCCAATTTATTTCCCATTGATAAAAAAATACAAAGCAGGCTTGATTTTTAACCCCTTTTTGACATCTGATGTACTATCCCATCCAGGTGACCCGGGCCCGTATTACCGTGGACGGGATAGTACGTCATACGCGATCAGCCGTGCTCACAGGGGAGTGCAGCTGATCACGGCTGGGTGTCAGCTGATTCTTGCAGCTGACATCTGGCACTAAGTGCCAGGAGCGATCACGGACCGCTCACGGCACTTTAACCTCATGCACACTGTGATCAAACATGATCGCAGTGTTCCAGTGGCATAGGGAAGCATCATGCAGGGAGAGGGCTCCCTGCATGCTTCCCTGAGACCCTCAGAGCAATGTGATGTGATCGCGTTGTTCCGAGGGCCTCCTCCCTGCATGCTCCAGGATCTAAGATGACCACGGGGTTCCTTCCGGGTCCTGCAGGGAGGTGGCTTGTCAGTGCCTGCTGAGAGCAGGTGCCGGCAAGCCTCCTGCACTGCCTGTCAGATCGCTGATCTGGCACAGTGCTCTGCAAACTGTCAGATCAGCGATCTGACAATATATAGTGATGTCCCACCCTGGGACAATGAAAAAAAGTATAAAAAAATTAACATGTTTAAAAATAATTAAAAAAAATTCCTAAATAAATAAAAAAAATATTCCCCAATAAATACATTTCTTTATGTAAATAAAAAATAAAAACAATAAAAGTGCACATATTTAGTATCACCACGTCTGCAACGACCCACCCTATAAAACTGTCCCAATAGTTAACTCCTTTAGTGAACCTATTAAAAAAAGGCAAAAAAACAATGCTTTATCATCATACCGCCGAACAAAAAGTGAAATAACACGCGATAAAAAAATGGATATGCATAAACATGATACCGCTGAAAAAGTCATCTTGTCCTGCAAAAAATTAGCCACCATACAGCATCATCAGTGAAAAAATAAAAAAGTTATAGCTCACAGAATAAAGCGATGCAAAAATAATTATTTCTTATATAAATTTGCTTTTATAGTATAAAAGCACCAAAACATAAAAAAATATAAATGAGGTATCACTGTAATCGTGCTGACCCGACGAATAAAACCGCTTTATCAATTTTACCACATGCGGAATGGTATAAAGGCCCCTAAAAGAAATTCATGAATTGCTGGTTTTTGTTCATTCTGCCTCCCAAAAATTGTAATAAAAAGCGATCAAAAAATGTCATGTGCCTGAAAATGGTACCAATAAAAAAAGTCAACTCGTCCTGCAAAAAATAAGACCTCACATGACTCTGTGGGCCAAAATATGGAAAAATTATAGCTCTCAAAATGTGGTGATACAAAAACTATTTTTTGCAATAAAAAGCATCTTTTAGCCTTTGACAGCTGCCAAACATAAAAACCCGCTATAAAAACCCACTATAAATAGTAAATCAAACCCTCCTTCATCACACCCTTAGTTAGAGAAAAAACATTTTTAAAAAATGTATTTTTTTCCTTTTTCCCATTAGGGTTAGGGATAGCATTAGGGTTAGGGCTAGGGCTAGGGTTAAGGTTGGGATTAGGGTTAAGGTTAGGTTTGGGATTAGGGTTAGGGGTGTGTTGGGGTTAGGGTTGGAGTTAGAATTGGGGGCTTTCCACTGTTTAGGCACATCAGGGGCTCTCCAAATGTGACATGGCATCAATTCCAGCCAATTCTGCGTTGAAAAAGTCAAACGGTGCTCATTCTGTTCCTAGCTCTGCCATGCGCCAAAACAGTGGTTTACCCCCATATGTGGGGTATCAATGTACTCAGAACAAATTACACAATAACTCTTGGGGTTCAATTTCTTCCGTAACCCTTTGGAAAATAAAAAATTGGGGGCAAAAATATAATTTTTGTGGAAAAAAATATGATTTTTTATTTTTATGGCTCTACGTTATAAATGTCTGTGAAGCACTTGGGGGTTCAAAGTTCTCACCACACATCTAGATAAGTTCCTTGGTGGTCTGGTTTCTAAAATGAGATCACTTGGGGGATTCCACGGTTTAGGCACATCAGGGGCTCTCCAAATGCGACATGGCATCTGATCTCACTTCCAGCCAATTTTGCGTTGAAAAAGTCAAACGGCTCCTTCCCTTCCGTGCTCTGCCATGCGCCGAAACAGTGGTTCCCCCCACATATGGGGTATTAGCGTACTCAGGACAAATTGCACAATAGCTTTTGGGGTCCAATTTCTCCTATTACCCTTGGGAAAATAAAAAAATTAGACCTGAAATATTTTTTTTGTGAAAAAAGTTATATGTTCATTCTTTTAAAACATTTAAAAAATTCCTGTGATGCACCTGAAGGGTTAATAAATTTCTTGAATGTAGTTTTGAGCACCTTGAGGGGTGCAGTTTTTAGAATGGTATCACTTTTGGGTATTTTCTATCATATAGACCCCTCAAAGTGACTTCAAATGTGATGTGGTCCTCCAAAAAAATGGTGTTGTAAAAATGAGAAATCGCTGGTTAACTTTTAACCCTTATAACTTCCTAACAAAAAAAATTTTGGTTCCAAAATTGTGCTGATGTAAAGTAGACATGTGGGAAATGTTATTTATTAAGTATTTTGTGTGACATATCTCTGTGATTTAAGGGCATGAAAATTCAAATTTGAAAAATTGCAAAATTTTAAAAACTTTTGCCAAATTTCCATTTTTTCCACAAATAAATGCAAGTTATATCAAAGAAATTGTACCACTAACATGAAGTACAATATGTCACGAGAAAACTTTGTAAGAATCACCAGGATCCATGGAAGCGTTCCAGAGTTATAACCTCATAAAGGAACAGTGGTCAGAATTGTAAAAATTGGCCTGGTCATTAACATGCAAACCACCCTTGGGGGTGAAGGGGTTAAAGTGAAAGATGCAGTTTTGAATGACACTATTTGTTTTATTATATAATGTACTGAAAAATAGGAAAAAAAATAATTTGTTTGGGAGGAAAAAGTGAAAAATTGTTTTTTTTCCATTTCTCCTTCGATGGAGCTACATGAGTCATGTTTTTTGTGTAGTGAGCTGTGGTTTTCAGTGGTACCATATTGGAGTGCACATGATTGATTGCTTTTATTCCATTTATTTGGGAAAGCTTTATAGACAATTTACAAATAAATTCTTTAATTTCGGAATTGGAAATGTGGATGCTTAGAACTTTTATATTTTTACATTTTACAAGTTTTTTCTTTACTTTTCATTTTTTTTCTTCCTTCATATTTTCTTTTTCTGCTGGGAGACTTGAAATTGTTAATTATTGCTGATAGATCTAGGAATTGGCTGTATAGTACTAGTGCTTCAATCAGTTTTGCTTGGCCAAAACTATTGATAAACTTTCTTTAACATATACCATATCCCTTTGATGGGAATCTGTCAGCAAGTTTTTGCTATGTAGTCTATTAGCACTATGAGGTAGGGACAGAGACCCCGATTCCAGCCATGTATCATTTAGTTTACTAAGTACAACAGTTATGATAGTCACAGTTTTCTCTCCTGCAGATTAAGCATAGCTAAGTTGTTGAGCTGTATATAATCCCACCCAGATCACAAATTTTTGTGTTCATTGTATAGTGACAGAGAGCCACTAATCAATGCTGGGGGTGTGGTTGGACTAGAAGGAGGGAGGCTGGTTGGCCTGTAGTGATAATCTCTTACAGATAAATCACTAATTGTATTAAAACAGCAAAACTCAGCTCAGTAAGTGACATATTACTGGAATTAGGGTCTATTTTCTACATTATGTTGCTCTCAGATTACATATCAAAAACCACCTGACAGATTCCCTTTAATGTTTACCCTATTATAACACACAGATGTATATTTAAAGAAGCACTCCCATCAAAGTTTTTATCCTCTTAATATATTCTAATCATCATATTATACAGCACTGTGTACTTACAATTGCTCATTTTGCCTTTCTATCCAGCTAATTCTTCTCTTTTCTCTGATCTATGTAGAAACAGGAAGTATCTTGTCCCTGCATTTATCATCTTCCTTTTCAACTCCTGACTCAGCTGCTTAGCCCCCCACCCCATCAGCAAGGACTTCTGCATTAACTAGTTAGTCATGTAGGGAAAATTGACTTCCTGTTTCTTCTTAGCGCTTGGAAGGATTCCGCTCAGTTTTTAATCACGTGAAGTCATAGACCTGGAAAAGAGAAGAATTAGCTCGGTAGAAAGGCAAAATGAGCAATTGTAAGTACACGGCTTTATATAATATGATGACTACAATATATTAAGAAGATAAAAATGTTGATGAGATTAGGGCTTCTTTAAGGATAAATTGAGTTTTGTGAAATTTGCTTTAGAATTATATGTACAATCAGATCAAGTTCTTGTGTTTTGCTTGAAGTCTTACTGTTTTTTACTGTGTATGAATAATTAAACCTCTGAATTCTTTAATAGTTACACTTACTACAGTAAGTATGGACAATATTTTAAAAAATAGGGTCTAGCTGATATAGGATAACACAATTGTTCAGAAACATCATGAATTTTACTCTCCCCTATGCTCCAGGTCTTTGTTTCCCTGCTGTATTCCCCATTGAGCAAACACCTTTTATGCTTTTGAAAAAACTTAATTTCCCGCTTTGGTCCCATCGGAGTCCCCTCTAAAACCCATGATTAAAGTTAATTTGTTTTTACAACTTTTTAATACTTTCACAGCACGTTAGGCCTATACAGGCTGGAACTTCACGAAAAAAAAAATAAGGGAGTGTAAAATATATTCTCAGGGGAAAATATAAATTGGATTTAGGCTGCAGTCTTTGGTTATATTAAAGGAAACTGCTGCTTATGGCTACATGTTACAATATAGCACAACTGTGTTATTCATGTGAAGTTCATTATAGTTCATGGTGCAAACATTTGTTCTTGTTAGGAAAAATATGTGCATGCAAATATCTAGAAAATTCCGTAAAGTTAAAATTAAAACAATACATCTTAATTACATTTATAGAGAGCAAATATGATAATTTATTTTAAGATATCATAACAGATCTCAAAATGACCCCGTTCTCTTACAAAAATATTGCTACAGTGAGGCTTTTGTATATTTTCACATAAACATTCATAACAATGAACGTAATTTTAACTTTGACTTTTTTTTATAGATCCTACATGATTTCCCAATAATGCTTTAGAAAAAAATGTAACCCTTAGGCCACATTCACACGCTCAGTATTTGGTGAGTTTTTTACATCAGTATTTGTAAGCCAAAACCAGGAGTGGGTGATAAATACAGAAGTGGTGACATGTTTCTATTATACTTTTCCTCTGATTGTCACACTCCTGGTGTTGTCTCCAAATACTAATGTAAAATACTGACCAAATACTCAACGTGTAAATTTGGCCCTATACTTTTCCTCTGACTGTTCTGTTCCTGGTTTTGGCTTACAAATACTGATGTAAAACACTAACCAAATACTGAATATGTGAACATGACCTTAAATGTGTTCTCCAGTTGAAAATAAAGACTCCTAGATGTGTTTGAAAATGAAATAAATGCAATTTTCCCTTAGACTGTGATAATGAACCAGGCGATTAATATCCTGCCATCAGCCCTGGTTCCAGTTCTCAGCACCTCCACTTTGTGGTTGGCTTTGACGTAGAAGAAAACTTCCTGTCCTCTCTATGCTGGTGATTACGGGAAGCTAAATGTCCGGCTCATGTTAGTAGCTAAGGCCCTGGTCACACTGCATATCTTCTTTGCTTCAGAGGTTTCGACTGTATCCCCTAAAAACAAAATTCAGTTTGGATTCAGATGAACCCTTGGTGGGATCATAGACTGCAATGAAAAGTACAAGGTTCAAATGAGCTCCGATTGCGATTTTTTTTCTGAACTTGTCCATTTATTCAGACTGGCACAGAAATGTAGTTTTGTCATCGCAGTCTACAGCACCATCGGCGGTCCATCTGAATCCTGTTTCTTGGCGATGTCAGATGGAACCCCTGAATGCAAAGCAGATATGCAGTGTGGGTCGGTTTGAATCCCATCCTGTTTTTAGGGGAACTGAGATGGAGCCTATGTACGCACTTCAGAATCAAAGTGTGAACAGTGACTTAGCCAGCTCACTTCTTTGTCTCAGCATCGGCTTTCTTAAGGTACTGCCACACTACACAATCCCGCTAGCGATCTCGTTAGCGTCGCATACTAATGAGATCGCTAGCGGGATTGTTTGTATATCGCTGAGTGCGGCTTAACTTAGCGATATCGTTAAGGACGCTATCGCGGTTAGCGATCTCCTTAACGACTTTAGCGGTACAAAAGTACCGCTAAATCGCTAAGAAAAGGTGCCACACTAGCGATATATACTTACCCAGCGGGAGCGCCGACGATGAAATAGGGTCCGGAACGATTCCAGCGACGAGCGAGATCACAGCAGGAAGCTCGTCGCTGGCAGATGCCGCACTGAACAACATCGCTAACGGGATCGCTAAATAGTGACGTTTTTTAGCGATCCCGTTAGCGATGTTGTTTAGTGTGGCATA
>JARQOD010000001.1:605036315-605083815 GCA_033576555.1 Oophaga sylvatica | reverse complement strand
GGATTGATCCAGCAGCACTGAAGACTCTTTCTGATAGCACACTACCAGCAGGGCAAGTGAGCTCCTGTAAGACATATTGTGCCAATTCAGGCCAGGTGTCCAGCTTACAGGCCCAGTAGTCAAAGGGGAATGAACTGTGAGGGAGAACATCGATAGGGGAGGAGAGGTAATTTTGAACTATAGTTGTCAACTGCTGTCTCCTGTCTGTTGCAATTGATTCAGTATTACCAGTCGTGTGAGCGTTATTCGAGAAATCAGACCACAACATGGTCATGAAACCCCTGTCTCCAACGCCACTTTGGCTGTGTGCACCACGAACACCTCTTCCATTTGGCCCAGTATGGCTCGTGGTAGAACCTGCACTGCTGCTGTGTGCTGGTAAAGCCTCTAACAAACGGTTTACCAGAGTTGCTTGTTTGTTCGCCAATATTAGCTCTAGGTTCTCCTGTGGCATGAGGTTCTGTAATTTGCCTTTATAGGGTGGATTGAGCATGCTGGCCAACCAGTAGAAGTCATCCTTCATAATTTTGGCAATGCGGGGGTCCCTTTTTAGGATCCGCAAGACATAATCACACATGTGGGCCAATGTTCCAGGTGTTAATGATGCACTGCCAGTGGTGTGTGGAGGAGCAGTTCCTGCCAAATCCACATCCCTCCAGTCACGCACAAACCCTGTACCTGACCTTGGCAAGCCAACATTTTCTCTTGCCCCCTGAGAAGCATCCTCCTCCCCAAAATAATCATCCCCCTCCTCCTCCTCTTCCTCTTCTTCCTACACCTTGTCCAGGACAGTTCCCTGAGCAGACAATGCCTGACTGTCATCAAGACTTCCCTCCTCCTTCACTCCTCCTCCTCTGCAGATGCCTGATCCTTAATATGCGTTAAGGTTTGCATGAGCAGACGCATACGTGGGATGCTCATGCTTATGATGGCGTCATCTGCGCTTACCAGTCGTGTGCATTCCTCAAAGCACTGAATGACTTTACAGAGGTCTTTCAGCTTTAACCACTGCACACCCGACAACTCAATGTCTGCCCTCAAACTGCCTGCCCGTGTATCCTCCCACAAATGCATTACAGCCTGCCATTGTTCGCACAGCCTCTCAACCATGTGCATGGTGGTGTTCCACCTTGTTGCAACGTCTATGATTAGGCGGTGCTTGGGGAGGTGGAGTGATCGCTGCAGCCTCTGCATACGACTGGAGTCAACGGGCAAGCGACGGATGTGCGAGCACAGTCTTCGCACCTTATGGAGCAGGGCTATTAACTCCGGATAATTATTTATGAAGCACTGCACCACCAGGTTCAAGGTGTGAGCCAGGCAAGGTATATGTCTGAGTTTTGCCAGGGCTATGGCGCCCACAAAATTACGTCCGTTATCACTGACTACCTTGCCTGTCTCAAGATGTAGGCTGCCCAGCCATGACTCGCTGCAAGTAGTCGGCCAGTACCTCCGCAATGTGTCTGTTGTCGCCCAAAGACATCATCTTTACAACAGCCTGCTGACGCTTACCACTAGCTTTTGGGTAGTGGGACATCTCGTGTGCAACACTGGCAGCGCTGGAGTGCTCGTGCGACTGCACTCTGTCGACGAGCTTTCGCTTCAGGAGGAGGAGGGTCGAATGCCTAAAGCCAACTGTTGCCTATACCGTGGGCTAGGCAGCACTGTCCCACTGCCGCTGTCCCCTGTGGACCCTGCATCCACCACATTAACCCAGTGCGCAGTGATGGACACGTAACGGCCCTGGCCATGCCTACTGGCCCATGCATCTGTTGTGAGGTGCACCTTTCCACTCACTGATTGCTTGAGTGCATGGACAATGCAGTCTTTCACATGCAGGTGGAGGGCAGGGATGCTTTTCTAGAAAAGAAGTGCCAACCGGGTAGGTCATAGCGTGTGACAGCGTAGGCCATGAACTCTCGGAACGCTGCGCTTTCAAACAAACAGAAGGGCATCATCTCTAATGAGATCAGTTTGGCAATGTAGGCGTTCAAAGCCAGTGTACGTGGATGAGAGGATGAGTGCTTTCTTGTCCTACTCAGAGTATCTGCTAGGGTGAGCTGGACTTGAGACCTGCATATGGGGAACTAGCTGTGGACATGGCGGACTGAGAAGGGGTTGGTGATGGTGGTGGTGGTGGTGGTGATGGCCTAGATTCAGTCTTTCGCTGGAAAAACATTGTGATTCCCTGACCGCTTTGGCCTTGCGACGACACCTGAACATTTCTTGCTGGTGGTGTGCTAACCGGTGGGCTTACAGTGGGGGAAGCCATGTAGCTTTGCTGGCTACCTTCAGTCTGAGCAGTTGCACGTGTGCTACCTGAGGTTTTGTAGTCCGTCCACGCTTGCAAGTGAATGGTGTTTAAATGTCTAAGCATGCAATTGGTATTCAAATTTCTGAGATTTTTCCCTCGGCTAAATGTCCTTACGCACTTCTTACAGATAACCTTTGCCTCATCAATAGGATTTTGGTCAAAAAAGTGCCACACTGCACTCTTCCTACTATGGGATAAATTTTCAGGGCTTGCACGCTGTGCTAATTTGACCGTCTGGCCAAGCTGTCCTGCAACTCTTTTTGTTTTTTTAACACATTTTTGGACTGCTACGGGCCTGCCAGATAACCACAGCTGCGATGTCAATGCCTGCTGCGGATCCTCCTCCTCTTCTGAGCTATTGCCAGCGGCACCCTCTTCCCCCAATGGATGCCAATCCGGGTCAACAACTGGGTCATCCATCACGTCCTCTTCAATTTCATCTGCACCTCCCTCTGTATCACCGTGTAAGGCGGTATAGTATGCGGGAAGGGGCACCTGAGTTTCATCAGGGTCAGAATCTGGCTCAGTAGACTGCGAGGGCAATGCAGTGCTCTGGTTGAATGTGCCAGCAGAATCATATAGCAGTGGCTGTGCATCAGTGCACTCCATGTCATATTCATCTTGGAGTGGGGAATTCAGGATTTCACTTGATAACACAGGCATGGTATGTGAAAGAGCTCCAGGGAGTAATCTGAAGTGTGGCCCGCCGCATCCTTCACTTTTGGTGGGGGTGAAGGACACAAGGAAAAGTGTTGTTCCTGACCAGGAGCCTGCACTAATGACACAGTGCTTGCATTTTTTGAAAGTTCAGAAGAGGAGGCGATAGAGCTGGAGTCTGTTTCGGCAATGTAAGCCAAAACCTGTTCCTGATGCTCCAGCTTTAAAAGCAGTTTACCTACTCCCAGAAAAGGGAGCCTTCCAGGCCTTCTGGAGCCAGATGATGACGCAGGCTCAACACCTCCTGCCTTAGGTGCTATTGTGCTTTTGGCACTACCAGCAGATGCACCACCACCACCATCAGTACCAGCTGGCCCCCCCACCGACGTCCGTGGCCTCTTCCTCCATACTTCCTCATGTTTGGGAAAATGTACCAAAAATACCAGCAGATATATGGTACTGTATGAGGAGCGTACAGCTGTAAACGGTGTAGGGGAAAATTTAAATCTCTGTATATATTTTGGAGTCACACACAGATAGTCAGCATGTATTTGTTCATGATACCAGCCGGTACACGGTAGTGTGTTAGGAGCGTACAACTCTATACGGTGTGGGAAAAAATGAACGCTCGGTAACTGTGCAGAAAAAAAGAATAAATGTTTTAGTGCTGTGTAAAAAGCAGTCTGCACAGCAGTGTACACACAGCAATACTACTACTGATAAACAATCAGCAACCTCTCCCTACTGTTAAGATCGCCTGAAGTAAAATGGAGGTCGGCGCTCAGGGCTTTTATAGACACTATGACGCCCCCCAAAGCAAGCCAATCACTGCAATGCCCTTCTCTAAGATGGTGGTGGACGCTGCCCATGTCATCTCGTTGCCCACAATGTACGTCCTTGCTCATTGGCTGAAAAAAGGCACCTGAAAGCATTCTGGGAAAACCGACTTTGGCGCTCGTTTTGCCGACCGCATGGCCAACCTCACGCTATGGTCGTGTTTCGGTTAGCGGCGACTTATGAATCTGACCAACCTGTTTCGCTCAACTCTACTTATGACCATGTGATATTTCAGTTTTTCTTTTTTAATAAATTTGCAAAAATTTCTACATTTCTGGGTTTTTTTCAGTCAAGATGGGGTGCAGAGTGTACATTAATGAGAAAAAATGAACTGTTTTGAATTTACCAAATGGCTGCAATGAAACAAAGAGTGAAAAACTTAAAGGGGTCTGAATACTTTTCATACCCACTGAAGATAATTAGAGAGTTTTATAGATAGATATGAGATAGCAGTATGCCAGATTTTGGCACCATCTTTGTGACTTTTGGTACCAAAAATCTCATAAGTAGTTCAAAAACTCTATCTATCTATCTATCTATCTATCTATCTATCTATCTATCTATCTATCTATCTATCTATCTATCTATCTATCTATCTATCTCATATCTATCTCTATCTCTCTATTTGAAAAGATCAAATCTAACCTGTACATGGGTTCAAATCCCACCAAGGACAACATCTGCAAGGAGTTTGTATGTTCTCCTCATTTTTGCGTGAGTTTCTTCCACACTCCGAAGACATATTCATAAAGAAGTTAGATTATGTGCCCCAATGGGGACAGTGATGATGTCTATAAGCCATTGCAGAATATGATGGCGTGAAATAAATAATGAATGAACCAGCATGGAAACCCCAGCACCTTAATTAAATTGCATAGTTTAGGTTTCACTGTCTATTGTATAGCAGCCAGCAGTGGTGCTGTATGCTAAGGCTGGTGAAGCTACTATGTTCAGTAGGAGTACAGAATCACAAAAGCATGCAAACTCTTTTTTCTTGTAAATATTTGCATTGTATGGAAGTAATTACTGGCACTGTATATGTATTACACACCCCAGAATGGGTCTGAGCCAAGAAATGAAGGTTTTATACAAAATTAATTTTGGGTGGGTGGGTTACAAGCAAGGTCAACTTTCTCTTTTTTTATTGGCATCCATATTTGAGTCATATTTTTAGTGCCGGTTGCAAGTTTTATAGCTAAAGCAGAACATTATAAAAAGTGCCTTTAGTGCTTATGCCTTAATGTTGTTTGTCCTAGGACTGTTTAAGTTGGGTCCATTTATTTCTGAAGGAAATATCATTTGGAGTTGTATTGAAAAGAAAAATGAATTAGACTTCAGCATATCAGCAGTGCTTACACACAACACAAAGTAACAGACCTTAAATGGAACCTGTCAGTCAGTTCATGCTGCCCAAACCACAGGCAGAATAAATCAGAGCCGGTCTGCAAGATGGTAGTCAGGTATATATTGTTGTGAAGATATTCAGCATTTCAGAGAAAATATAGTTATCAATGCTAGTTGGGAACTTTAAGGAGATGTGTGACTAGTCTGGTGCCGCCTCCGTGACTAGTCCCTGCACTACTTCAAGTGATTGACAGGTCGCTTCCAGGGTGAAATCTATACCCTGGCTGCAATCTTTCAGCCAAGCTCTGATTCATTCATCTATGGTTAGAACAGCATGTTTTGAGTGACAGATTCCAGAAAAATCTTATTTAAGGTCAATAAGGTTCAAAGCCAGAGACACAAATCCAAAAGCTGAGACTAGGTGCGAGTGAACATACCTACAGAGATTTTTAACGTCATATTCCATATTAAACAGAAAAATTAATTATGGCATATTCCTTCATTCTAGGCTCACATATTGCATATTAGGTAAAAATGTTCCACAATTAAAGGGTTCGGCCAATAGTAAAAACATTTTTTTTAAAGTATCGATTGTTTGAAAATAACAGTATAAAAGATTAGTCTCTCCTAGTGCCCCAGCAGATCCAGTGGACGCTGCTCTAGATGTCTGCACTGGCTTCAGAAGCGCTTTCTGCTCCATTTGGAAGTTACTTGTGATTGGCTGCAGTGGTCTGGTGACTAGAAGAATACATCATTGGAAAAATATTCCATTTTCTGCTCTTCTAGTCAACTGACCACCTTAGGCAATGAGGCTGTGACTTCTGAAGGGAGCAGACACTGCTTCAACAGCTGGCACAGACCTAGCACTGGAGTGGCATGGGCTGGAAGGTAAGCATGTCTTCATTTATCCATGTCTAAAAAAATTATTTTACTGTTGAAAAATCCCTTTAAAATCTTCAGCTTTTTACAGTACCAATAAAGTGGATAAATTATAATCTCATTCACATGCTGCTTTTTTTTGGGTGGGGGGCGGTTGTAGAACCTGTGCAGAAATTCTCTTTTTGCTTTTTAATGCTACCTTCTGTTTCATAAACGCAGCTTTGTGCGGATCTTACCCATAACATAACTATGGGATCACTGATTCTGCAGGTTAACTAGCTGGACTGGCATTGTTTAGTGGCGTTTTGATGCACGCAAAAATGCATGAATAAGTGCAGGAAATATGTGTAGATCTTTTTATGTAGAAATGGTGCAAATTTCAGTTTAGAAATTTGTGCATAAAATTCACACCAGATATGCAATATGTGAACCAATTCTAAGATTCCATACGTGCGGAGTAATTCTTCCCCAAAGAAGGTTCAGGTTTTGTGAATGTGCCCTTAAAGCTCCCTCACACAGTTTGATGGTATTTTTTACAAGCACTTATGGTAGCATTTTTTATTTTGTACATTCATTTTTGTAATGATTTTAAAGCTCCGTAGAGAAGTCTATGGAAAAATAGTGTTAAACAGTATGTAAAATATGCTCACTTGATCACAACCAGCTATGGCCGTTGAATGTAGACGTTTTCCTATTTTAGTGTTGAATTTAAATTAGTATCTGGACAAGAAGTTTTCATTAAAAAAAAGTTCAGAAAAGGTGTGTAAATGTCTTGTGGGAATCCAGCCTTAGGCCGGGGTCACACATGTGAGATACTCGCACGATTCTCGTACGAGTCTCTCGCAAGAACACTCAGCAGTGCCGCCAGCACTCGGACTGGAGCATGCGAATTACATGCAGCTGCACGCTCCAGTCCGAGTGCCGGGTGTTGATGCGAGAGACTTACACAAGAATCGTGCGAGTTTCTCGCATGTGTGACCCCAGCCTTAGGCTTGTTCCACTCATAACGGTCCGAATAAACTGAGATGTCCAGACCTGCCACTTGTCTCCATATCCAAACTCAACAGCCTGATAGGCATATATAATTCTGTTCAGGTCAAGGGACCATCAACCAGCACAGACATCGCTGTCTGTACTTGGACAGTGCATATCGAATATATAAAACTAGAGAAAAGATGGACAATACAAGCGCAATAGGGTCTTAACAGATAAACCATTGAGACATTAAAGGATGTGGTAACTGTTCATCTTGTGAGGTTGTGTGAATCACAACAAAGGTTTGTGCTTTGGAAGGTAGTAGTATGGGCTGCTGTAACACCAACAGGTTGAAAATTCAATGTAATAATCAAGTGGAAAAGAACAGTTGCTATAAATTGCGTTGCTGGTTCTGTATTCACAATAAAAATTACATATGTGGTTTCAGATTATCTATGCGGTTTTAATCTCAACGTGTTTTGAAGTTAACACAATTCTTCATCAGGAGTTTTGTGGTCTCCTGATGAAGATTTGTGTTAACCTCAAAACGTGTTGTTTAAAACCGCATAGATAATCTGAAACCACATATGTAATTTTGTTTTGTGAATACAGAACCAGTGGTGCAATTTTTATCAACTTTTTTCATCCATTTGAAGGTATGAAACTGGCCTCTTACAATAAAATGTAGGCGGCAAAAGCAAATCTTCCACACAAAATATACCACTTTGTTAACCTCAACCTCATTTTCTAACACTTCAAAGTAAGAGTCATGTTATTACAGCCACTAAAGCAATTTTATGGTTTTTTTTTTTCTGTAAAATTCTAGGGCTCTCATTCATCAAGAAAAGAGATTTTCTTGCCAGTCTTAATGAGGGATTGTGCAGGAGTCAGACGCTTCTGATACATGAAGAGCTTATGCCTCTTTAGGAATCAGGATTGTCCGACAAGTGCTGTGCACCATGCCAGAAATATTACTTCAGTCCCCAACAGGAATAAGATTTCTTGTGTAAAGAACCCCAGAGCTCACCATGACATAGACAAGCTATGGCATCATGCCCCCATATCGCCCTCATCCTGCCCCAACTCCACCCATTTTGGCACAGCTGGGAGACACTGTCTTGAAAATGCCAAAAAGTGCAACAATTTTGCACAACTCTGAGTTCTGGCAAAATTTTTATCTTTTCAAAGGAATTTAAGACAAAATTCTGGCAAAATTGCTTTAACAAATGTGGGCCTAAAATTTGATATTAAATAGAAATAAGAGAAGGGCATGCAAACTACAATTCCTAGTAGTACTGTCTGTAAAAATACTTCAGAACTGTAATTTTATTAAAGGTCTTTAATGAGCTAAGCATTATTATTCAGTTACTGTTAGACTTTGGAGACTTCCTTTAAATCTCTTGTGATTTGATCCTCCGGTAAATCGCCATGTCATGTCATCCTTGAAATGAAACGCATCATTCCCTTTTCTCTCAAACAGTGTGGGTGATAAGTTTGTAACCTTTGATGTTTTGCATGCAGTTGATCAAGCCTCCGGATAGTCAATCCATCCAAAAACACAAAGAGACCTGAGTTCAACTTGTCATAATAGCCGCCTTTGTCATCTAAAAAAATTGCTCCGTTTTAGAATGTATAGGAAATAGATATTTAATAGGAGCTGCGGAAAAATAATAATGCAGTTCAATGTTAGTAATAATCTTCTTTGCTGTTGAAATGTCTTAATGGTTGGTCTATGACGCCTTCATTGAAATGTAAATTGATATTATAAAGTAGCTAAAGGTGTAAAAATAATGATATACATAGCACGACATTGGCTTAGCTTTAATTTTTACATTTTCTGATGGCAGATTATAAAAGTGACATTCTTGCAAATAAAAAAATGGTGATAAATTGATAAATGGGAAAAAATCAATGGGTGCAGTATATTCTGGGAGATTGTAAGATTAATACATGGTTCTATGCTGAACTAAATAATAGGAATTGTGCGGCTATGTATATTTTGTATGCTCTCGGGTTTATATTTAGTAGGCTCAATAATATACAATATGAAAACATCTCAGTCCTCTGCTTGGCTCGTCTCTAGAAACTAATGCCAAATCATAAAAATGTAGCCACGTGTACCGATTAAATGATATCACACCACACAATCCTGTGTAATCACAGATTTCCGAAGAATTACCGTATGTGCCCATAGGTTTCATTGGCAGCTTGGGATCTAACATACTTTCATACCACAGACATGCATAATGTTTACACGGGATGATGTCCTATCCAGACGAATGATCTTTCGCGCACACCAGAAGATCATTTCACTCAACAAATGAGCGTTTTGTTCGTTGATTGACAATCTGTTTCAACTGCATGATTATCTTGAAGGGACACTCTTTCACGATAATCATGCAGTTTAACTGGGGGGTAAGGTTTCTCCTTGTGGAGAGTGACATACCAGCTCTGGCGTGTCGAGGTAAGGAGGCTTATTCGACGTGCAATGCTCCTCTGGGAAATTTTAATATGCAAATTGCCTCTTCAAACAAAGAGGACTTGTACTCTATAGCGCCACCTATTGGAAGTAGCGATCCTACAAGTCACAATCAACTCTTTAATGAGTCTTGTAATATGACTTAGGATAAAAGCCAAATCAGAATCTCCATTTGCAGACACGGTGTTTCGGACTATTGGTCCCCGTCAGTGCAAAGTAGGAGAGATCTGATTTGGCTAGATGAGAGGCTCTGGACTGGGGTCTAGGGGGTAAGGTTACTCCTTGTGGAGAGTGACATACCAGCTCTGGCGTGTCAAGGTAAGGAGGCTTATTCGCCGTGCAATGCTCCTCTGGGAAATTTTAATATGCAAATTGCCTCTTCAAACAAAGAGGACTTGTACTCTATAGCGCCACCTATTGGAAGTAGCGATCCTACAAGTCACAATCAACCCTTTAACGAGTCTTGTAATATGACTTAGGATAAAAGCCAAATCAGAATCTCCATTTGCAGACACGGTGTTTCGGACTGTTGGTCCTCGTCAGTGCAAAGTAGGAGAGATCTGATTTGGCTAGATGAGAGGCTCTGGACTGGGGTCTGGGGGGTAAGGTTTCTCCTTGTGGAGAGTGACATACCAGCTCTGGCGTGTCGAGGTAAGGAGGCTTATTCGCCGTGCAATGCTCCTCTGGGAAATTTTAATATGCAAATTGCCTCTTCAAACAAAGAGGACTTGTACTCTATAGTGCCACCTATTCGCTACTTCCAATAGGTGGCGCTATAGAGTACAAGTCCTCTTTGTTTGAAGAGGCAATTTGCAGTTTAACTGCACATTTACTTAGAAGTTCAACTAATTTTTTCAACTATTGAAAAGTAGATAAGACACGCTCATATGTTATAACCCACACCTGCTTTTTACAACTAGAGAACTGGTGGTTCAAATCACTAGTGTCCTCCATCAGTTGAACTTTTCTAATAGTTTTTATTAATATTAATCTTTTCTTATGGGTAAAAGAGAATGTTTGGCCCCCTAAGTTCACCAACTTTAGTTATTCGCCTGTAAATAGGTGGCTTGTCAGTTTTATGCTGACAAATACAATACACCATTATTGTAATGATTAAACAATAGAATGGCAAAAAAAACAAAATAAAAAACTTGAAAATAAATGTAAAAACTCATTTTTTTCCCATTTTACCAAAATCTTGTATAGTTGAACATTTTACTTATTCAGCATACCATGATAACATAATAAAAAATTACAGTGGTAGCATATTTATTTAATCAATGACCTCCCTAAAAAAAGCAATGGCTGAGCTGCATATTTTTCTGATAATGCCGCTTCCAAAAAAATTAAAGGGGTTGTCCACTACTTTAAATTAACCCCCAATGTATCCCCCGGGACCCCTAATGAATTTTGTAAATACCTCATGTTACTTATACTGCCTGTGAGCGGCGCTATCCGTGGCCACTCACAGGCAGCACGTGACCCAGCGCTGACATCACGACAAGTGAGGCATGACTCAGCGCTGGGTCCCCATGGTGGCTGCTGGGTTGTGGGTGGGGTTACCCCCGTGTCACACCCAGCATCCACCGCACGCTCTCAATGAATGGGAGTGCGGTGGATAACCTCGCCCACAGCCTGGCAGCCAGCGCGGAAGGAGGAAGAGGGACCCCCGGCTGCTGCCAGCACTTGTCGAGATGTCAGCGGAAGCAAGAGCCGACTGCAGCCGGGGGTCATGTGCTGCCTGTGAGCGGCCAGCGATAGCGCCACACACAGGCAGTATAGACAACAAGAGGTATTTACAAAATTCATTAGGGGCCCCGGGGGAATACATTGGGGGTTAATTTAAAGCAGTGGAGAACCCCTTTAAGAAATATTTTTCAGTGAATTTGATACCAATGAAAAATACGCTTTGTTCTGCAAAAAAGTGATCAGCTATAATCTACTTATCACGGCAGGTCTAGCTGTTCTATCCCTAAGTGATCTCGGTGTCTGGCCTTATATTTTCATACAGAGGAAATATAGTATTTTATGAGTACCATTCAAATGAAAGGTCAACTACTAATTGACAGCTGGATCTACTCTTGCAATTCAAGGAACCATACATTCATGATATCTATATGCTATAATAGGGAAATGGGGCAAATGTCCTAAAAAAACACCACTTTATGTGTTCGGCCATAGTTCATCATTTCCGAATCAATTCTCTACTGCAACTGGTGGATGAGAATTTTAGAAATGGAAAAGCAATCGCACATGTGACAAGACTGTTCTACAGCCAAGTAAAAGCCTGTGTTCCATTAACATATACTTTCATTGTTTCCATAAAACTATTTATGAGCCTATTATTGCCATTTTGCATTAATATTTTATTTAATTATGTAAAATGTTTCCCAGAGTAAATGTTTTCATACAATGCATAGTTTCTATATTCTTGCCATAAAGATCACGTTTATATTCTAACATTAGAGCAAAATCATCTGTATTTAATTAGACAAAAATCACAATAAAATTAATGAATGACTGCATAGAATTTATGTACGTTCAGACTATATGTGAGGAAATTCCCATTGTCTGTATAAAAATATTTCATTCTAGGTAGCCACCTAAAATCTAATTACTGTGCTTATTTAAATATACATAATATAACACTAAGTGAGTTTTCTGCACATGCATTTTATTCTTTCTTACCATCAAACTATTATGGTATAAATAATATCACATGTTAAAAAAAAAAAATATATATATATATAAATGTAAAATATTATATTATATACAGTGTGTATTGTATATATATATATATATATATGTGTATATATATATATATATATATATATATATATATATATACTATACACACTGTATATATTTTTTATATACACTGATGAGCAAAAGGGTAGCAATGTTTTGAACTTTTGACTTTCAGGCTCCATATCTCATTATCCACTACTGCTTTGATCGTGAGACTTCCATCATTTTATAGTCAATCATCTTGGTTATCTCATACATAACTTTGACTTCCAATTATTTAGCATATGATTAGTTATGCAGATTCTTGTCATGTCACTGCATTGTTACTGTTTTGCTCCTGCTGGTGGTAAAATCTTTTTCTTCCTGTATATTACCAATTACAACCTGTTCTCACATTCCCTAATAGCTCAGTGTGTCATTAGGTTGATTCCTAAGTGAAAGGTCATCATTGGTTCAAATCGAGGAGCAGCCGTGAAAAAAGAATTCCCAAGAAAAGAGAAACAGCATCATTCAGCTCATCGATAACGGTCTCTCAGCCAAGAAAATTGTCAAATTGCATTATTTGAGTGCCATGACATGACAGTTGGAAGAATATGAAATTAAGTCCCTCCATCAATTTAAAAACCAAGAGGTGCACGTCCAGGCAAAACATCGGAGTCAGCTTAGCACAAGGTCTATCAGTACTGGAGCGACAAACACAGCAGTGAAGGTGGCTAGTATACTTTGTAATAGTGAGACCACTGAAGTCCATGCAAGCACCATGCGATGCACATTACACAAATCTGGAGTGGTGGCTTGAAGAAAGGTGAAGAAGCTTGAACTTCAATTTTGTCATAAGAAGCGTTGCCTCGAGTTTGCAAACATGTAAGAAAACTGGACAGTAGAAGATTGGAAATTGGTGACTTACAGCGATGAGACAAAGTCAATAGACTAGGTTCTAATGGGTGCAAAAGGGTCTAGCAGAAACAAGGGAAAAAGGGGCTAGCAGATCGAGAAATTAAAGAAACTGCCAAGTTCAGTGTAGGAAGCCTGATTATATGGAGTTGTTTCACAGCCAAAGGTATTGGATACTTGACCAGGATAGATGGTGGTCTCAATGCTGAGCTATGTGTGAGTATCCTACAAGATGAGTTACTTTGTACACTCAAGTTCTATGGGTATGAAAGGGACGACATAGTGTTCCAGCAGGACAATGACCTGAAGCAAATATCGAGATTGGCAAACAAATGGTTCAGTGACAATCATGTGCTGAATTGGCCTCTCACAGTCCCCAGACCTCAATTGAACACTTGTGAGTAGAGTTGAAGAAAAAAACTGTATACTCAAGTGAATCAACCAATTTGCACCAAATTTGGAAACATGAAGTAGAGACCTGAGATCAGATTTCAGATGAGACATGTTTGAGTATGATCGAGAGCATGCCCAGAAGCATTCAAGCAGTATTGAAAGCCAAAGGTGGATTTGCAAAATAATAAAAATTAAAATTTAGATTTTAGCAGCAAAACAGTAACATGACATGACAAGACTCTGCAAAACTAATCATATGCTAAATAATTGAAATTTAAATTTATGTAAGAGATAGCCAAGATGATCTAATATATAAAGCTGAATGTATGTATGTGTGTATGTATATGGGTATGTTTGTCCGGGATTGGAATCCGCACCGTCGCACTTACGGGCATGAAATTTTGCACGCCCGCACGTCTCGACCCCGAAAGCGTCCTAGGCTATGTTTTGAATCGAAATTTTAACCCCGCGCGTTCCAAATCGCCAAACAATTTTGGCCCTATCTACATAATGGGGAGAAAGCTGAATGCTTGTGTGTATGTCCGGCATAGGAATCTGCATTTACGGGCATGAAATTTTGCACAGCCACACGTCTCGACCCCGGGAGCGTCATAGGCTAGGTTTTGAGTCGAAATTTTAACCCCGCGCATTCCAAATCGGCAAATAATTTTGGCCCGGGATAGGAATCTGCACCGTTGTACTTACGGGCATGAAATTTTGCATGCCCGCACATCTCAACCCCAGGAGCATCATAGGCTATGTGTTGAATGGAAATTTTAACCCCCGCACGTTCCAAATCGCCAAACAATTTTGGCCCCATCTACATAATGGGGAGAAAGCTGAATGCTTGTGTGTATGTCCGGCATAGGAATCTGCATTTACGGGCATGAAATTTTGCACACCCGCACGTCTCGACCCCGGGAGCATCATAGGCTGTGTTTTGAGTCGACATTTTAACCCCACGTGTTCAAAATTGCGCGCATTAAAAACACACACACGTCTGGTATTTTTATCTTTTAAAAATAAATATCTGATTAATAACCAGCCAAACTACAAGACCAATTTGTTATAAATTTGTCATATAGGGAAATAAGACAGATGTCAGTCACATGAGCTGTATATTATTTGTATGTGTGAGGTAATATATACTGCCAGAGGGGAATGTTTTCTGTTGGCTGGGGATTTATCAGGCTGCCTATAGCAACCAATCACAGCTCAGCTTCTATTTTGCGACAGGACATTAATATGACCATATAGGGAAATAAGACACATGTCAGTCACATGAGCTGTATATTATTTGTATGTGTGAGGTAATATATACTGCCAGAGGGGAATGTTTTCTGTTGGCTGGGGAATTATCAGGCTGCCTATAGCAACCAATCACAGCTCAGCTTCTATTTTGCGACAGGACATTAATATGACCATATAGGGAAATAAGCACATGTCAGTCACATGAGCTGTATATTATTTGTATGTGTGAGGTAATATATACTGCCAGAGGGGAATGTTTTCTGTTGGCTGGGGATTTATCAGGCTGCCTATAGCAACCAATCACAGCTCAGCTTCTATTTTGCGACAGGACATTAATATGACCATATAGGGAAATAAGACAGATGTCAGTCACATGAGCTGTATATTATTTGTATGTGTGAGGTAATATATACTGCCAGAGGGGAATGTTTTCTGTTGGCTGGAGAATTATCAGGCTGCCTATAGCAACCAATCACAGCTCAGCTTCTATTTTGCGACAGGACATTAATATGACCATATAGGGAAATAAGACAGATGTCAGTCACATGAGCTGTATATTATTTGTATGTGTGAGGTAATATATACTGCCAGAGGGGAATGTTTTCTGTTGGCTGGAGAATTATCAGGCTGCCTATAGCAACCAATCACAGCTCAGCTTCTATTTTGCGACAGGACATTAATATGACCATATAGGGAAATAAGACAGATGTCAGTCACATGAGCTGTATATTATTTGTATGTGTGAGGTAATATATACTGCCAGAGGGGAATGTTTTCTGTTGGCTGGAGAATTATCAGGCTGCCTATAGCAACCAATCACAGCTCAGCTTCTATTTTACCACAGGTTATTAATATGAGCATATAGGGAAATAAGACAGATGTCAGTCACATGAGCTGTATATTATTTGTATGTGTGAGGTAATATATACTGCCAGAGGGGAATGTTTTCTGTTGACTGGAGAATTATCAGGCTGCCTATAGCAACCAATCACAGCTCAGCTTCTATTTTGCGACAGGACATTAATATGACCATATAGGGAAATAAGCCACATGTCAGTCACATGAGCTGTATATTATTTGTATGTGTGAGGTAATATATACTGCCAGAGGGGAATGTTTTCTGTTGGCTGGGGATTTATCAGGCTGCCTATAGCAACCAATCACAGCTCAGCTTCTATTTTGCGACAGGACATTAATATGACCATATAGGGAAATAAGACAGATGTCAGTCACATGAGCTGTATATTATTTGTATGTGTGAGGTAATATATACTGCCAGAGGGGAATGTTTTCTGTTGGCTGGGGATTTATCAGGCTGCCTATAGCAACCAATCACAGCTCAGCTTCTATTTTGCGACAGGACATTAATATGACCATATAGGGAAATAAGCCACATGTCAGTCACATGAGCTGTAAAATTATTTGTATGTGTGAGGTAATATATACTGCCAGAGGGGAATGTTTTCTGTTGGCTGGGGATTTATCAGGCTGCCTATAGCAACCAATCACAGCTCAGCTTCTATTTTGCCATAGGTCATTAATATGAGCTCTGTTTGGTTACTATAGGCAACAGAGGACATTGTCAGTATAAGAAAGCTTGTGTGAGGTAATAGGATTTCAGTTACTATGCTTGGCCAATGTTGGTGTAATGACTGATGTAAGTCACATCACCTGTATGTGGGAGGATATATATATAGTAGCAGCCACAGCTTTGTCCTTCTATGTTGCTATCCTGATGAGGGCACAGTTAAATACATTAACCCGGGCGAAGCCGGGTACTACAGCTAGTTGTCTATAAAATGATTGTAGTCTGACGTTCGAAGCAGTAGTAGATGCTTAAATATAGAGCTTGAAAGTCAAAGTTCAAAACATTGTTAACATTTTGCTCTTCAGTGTACATTTACATACTGTATATATGTATATGTATATTGTAGGCAAGCAGCTGGCAGAATCCTAAGTGCGAGGTGTGTATCATCGAGGTGGCAAGCCTAGGGGATATGAAACCTCGCAAGCAGGCTCCAGGTTCTGAGAGGGTAAATAGGACCAGTATGGGTTCAGATTTTTAGGAACATATAGAACAGATGGGCAAGACTAGTTGTTCCCACCCTCCAATCTAGCATGTGTAACTAATATAAAAAGATCAACAAAGCTCCTCATAAATGACTGGATGTAGAGGCGGAAGCACTTCTTAAACTAGTGTGTAAGAGTAAAGGTAAAAAGACCTAGGATATGCTGCTCAGTCTCTGCCAGAGTCTGGAAGAGCAGCACTGGGATTTAAACAGAGGAGCTGTACCTTCTATGGAACTGTTATGATTTTTATGGTAAACCTTTTTGCATGAGAAAAATTTTTTACTTTCTATTGGAAGTTTACGAACTCAATAAACCTTCCTGTTTTTAAAAGAAACTGCTTGCCTGTGTGAATGCTGCCGACTGCCGAAGAGCTGATTTCCTACAATATATAACTATATATAATAAAATGCAAATATATATTATATAGACACATGGTCAACATTGCTGATACCCCTCGTTTAATGACAGAAAAACCCACAATGGTCACAGAAGTAAGTTGAATCTGACAAAAGTAATAATAATTCAAAAATCTATGATAATGAACAAATGAAAGTCAGACATTGCTTTTCCACCATGCTTCCACAGAATTAATAAAACTCCTGAAATAGGCCTGGAAAGAAATGATGTTACCCCTGAAAATAAAGTGACAAAAGGAACATGTTAAATCAAGGTGTGTCCACTAATTAGCATCACAGGTGTCTACAATCTTGGAATCAGTGAGTAAGCCTGTATAGAGGGCTACAGATACTCACTGTGCTGTTTGGTGACATGGTGTGTATCACACTCAACATGGACCAGAGGAAGTGAAGGAAAGAGTGAAGGAGTTTAGAAAGAAAATTATAGACAAACATGTTAAAGGTAAAAGTTATAAGACCATCTCCAATCAGCTTGATGTTCCTGTGACTACAGTTGCACATATTATTCAGAAATTTATGCTCCATGGGACTGTAGCCAACCTCCCTGAACGTGGCGCAGGAGGAAAATTGATGACAAATCAAAGAGACGGATAATACGAATGGTAACAAAAGAGCCAAGAAAAACTTCTAAATAGATTACAGGTGAACTTAAAGCTCAAGGAACATGAGTGTCAGATCGCACCATCTGTCGTTGTATGTGCTAAAGTGGACTTTATGGGAGAAGACCAAGGAGGACACCATTGTTCAAAAAAATTCATAAAAAAGCCAGACTGAAATTTGCCAAACTACATGTAGACAAGCCACAAAGCTTCTGGGAGAATGTCCTATGGACAGATGAGACAAAAATGGAACTTTTTGGCAAGGCACATCAGCTCTATGTTCACAGACGGAAAAATGAAGCACATCAAGAAAAGAACACTTTCCCTACTGTGAAACATGGACGAGGCTCTGTGCATCTGGCACAGGGTGATTAGAATTTATGCAGGGTACAATGAAATCTCAAGACTATCAAGGGATTCTAGAGAGAAATGTGCTGCCCAGTGTCAGAAAGCTTGGTCTCAGTCACAGGTCATGAGTCTTTCAACAGGATAATGACCCAAAACACACAGCTAAAAACACCCAAGAATGGCAAAGAGGAAAATATTGGACTATTCTGAAGTGGCCTTCTATGAGCCCTGACCTAAATCCTATTGAGCATCTTTGTAAAGAGCTGAAACCTGCCGTCTGGAAAAGGCAACCTTCAAACACGAGAGAACTGGAGCAGCTTGATCTTGAGGAGTGGGCCAAAATACCTGTTGAGAGATGCAGAAGTCTCATTGACAGTTACAGGAATCATTTGAATGCAGTGATTGCCTCAAAAAGTTGTGCAGCAAAATATTAAGTTAAGGGTACCATCATTTCTGTCCAGGTCTATTTCATGAGTTTTATTTATTTTTAAATTTTGTGGAAGCATGGTTGAAAAGCAATGTCTGACTTTCATTTGTTCATTTTCAAAGATTTTTTATTACTTTTGTCAGATTCAAGTTATTTCTGTGACCATTGTGAGTTTTTCTGTCATTAAACAAGGGGTACCAACAATTTTGACCATGTGTGTACATATATTTTTGTATTTATATTGAAATTTCCAGCACAAAGTGACTGTTCTGATCAAGCAGAGGTACTTGGAACACCCTTGGTGTGGCCAAACAGTTCAGTACACCTTCTCTACTTCTAATCTATCTGTCCCCTCTTCCTATACAAGTGCCAGAGGAGGGTGGAGATAGATAACTAGAAGGTGAGAAAGCACACTAACCTGCTTGAACACACAAAGGTTGCATCAGACATCTGTGCTTGGTATGAACAGTCATTTGGTGCTGACAGACACCCTTTAATAACATCGAGATGACAATTGCTATCATATTTATGTAATTGAATCTCCCTAAAGAAGTTGTTCAACCTTATGATATTGACAACTAGGGATGAGCGAATGTGCTCTATGATACTCAGATATCACTCGAGTATCTGGGTTCTCGAATGTGCTCGGCCCTCAGTGAGCATTGTTTGGTGCTCGGATTTGAAGCTCGAATCCCCATCCTGCATGTTTGGTTCCTGTTACACAGCCAATAGACATGCAGGGGTTTCCTGCGGGTCACTGTAATGCCGTAGCCAACTGGGTAGTGGCATTATTGTGATTGGCTGGCTGCATTATCTCATCAGAGGTTATAAAAGGACAGGCCCCGCCACACTGATGCCATTGCACAGCTCAGGTATGTTGTGATTAGAGGGATAGAGCAGTTATCTGTGCCTGTGTGTGCACAGTTTAACTAGTCCGAGTCCTCTAGTGTTGATACTGGTGCTGATGCTGAACCATCATATTAATAGTTCTTTTAAGGGCTAATAATCTTGTGCTTTGCTGCTTGTATCAGATGCATTCTGCATTTATCCTAGGGACAGCTACAGGAGCAGGGAGAGTGGAAGAATACAGCCTCTAGGCAGGGCTTAGAGCATTGCAGTCCATTGATATGTATATATATATATATATATATATACATATATATATATACAGTACAGACCAAAAGTTTGGACACACCTCATTCAACGATTTTTCTGTATTTTCATGACTATGAAAATTGTAGAATCACACTGAAGGCATCAAAACTATGAATTAACACATGTAGAATTATACATTACACTTAACAAAAAGTGTGAAACAACTGAAAATATGTCTTATATTCTAGGTTCTTCAAAGTAGTCACCTTTTGCTTTGATTACTGCTTTGCACACAGAAAAGGTGAACGGATGGACTCTACATGCCTGGTTCCCACCGTGAAGCATGGAGGAGGTGGTGTGATGGTGTGGGGGTGCTTTGCTGGTGACACTGTTGGAGATTTATTCAAAATTGAAGGCATACTGAACCAGCATGGCTACCACAGCATCTTGCAGAAGCATGCTATTCCATGCGGTTTGCGTTTAGTTGGACCATCATTTATTTTTCAACAGGACAATGACCCCAAACACACCTCCAGGCTGTGTAAGAGCTATTTGTTGGAGTGCTACGCCAGATGACCTGGCCTCCACATTCACCAGACCTGAACCCAATCGAGATGGTTTGGGGTAAGCTGGACCGCTCACCACTTCAATTTTGAATAAATCCCCAACAATGTCACCAGCAAAGCACCCCTACACCATCACACCACCTCCTCCATGCTTCACGGTGGGAACCAGGCATGTAGAGTCCAGCCGTTCACCTTTTCTGCGTGCAAAGCAGTAATCAAAGCAAAAGGTGGCTACTTTGAAGAACCTAGAATATAAGACATATTTTCAGTTGTTTCACACTTTTTTGTAAAGTGTAATGTATAATTCCACAAGTGTTAATTCATAGTTTTGATGCCTTCAGTGTGATTTTACAATTTTCATAGTCATGAAAATACAGAAAAATCTTTGAATGAGAAGGTGTGGCCAAACTTTTGGTATATATAGCCTCTGCACGTGACCACAATTATTTGGAGGGCGAAAAAATTTAATATATTGTCATCCATCCATGGTTTGTGTTACATTTTGATGGTCTAAAAAGCGTTAAAAAATTTTTCTGGATTAATTTTGTCATCCAAATTTATACACAATAGGGCACATGAGTAATGCAGTAAATATGACAAGTGACGTGAAGCAGAACTATCACTATGGCAGAGGAAGAATCAGTTGTGACCGTAAATATTGGAACAGTTCAAAGATAAGGAGTGTGAAAGTTGTATTGTCCTGTGATTGAGGTCTGGTCCATGATAGAAAAATATTTAGAATTAAAAGTCCTCAATGGTTGATACCTTTTTATGGCTAAATGAAAAGATGGTAACAAATTTTTCAGTTAGCCATTAAAAGATGTCAACCACTGAGGACTCTCATTTCTAAATATTTTTTATCTACTGGCTAACACGGTACAAAGATATATATGTTTCCTGTATGGTCCATAATAGTAATGCCCCCAAATGGTCTGAGGAGCACATTCCTTAGTTAATATAGAAAGACATAAATCCATGCAACACATTCATTCTTGCACTGCTTGTGTCAAAGGTTGTCATAAGTTTGTACTCCCAAATTTTTCTGTCTTTCTGAGATTTGAAACTACCTTTTAAAACAAGTAATTTCATGTTCATGATACTGTGATCAGGGATACAAAAATGGCCACAGGTAGATGTATTATTTTTCTTTTATTGTGTGGCAATGAGAATTCATCCTTGTTCTAAGTTATTGCCCAGTCTCCCCTACATACAGACCTCCAACTGGGCATTTGGTTCTAATAATTAAGTACACAACATTAGATGTAATGCAGCTGAACGTACCTGGGATGTACCTTGTAGTCCTGATATGAGTTGGAGGTCTTTATCTTGTCCGTGGACATTACAAATGTACAGGTATTACATTTTTTATGGATGCAGGGAAAGGTTCCTGTAGCTGTTGGGGAGGACATGGAGTTTCTGACAATGATGCTTCTTAGATTTAAGGGCTACCTAAAACACAGAATTGGGTGATCTGGAAATATAGATTGTAATCTGGCGTCTTTCTGTAATAAAGGTTGTAGTTTCCTTGTAGCTTCACTTAGCACCTACAGATTTGGATTGTAGGTGACTACTAGAGGCACCCGGATGCTTTCTTGTTTCGCTAAATTAGTCATATAACACTCCATAAAAGCATTCAATTTTTCATCCGTAAAATGTAGGTAACATTTTACGGATGAAACAGGTAGGTTTGTGTTACATTTCAGTGGTATTTAAAACCCCGAAAAAGAGTTCAAACGTTTTTTCTGGATTCAATTAGTCATCCATAGAGAATGACATACCTTGTGGTACATTTCGCTGGCGTTTAATATTCCAAAAAGGCATTCAAAAAGTTTTCTAGACTGAATTTGTTATCCATAGAATATTATCTGCTTTGTATTACATTACGGTGTTATATAACACTCCAAAAAAAAAACATTCTAAATTTTTTTCTGGATTCAATTAGTCATCCATAGAGTTTTACGTGGTTAATATTACATTCCGGTGGTATATAACACTCCAAAACAACTTTAAAATTTTTTTTATCGATTCAATTAGTAATCCATACAGTGTAATATGCTTAGCGGGTGACAAAGATGGCAGAATCCCGCAAGACTCCTGAGAGAGTGACCAGAGGAATATTGGAGCCAAACCAAGCTGGCACAACAGCCAAGGTGGCAGGAGCCTGTTGTCAGGAACCGACCGCTTTCCTGGATCCACCAAGGCCCTAACCAAGGGCACAGCCTTAACAGCTGAGGTTCTTGCGGACTGTAGACGGAAGAGCCAGGATCCAGCAACTCGTAAGCGCAATGCAGGGCCTAACCTGTTCAGAAAAGAGAAGTAGGCGAGCCAGGACCAGGGTGGGAGACATACTTGTGGGTCCACTAGCTGCAAGTTAATATACAGTAGTTGGCATCCCGGCAGGAGGTCATTACGTACAGCCGGCAGCGGAGATGGGGTCCATAGAAGAGTTTAGCATCCATCATCACATCTTGTTCAACCAGCAGGCGGTAGACACGGAACACTTGCCTCGAAGGCAGACAGAGCTGGCGGCAGGAACAAGGGTCATATTAATAAAAATGGAGAGGCAACATCATTGGTATGTGGTGATTGTGATTCGAGAAGGAAGGGAGCAGGATGAGCCCTTCTTGTGAAATGCATGGGCCTGGGAGAAACTCCTCGAGGCACCTCAAGATGGGGCTACCATCCCCGAGAGATTGGACTGTCCTTGGGGTTCCCCACCTTCTATGCGGGAGCAGGCAATGGTACATGTGACACAGGGGACTGTTGCCCATTTCTACAAGTCGGTGGCTTCGGCACTACCTGAAGCCGGGTCACTTCCAGACCAGCTACCTGAGAATCAGGCTCCAGGAAGGTAGAGGCAGCCCTTATCCATATAACCTATAGACACCATAGAAGAAGGTCACCCTTCTAAGGTCACTCCAGGTGTCTACTTGACTTTTTTTTCTGGACAGCTTACCAAAAAATCATGGTCAGACAATATTTTCTACAGACACATTGGAAAACCATAATAAACAATTAAGATTATAAGTGATACATGTCTACAGCCCATAATTCTGATATGTAGACATCAGCTGGATTAACTATAAACTGTAAAATGATGATAAGTACAGTCAAGAAACCCTTTATAAGTTTCTCCAGCTTCAAAAAAAATCAGGGACACCTTACATTTTTTTAAGAAAAGGCCAAAAAGTGTCATATTTTTATAGACTGTCTTGTAATTTCTTGAATTTCCTGGGTCCTTTCTATGAGTTGGATGAAATGGAGAGAATCATTTTACTAGTGACTCTGGGTCTGGATTATATGAACTTTGATTCACATGAAGTGTAATACTACATTCTGTCAATTATATTATGGGTTCACTAGTTCAACTCATTTTGATTAAGAGTGTACGACATCAAAAGATATTGTGATATTTTCTAAGGTTCAAAGTGGAGGCGTCAAATTTAACCCCTTCATGACCAAGCCTATTTTGACCTTAAAGACCTTGCTATTTTTTGCAATTCTGACCAGTGTCCCTTTATGAGGTAATAACTCAGGAACGCTTTAATGAATCCTAGTGATTCTGAATTGTTTTTCATTACATATTGGGCTTCATGTTAGTGGTTAATTTAGGTCGATAATTTTTGCGCTTATTTGTGAAAAAAATGGAAATTTGGCAAAAATTTTGCAATTTTCAAATTTAGATTTTTTATTCTGTTAAACCAGAGAGTTATGTGACACAAAATAGTTAATAAATAACATTTCCCACATGTCTACTTTACATCAGCACAATTTTGGAAACAACATTTTTTTTTGTTAGGAAGTTATAAGGGTTAAAAGTTGACCAGCGATTTCTCATTTTTACAACAAAATTTACAAAATCATTCTTTTTACGGACCACCTCACATTTGAAGTCACTTTGAGGGGTTCATATGGAAGAAAATATCCAAAAGTGACACCATTATTAAAACTGCACCCCTCAAGCTACTCAGAACTATATTCAAGAAGATTATTAACCCTTCAGGTGCTCCACAGGAACTAAAGCAACCTGGAAGGAAAAAATGGACATTTTAATTTTTCCAACAAAAATTTTCTTTTAGCATCAATTTTTTCATTTTTACATGGGCAACAGGATAAAATGGATCCTAAAATTTGTTGGGCAATTTCTCCTGAGTACACCGATACCTCATATGAAGGAGCGCCATTTGACTTTTTGAATGGAAAATAAGCTGGAATATTTAGCAGTTGCCATGTCGTATTTGGAGAGTGACCCCATTTTGGAAACTAGACCACCAAAGGAACTTATCTAGATGCATAGTGAGCACTTTGAACCCCTAGGTGCTTCACAAAGTGATCCGTAAAAAAAAGAAAGTACTTTTTTTTTCACAAAAAAATTATTTTAGCTTCAGTTTTTTCATTTTCACAAGGGCAACAGGATAAAATGGATCCTAAAATTTGTTGGGCAATTTCTCCTGAGTACACTGATACCTCATATGTGGTCATAAACCACTGTTTGGGCGCACGGCAGGGCTCAGAAGGGAAGGAGCGCCATTTGACTTTTTGAATGGAAAATATGCTGGAATATTTAGCAGTTACCATGTCGCGTTTCAAGAGTCCCTGTGTGCCTAAACATTGGAGCTCCCCACAAGTGACCCCATTTTGGAAACTAGACCCCCCAAGGAACTTATCTAGATGCATAGTGAGCACTTTAAAAACCCAGGTGCTTCACAAATTGATCCGTAAAAAAGAAAGTACTTTTTTTTCAAAAAAAATTCTTTTAGCCTCAGTTTTTTCATTTTCACATGGGCAACAGGATAAAATGGATCCTAAAATGTGTTGGGCAATTTATCCTGAGTACACAGATACCTCATATGTGGTCATAAACTACTGTTTCGGCGCACGGCAGGGCCCAGAAGAGAAGGAGCTCCATTTGACTTTTTGAATGGAAAATTAGCTCCAATCGTTTGCGGACACCATGACGCGTTTGGAAAGCCCCTGTGCGCCTAAACAGTGAAAAAAAAAACACGTGTGACACCATTTCGAAAACTAGACGCCTTATGGAACTAATCTAGCTGTGTTGTGAGCACTCTGAACCCCAAGTGCTTCACAAAAGTTTATAACGCAGAATAGTGAAAATAAAAAAAATCATTTTTTTCCTCAAAAATGATTGTTTAGCCCGCTATTTTTTATTTTCACAAGTGTAACAGGAGAAATTGGACCACAAAAGTTGTTGTGCAATTTGTCCTTAGTACATCAATACCCATATGTGGGGGGAACCACTGTTTTGGCGCATGGGAGAGCTGAGAAGGGAAGCAGCGCCATTTTGGAATGCAGACTTGATGGAATGTTCTGTGGGCATCATATTGCGTTTGCAGAGCCCCTGATGTGCCTAAGCAGTAGAAACCCCCCACAAGTGACCCCATTTTGGAAACTAGATCCCCCAAGGAGCTTATCTAGATGTGTAGTGAGCACTTTGAACCCCCAAGTGCTTCACAGAAGTTTATAAACGCATAGCAGTGAAAATAAAAAAATCATTTTTGTTCCCCAAAAATCATTTTTTAGCCCGCTATGTTTTATTTTCCCAAGGGTAAAAGGATAAATTGGACCCCAAAAGTTGTTGTCCAGTTTTTCCTGAGTACGCTGGTACCCAATATGTGGGGGGAACCACTGTTTGGGCGCACTGCAGGGCTCAGAAGGGAAGGAGCACCATCTGACTTTTTTAATGGAAAATTAGCTCCAATCGTTATCGGACACCATATCGTGTTTGGAGAGCCCCTGTGTGCCTAAACTTTGGAGCTCCCCCACAAATGACCCCATTTTGGAAACTAGACCTCCTAAGGAACTTATCTAGATGCACAGTGAGCATTTTGAACCCCCAGGTGCTTCACAGAAGTTTATAACGCAGAGCCGTGAAAATAAAAAATCATTTTTTTTTCTCAAAAATGATTTTTAGCCCCCTATTTTTTATTTTCACAATGGTTACAGGAGAAATTGGCCCCAAAAAGTTGTTGTCCAGTTTGTCCTGAGTATGCTGGTACCCCATATGTGGGGGGAACCACTGTTTGGGCATACGTCAGGGCTCTGAAGGGATGTAGTGACTCTTTAAAATGCCGACTTTGATGGAATGGTCTGCGAGCGTCCTGTTACATTTGCAGAGTCCCTGATCTGCCTAAACAGTAGAAACTCCCCACAAGTGACCCCATTTTGGAAACTAGACACCACATGGAACTTTTCTAGATGTGTAATGAGCACTTTGAACCCCCAAGGGCTACACAGAAGTTTATAACGCCCCGGCATGAAAAAAAAAATCATATTTTTTCCACAAACATGATCTTTTAGTCCCCAATTTTTATTATTTTCCCAAGGGTAACATGAGAAACTAGACCCCAAAAGCTGTTGTCCAATTTGTCCTGAGTATGCTGATATCCCATATGTGGGAGAAAACTACTGTATGGGCACACGTCGGGGCTCGGAAGGGAAGTAGCAACTTTTTGAAATGCCGACTTGATGGAATGGCCTGCGGGCGTCATGTTATGTTTGCAGAGCCCCTGATGTGCCTAAACTGTAGAAACCCCCCCAAGTGACCCCATTTTGGAAACTAGACCACCCAAGCAACGTATTTAGATGTATAGTGAGCACTTTGAACCCCCAAGTGCTTCACAGAAGTTTATAACCCAGAGCCATGAAAATAAAAAAATCATTTTTTTTCCTCAAAAAATCATTTTTTAGCCCACAATTTTTTATTTTCACAAGGGGAACAGGAGAAATTGTACCCCAAAAGTTGTTGTCCTGTTTGTCCTGAGTACGCTGGTACCCCATATGTGGGGGGAACCACTGTTTGGGCACATGACAGGGCTCGGAAGGGAAGTAGTGACGTTTTGTAATGCCGACTTGATGGAATGGTCTGCGGGCGTCATGTTATGTTTGCAGAGCCCATGATGTGCCTAAACAGTAGAAACCCCCCCCCCAAGTGACCCCATTTTGGAAACTAGATCCCCCAAGGAACTCCTCTAGATGTGTGGTGAGCACTTTGAATCTTGAAGTTCTTCACGGAAGTTTATAACGCAGAGCCGTGAAAATAAAAAATCATTTTTTTTCCACAAACATGATCTTTTAGTCCCCAATTTTTTCCCCAAGGGTAACAGGAGAAATTAGACCCCAACGCTGTTGTGCAATTTTTCCTGAGTACGCTGATACCCCATTTGTGGGGGTAAACCACTGTTTGGGCACCCGTTGGGGCTCGGAATAAAGGGCGCACTGTTTGACTTTTTGAACGCAAAATTTGCAGGAATCAATGGTGGCGCCATATCGCGTTTACAGAGCCCCTGATGTGCCTAAGCAGTGGAAACCCCTCAATTTTAACTCCAACCCTAGCCCCAACACACCCCTAACTACAACCCTAACCCCTACACACCCCTAACCCTAATCCAAACCCTAACCATAACCTAACCCCAACACACCCCTAACACTAATCCCAACCCTAACCATAACCCTAACCACAAGCCTAACCCTAATCCCAACCCTAACCCCAAAACACCCCTAACACTAATCCTAACTCTAACCCTAACCACAAGCCTAACCCTAATCCCAACCCTAACTCTAATTCCAACCCTAACTCTAATTCTAACCGTAACCCTAATTCCAATCCTAACCCTAATTCTAACCGTAACCCTAATTCTAACTGTAACCCTAATTCTAACCCTAACCCTAATTCTAACCCTAATGCTAAGGCTAGGTTCACATTACGTTTTACCAGCCCGTTCAACACATAGCGTTGACTGGCTGGTAACGGTATAGCATAACGCGATCATGTTATGCTATACCCGCTAGTGCAGATGAATCAGCAGATGATTCATCTGCGCTAGCAGTGACGGTGCCCAGACGCTGCAGCCTGAGTCCGAGGCTCCGTCACTGACTGACGGCACGTCGCGAACGCATGCCACTTTACGGCATGCGTCGCAATGCGCCCGCAAATGGGGTGAATGGCAGCGTTAACGGACTGCGTTATACCGCTTTATACCGCGGTGTAATGCTGTCCATCTAACGGACTGCCATAACGCAATATGAACCCAGCCTAACCCTAATGCTAACCTTAACCCTAGTCCTAGTCCTAACCTAACCCTAACCGTAATTGTAACCCTAATGGAAAAATAAAAATATTTTCTTTATTTTATTATTGTTCCCTAGTATCCCTACCTATGGGGGTGATGAAGGGGGGTTATTTACTATTTTTTGATTTTGATCACTGTGATAGGGTCTATCACAGTGATCAAAATGTACTTTCATTCATTTATTTAATCTGCCGGCAGATTCGGCGGGCGCACTGCGCATGCACCCGCCATTTTGGAAGATGGCGGCACGCATGGACTGGGCAGGAGAGACGCCGGGAGGATGACGGCGACTACGGCGGTACCTGGGGGATCGGAGACTTGGGGGGGATCGGAGACCTGGGGGGTGGATTGGAGGCCTGTGGGGACCGGAATAAAAAGGAGGGGAGCAGATAGTGACGGCGGCGACCGATCGCCGCCATCAATCGGTGGTGGCGACCAATCGCCGCTGTCACTCGGTGTGGGGGGGTGGTCTGATCTCAGTGTCCAGCCATGGCCGATGCTTTTGCAGCATCGGCCATGGCTGGATTGTAATATTTCACCAAATATCATTGGTGAATATTTACAAATCGCTCTGATTGGCTGTTTCATTTTTAACAGCCAATCAGGGCGATCGTAGCCACGTGGGGGTTAAGCCAACCCCCCTGTGGCGAAGCACAAAGGGTCTTGTGCCTGCGGGTCGGGTGACCTTTCAGTGACCCCGGCAGGAACGGGATTTATAGCATGACGCCTACGTCGGCGTCATGGGTCGGGATGGCACAGGTTTTCATGACGCCGACGTAGGCGTCATGGGTCGGGAAGGGGTAACTGACATTCATTAGGTTTTATTTTCATTTACCTGGGCAATAGTACAGTATAAAAAATGATTCTGCCTTCAAGAAACCATAGAACAAAGCCTCATTGAGAAAAAAGCCTAATGTATACTTCCTGTCCACCTGTTGATAAAGACAACAAAACAACTGTATAAGGTATGTGTAAAGGTATGTGTAAAGTGGCTAACATACTCCATGTGTGAATTTTTTTTCATTATTAGCAACGAGAACTTTGGTCTATTTTGGTGAAAATTCTTTCTAGAGATTGCAATTGTTCAAAGAACATTTCCAGTAAAATTTTAGAGAGACTCTTAAGCTAGTACATTATTTGCTGAGATAATGCTCTCTCACATACCTATTTAAGATCCTGAATGCACCCATTACAGAAACTCAGAGCACTCAAATGCCTGTGTCCAAATTGGCAGGTTTCAGAACGAGAAGAAACACTGCCTTTTACTGGGTTATTTTTTAAGCAAGCAATTTGGCAAAATTCAGTGGCATGGCTGACGGCCAAAATACAAATATTCTCATTGTCAAGAGCTTTAAAACTCATCAGAATTTTACAGCTTTTGTTTGTGGCAAGAGGCATTGAAGTTTCCCTCAATGTTTACATACTCTTTTTCAGTTTTCATAATTTCCTAGTAATTATTTAAGTGACTGCTTGATTTGGTGATAAAGGAGCTATGTTAATGTTTTCAAAGAACAAAGCCAATTGTTTTGCCCCTTGTCTGATGCTAGATGGGCTGATATTTCCTTCCCTGTGTAATGAGATTCCTGAGTTGACCATTGGTTTGGCACAAGGGACATCACAATGTTTTAGCAGAAGGCTCTTGCATCCTTAGCCCTCACAGATGGTATCTATTGTTCGTGCATTAGTAAATCATGTTTCACCAGAATCAACAAAACCTTTAATTACATGTTTGACGCTATTTTGCATAGACCGCAGAATGGAATCATGTAAAGTTTTCATAAATGCCAGGTGAATGTATATGTTCTGGCAAGTTTCATAATCTATAACCTATATAAGGCTAGCACCAACTAGCAAGGATATAATAGATAAATATATCAGGGTGCAAAATATAAAGCCTCAGTGCAAATAGAGTATATCACCTCAAACAAAGAAACTTGCACACAGAGAGTATGTTATAAAACTGCAAAACATTTTATTGAAAAATATTTTAAAATTTGAGCGAGAGAGAATAACAGTGGAACCCAGGATTGGAGTGGAACCACAAAAGTACCCAGGTAAGTTCACATTTGTAATGCTAGTACATATTGTATACATGAGATGAACAAGACCATAATATGCATGCCACTGGTCCGTACGAGCAGACTATATATAAAGTCACAAAGCACGAGGACTGGGCAGCTAAAGACGGTCGCTAAAATAGTAACTCACACATCATATTGAATAACACAAGTACAAATGAGCAATAGGCGAACACATACCTGAGACCCAGTGGTGCCACTCTCCCCAACGCGCGTTTCGGCGTCGTGCCTTCTTCCGGAAACACGCGTTGGGGAGAGTGGCACCACTGGGTCTCAGGTCCTCATGCTTTGTGACTTTATATATAGTCTGCTCGTACGGACCAGTGGCATGCATATTATGGTCTTGTTCATCTCATGTATACAATATGTACTAGCATTACAAATGTGAACTTACCTGGGTACTTTTGTGGCTCCACTCCAATCCTGGGTTCCACTGTTATTCTCTCTCGCTCAAATTTTAAAATATTTTTCAATAAAATGTTTTGCAGTTTTATAACATACTCTCTGTGTGCAAGTTTCTTTGTTTGAAGTTTCATAATCGCAAACAGGAGAAAATACTGTCTGATGACAGTGTTATCTGAAAGTAAACAGGCAACTGTCACCTTATAAATCTGTGTTGCCCCTTTGAGAAGTAAACTAAAAAATAGAATAGTAAAATTTAAGTACTGTTAAAATATTTTTAGACTTGGCTATCACATTGCCAAGCTGAAGATTTCTAGCATGGAGACATGACATGAACACCTTAGGAAGGATATATTATTTTTTTTTATGTTCACTTTCATTATACAAGTCACAATATACAATGTAAAGAAACTTTTATCGTACATCAAAATAACAAGCAAAAAGGAAAACACGTGGAAATTGTAGCGTGTTAGTTTAAGTTCATCTGATATACATTAATATGCGCATATACAATCTGTGGTATTAGGTTTTGGTTCTACGGTGTGCTTACAACATAGCTCCTGACCGTCGCAGATTCAAGCAGGCTGTCCCAATTTGTGAGGTCAGTCATGCTGTCATGACACGTTAGAGATTTATCTTGACTTACACTAACATTACTCTGTAACTCCTCTTCCTCAAGGGGTGGGAGCAGCATCTATTTGCACAGACTTAGGGTGTTTCCACAGTCCATAACAGCAGCGCTTTGGACGCAGCACATGCCCGCTCCATCCAAAGTGCTGCCGGCTTTTGTACACGCGGTGATTCCGCATGTGTTCATTGAACCATGCGGACTCACCGCACCCTATACATAGGATGGTGCTAGTGATCTTGCGGAGACTGAGCGTCTCCGCAAGATAAATAGACATGCTGCGGTCTAGAAATGCACGCCACATGTGCGTATAGGAAGGGCCGCCGGAAGCGTCCCTGCACGCATAGTAGAGATGGGATTTTATAAACTCCCATCCACTATGCTGTAACATCTGGCCGCTGCGGATTGGGCACTGCGGCTGTACATAGTATCTTATCCGCAGCATTTTCTGACCGTGGAAACATACCCGTACAATTCTCATCTTCTCTTGTGATCTGGTCTCCACCGGAAATTGAACCTACTACCTACATCATTGCGGCAGTAGCTAAAGCTACGAGCCACAGACTACACTGCCAAGCATGGGAGGATTTTGTATACTTAAGGACGGCATCACACTAGACATGAAAAATTGGTCTGAATCTCCTTGCCTAGAGCAACAGAGTGTAATGCGAGTGTCATGCGAGTGCAATCCGAATTTTCACACCTAGCATCCGATTTACATCCGAATGCAGTGCGATTGCTATCCGATTGCAGTGCGATTTTAACATGAGCCTTTACATACAGCAATTCTGAGTCATTTACAAATTGTTTTCAATGGAAATTTTCGTCAAAGCACACACACACACATATATACACAGTGCCTTGCAAACGTATTCGGCCCCCTGAAACTTTTCAACCTTTTCCCACATATCATAATTCAAACACAAAGATACCAAATGTAAATTTTTGGTGAAGAATCAACAAGTGGGACACAATTGTGAAGTTGAATGAAATTTATTGGTTATTTAAATTTTTGTGGAAATACAAAAACTGAAAAGTGGGGCGTGCAATATTATTCGGCCCCTTTACTTTCAGTGGAGCAAACTCACTCCAGAAGTTCATTGTGGATCTCTGAATGATCCAATATTGTCCTAAATGACTACTGATGATAAATATAATCCACCTGTGTGTAATAAAGTCTCCGTATAAATGCACCTGCTCTGTGATAGTCTCAGGGTTCTGTTTGAAGCACAGAGAGCATCATGAAGACCAAGGAACACTACAGGCAGGTCCGTGATACTGTTGTGGAGAAGTTTAAGGCCGGATTTGGATACAAAATTATTTCCAAAACTTTAAACATCCCAAGGAGCACTGTGCAAGCGATCATATTGAAATGGAAGGAGTATCATACCACTGCAAATCTACCAAGACCCAGCCGTCCATCTAAACTTTCATCTCAAACAAGGAGAAGACAGAACAAAGATGCAGCCAAGAGGCCCATGATCACTCTGGATTAACTGCTGAGATCTACAGCTGAGATGGGACAGTCTGTCCATAGGACAACAATTAGTCGTACACTGCACAAATCTGGCCTTTATGGAAGAGTGGCAAAAAGAAAGCCATTTCTCAAAGATATCCATAAAAAGTGTAGTTTAAAGTTTGCAACAAGCCACCTGGGAGACACACCAAACATGTGGAAGAAGGTGCTCTGGTCAGATGAAACCAAAATCGAACTTTTTGTCAACAATGCCAAACAATATGTTTCGGGGCCGAATAATATTGCACGCCCCACTTTTCAGTTTTTGTATTTCCACAAAAATTTAAAATAACCAATAAATGTTGTTCAACTTCACAATTGTGTCCCACTTGCTGATTTTTCACCAAAAATTTACATTTGGTATCTTTATGTTTGAAGCATGATACTGTATGTGGGAAAAGGTTGAAAAGTTCCAGTGGGCCGAATACTTTTGCAAGGCACTGTATATCTGTAACAGATAGATAGAATAAAAAGCGGCAATTCATGTCGCATACAGTAAAATCACAGAATGACAGGTTAGAATAGAATAGATATACAGTGGGTATGGAAAATATTCGGACCCTTTTAAATTTTTCTCTCTGTTTCATTGCAGCTATTTGGCAAATTCAAAAAGTTCATTTTTTTCTCATTAATGTACACTCTGCACCCCATCTTGACTGAAAAAAACAGATGTAGAATTTTTTGAAAATTTATTAAAAAAAACCCTGAAATATCACATGATCAAAAGTATTCAGACCCTTTGCCCAGACACTCATGTTTAAGTCACATGCTGTCCTTTTCCTTGTGATCCTCCTTGAGATGGTTCTACTCCTTCATTGGAGTCCAGCTGTGTTTAATTGAACTGATGCAACTTGATTTGTAAAGGCACACAACTGTCTATATAAGACCTCACCGTCACAGTGCAAGTCAGACCAAATGAGAATCATGAGGTCAAAGGAACTGGCCAAGGAACTCAGTGACAGAATTGTGGCAAGGCACAGATCTGGCCAAGGTTACAAAAGAATTTCTGCAGTACTCAAGGTTCCTAAGAGCCCAGTGGCCTCTATAATCCTTAAATGGAAGAAGTTTGGGACCACCAGAAGTCTTCATAGACCTGGCCGTCCAGCCAAACTGAGCAATAGTGAGAGAAGAGTCTTGGTGAGAGATGTAAAGAAGAACCCCAAGATCACTGTGGCTGAGCTCCACAGATGCAGTAGGGAGATGGGAGAAAGTTCCACAAAGTCAACTATCACTGCAGCCCTCCACCAGTCTGGCCTTTATGGCAGAGTGGCCTGACGGAAGCCTCTCCTCAGTGCCAGACATATGAAAGCCCACATAGAGTTTGCTAAAAAACACATGAAGGACTCCCAGACTATGAGAAATAATATTCTCTGGCTGATGAGATGAAGATAGAACTTTTTGATGATAATTCTAAGCAGTATGTGTGGAGAAAACCAGGCACTGCTCATCACCTGCCCAATGCAATCCCAGCAGTGAAACATAGTGGTGAGTGGTAGAGTAAAGAGAAAAGTAGTCCCGGGACCAGAGTGGTGTGGGAAGCCCACGCATATCGCTGCAGAGCGCAGCTTCCCCTGACGAAGCTGCGCTCTGCAGCGATACGTGTGGGGCTTCCCACACCACTCTGTTCTCTTGACTCTTAGACCCCTGATGACCTGCAGTGGACTGCCTTATATGGTGATATGATTGCTATTTCAGCCTTCTTGTTTAACCCCTTGGTACATGCTTTCCTCCTTGCTGCTCTACATGGCAGCTCCCTCTCTAATTTTATGCCTTAAGGGAGATTTTTTTCTTCTTGCTTCAATGGGATATCTATGTTAGTTTCCCCACAGCATTAAATAGGCTTATTGTGTCCTTTTAGAAGGGGGTTTATCCACTATCTGGTTTCCTGGGAACTCCCAGAACAGGGTTTTGTTTTTTTCATGTGCAATTATTGTATGTATATGGGATGTTGTTTTAGGTATGTTTGTGTCATTTGAATATGATATTGTATTATGATACACTATAGTGTGGGACTACAAGTGATGTGTTTGGTCTTTTAAATGTTTTTATTGTGGGTTTTTGTCTACCAATAAACTTTGCATATATTTTTCTTCAAAATATTGGGTGTGCGCCTAATATGCATCGTTCTTTCCTCTTTTGATGCATTGGTTTATCCTGTGCATTCTGCAGAACCCCAGAACCCATACATATATATATATACAGTTGTTAGGGGTCGAGTTCCCGCTTCTGCACAAGGGGAATCTTGAGCTATCCCAGCTGCGGTCTCCCATTCATCTCCAGCTGCAGTGGACTCTGCTCAGCTTAGATGTCGGTCCCAGCGTCTCGTCCAGTCTAACAGTGTGCAGAGAATTACTGCTGCATCTCCAGGCTCTGCTATTGTGGCCAGTACTGGTTAGCGGCGAGCAGACGTCTTTAGGACAAAGTCCTTGTTTTCCCCTTCTGAGCATGCCCAGGGTGAGATCTCTCATTGGAGATCAGGGGTCACATGCTCAGGTACTGCAGCAGCTCCTATTGGTCCACCAGGAAGGTCCTGTGACTACTGGTGTTCTGGAACAGTTTCATTGGTCCTTGTTTCTGGCAGGTCCTGTAGCTGTTGCTATAAAAGGGTGGCATGCCTGGGCCGCCATGCGCTAGTGTCAACCATTATATGCTTAGCGCCAGTGTGGTCATGCGTGTGTGTGGTTAGGGCCCGGCTGAAATAAGCCCCTAGAATACCGACTTAATCGGTGAGGAGTTTGGTATGCTAGCTGGTCATGGACGGTGTCCTAGATGCCCTAGATTACCGGCATAATCGGTGAGGAGTTTGATTGCCGTATTCAGGGTCTGGCGTTCAGACGCCATAGATTGCGGGTGACTCCCGCGAGGACATTAGCGCATGATCACGTTCTATGTTCTCTTAGCAGTTAACTGTGTACCTGGGTGCCTGACAGGACACAGAAGTTTGTCTCAGCGCCTCTGTGACGTAACAGGGTTCGTTTTCAACGCTAGACAGCGCCCTAGCGTGTTTATTTTGCGACTCAGTGGTGTTAAGTGAGTTCGCACACATCGCCATATAGCGCTGCGGCACTCCTAGCGGCTCTGTGGATTAACAGAGTTCGCACATATTGCCACAGCGCGTTACGGCGTTTATTTTGGCGACTCTGCGGGATAACAGAGTTCGCTTCTTGCGCCATTTTACTAGCAGCAGGCTCCGCCTGCACGGTGGACCCCGGGCTGCGAACGCACCTCTCCACATCATATATTTGGTGCGTTCCGCAGACCCTAACAACAGTACAGACCAAAAGTTTGGACACACCTCATTCAAGGATTTTTTTGTATTTTCATGACTATGAAAATTGTAGAATCACACTGAAGGCATCAAAACTATGAATTAACACGTGGAATTATATACTTAACAAAAAAGTGTGAAACAACTGAAAATATGTCTTATATTCTAGGTTCTTCAAAGTAGCCACCTTTTGCTTTTATGACTGTTTTGCACACTCTTGGCATTCTCTTGATGAGCTTCAAGAAGTAGTCACCGGAAATGGTTTTCATTTCACAGGTGTGCCCTGTCAGGTTTAATAAGTGGGATTTCTGGCCTTATAAATGGGGTTGGGACCATCAGTTGTGTTGTACAGAAGTCTGGTGGATATACAGCTGATAGTCCTACTGAATAGACTGTTAGAATTTGTATTATGGCAAGAAAAAAGCAGCTAAGTAAAGAAAAACGAGTGGCCATCATTACTTTAAGAAATGAAGGTCAGTCAGTCCGAAAAATTGGGAAAACTTTGAAAGTGTCCCCAAGTGCAAAATAATTTGAACTAGAGCTATATGTGGGAGTTTTACCCCTCTTGTGGTAGGTTACCCTATATGGGGAGCCCCACCCATTGAAATAGGAAAAATAAAATGTGTGCTAGTTATTCACCTCCAGACACCCGATGAAGGCTTTGTTAAGCCGAAACACGTTGTGTTGATGATTTTATATTTTACATTTTTCATATATTTTTTAAGAAATCCAATTTTATCTACAATCAAGAAAAACTTTATATTAGTCATCATTTATGAAGACTCTCTGTTGGTTATTCACGATTCATCTTGGAGTCTCCTTTTGGAATGGAAGCGCCTGCCAGAAATTTCTACTTTCCACACCTTTATTCTACACTAGGTGAGACAAACTCCTAAGCACAAGATAACAAACCAGCCTAGTTGTGCCCTGTAACATACAGGTGCTTCTCACAAAATTAGAATATCATCAGAAAGTCAATTTCAGTTCTTCAATATAAAAAGGGAAACTCATATATTATATAGAGTCCTTACAAACAGAGTGATCTATTTCAAGTATTTATTTATGTTAATGTTGATGATTATGGTTTACAGCCAATGAAAATTCAAAAGTCATTATCTCTGTAACTTAGAATAATTAACAAAAAGCACCTATAAAGGCTAACCATTTAAAAAAGTCCCTTAGTCTGTTTCAGTAGGCTCCACAATCATGGGGAAGACTGCTGACTGGACAGATGTCCAAAAGGCAGTCATGGACACACTCCACAAGGAAAGTAAATTTTGCATTTGCCAGGTCCCAGAGTCTGGAGGAAGAGTAGAGAGGCACACAATCCAAGCTGCTTGAGGCCTAGTGTGAAGTTTCCACATTCAATGATGGTTTGGGGAGCCATGTCATATGCTAGTGTAGGTCCACTGTGTTTTATCAAGACCAAAGTCAGCGCAGCCGTCTACCAGAAAATTTTAGAGCACTTCATGTTTCCCTCTGCCAATAAGCTTTTTGGAGATGGAAATTTCATTCTCCAGCAGGACTTGGCACCTGTCCACACTGCCAAAATACCAATACCTGGTTTACAAACAACAGTATCACTGTGCTTGATTGGCCAGCAAACTCACCTGACCTTAACCCCATAGGGAATCTATGGGGTATTGTCAAGAAGAAGAAGAGAGACACCAGACCCAACAATGCAGACGAGCTGAAGGCTACTATCACAGCAAACTGGGCTTCCATAACACCTCAGCAGTGCCACAGGCTGATCGCCACCATGCCACGCTGCATTGATGCAGCAATTGATGCAAAAGGAGCCCTAAACTAGTATTGAGTGCATTTACTGAACACACATTTCAGTATGCCAACATTTTGGATTTTAAAATCATTTTTCAAGCTGGTGTTACAAAGTATTCTAACTTACTGAGATAATGACTTTTGGGTTTTCATTGGCTTTCAGCCATAATCATCAACATTAACAGAAATAAACACTTGAAATAGATCACTCTGTAATGACTCTATATAATATATCAGTTTCACTTTTTGTATTGAAGAACTGAAATAAATTAACTTTTTGATGATAATCTAATTTTGCGAGAAGCACCTGTATATTCACCACTTAAAGCACTAGAATTGCACATTGGTTGTAAAACCAGATGATAATGAAAGAAATTGGGAGTTGCTAACCCCCCCGCACCCTACCCCTATTTAACCTGTACTGACTGGATTTAATAGCTACCTAACCCCATGAATTAAATTAGAAGGCTGTCTCAAAATTATGCAGGAATTGATACTGGCTGAGAAATAACTTTGAAGAGGGCCCTGTAAACTTAATATCAGGTTTATTACCATTAACGTATTATAAATCATTAGAAAAGATAGATAAATTGACAAACTCTTCCAGGCGGGGGAGGAAACAATGTCAGCAAGAAAAAAAATACTGAGTACATCTAGTTTACAGGCTGCCATTGGTGAATACTCTAGCTTTAAGAGATGAATAAAACAGTTGAACCTATTTACAGAAATTGGGGCAAAACCGAACACCTCTCAATCAGGCCAGTAGGAACTCTCACTACATGGAATCAAAGGTCTTGGCCATATCTAGAAAGACCAAGCACTGTCCATTACATCCTCATGGCTTTCAAAGTTATGCATATGCATCACCAGCTTTAGAGTACGGCTGTCCACAGATAAATGTGCTTTATGCCAAGTTTCATGAATATATGTAAAACATGATAGTTTATAGCTATGATAATATATATGTTTTGAAAAATAGAAAGGCAACCTTGATTTTGGATGGTTACATTAAATGACATGTAATAAAAACCTTTTGTTTTATATCTAAAATATTGAACATTGTGAGGTCAAAATAACAAGCTATAGGAGCCTTGTCCATAGAATCCAGACACTGAAGTCTAACGTTTGGTTTGGCAGAAAGATAAAATGTGTACGTTTAAGGTAATAATCCCTGGCAGGATTCCCTCACCTTTAAGTCTAGCACCTCTGCTATTAAGCACCTCCTAAACCACCATTGCTTTTCACAAATATAATTCTTTTGCAGTTTCTAAAATAAATACGTATTCTCGCTTAGTTTTCAATTTTTTTTGTAAGTTTTTTTTATGACCCCAAAGACCCATTTGTCAAAACCAGTTCATTTTCCCCAGCCTTACATTAATCTCTGTGTGTAGGAAAACATTTAGCTTATTCTTCAAGGATGAACTTTTGCACTGAAAGCACCTTCCCTGCGAGCTTCCTCCCACCCAAGTGACTGGTAAAAAGTACAAATGGCTTGCTTGTCATGAGCACAGGCTGTAAAGGCAAGGCATTGCGGTTTTAGAAAAACAACTTGCATTGGTGCAGACGCGGTGGGTGCTGAGGATCTGCCGTACCTACAGCTGTGGAATTGCAGCTGGTAGAGATTAATGTGGCTGCATGGGAAACCATAAAGTCACCCACACCGCTCCCTGTACAACAGTCCACACCTCCGGCGGTCTAGGAGCTGCTGTTAGTTGGAGTAACAGCAATAATAAAGTGATTTGTAAAACTGCTCCTTCGTATTGGAAAAAAGAGGCACTTTTTGATCTTTCTGGAAGGGGATCATGTGAAGAACATGAAAGTCTGACATTGAAACCTTGTTAGCCTAAGCATTTCATCCCAAAAAGAAAAAAATAATAGGAATTTATGATTTTTCCTCCTTCTAAACTATAATTTTTCAAGGTTAGTGTGACATAAACCATAATCCTGTGGAGTTCTCTTGTTACGACACCTGTATGACTGGAACTATTCATTGGGTTACTTGGATTTACTGCTGTGGATTTGTGTTTTAGAAACCACTTTCACATCCAAAGCGGCTCAAAGTGGTGCTCATTGTGCAGTCCAGGCTGTTAATTGTTTGGACTAGAAATTTTTGACACATCATTCAATCCCGTAGTCTTACTAGGATTGTTGCTTTACATAGTATTTTCAAAAAACATGGACTATATTCTGCTGAGTTATGATCTATGTCAATTTTATGGAGACGATAATGCTCCCACACAGCATTCAATGGAGGGATGTGAAAGCTACGTGCAAATATGGCCATAAAAAGGCATAAATATATGAAGAACTCCATTGAAAAACACTGACTTTGCCTTTGTGTTCTGTGCATACATACAGATCTAAAATATACTAATCTAGATGAGTATGTAATTTATAATGTAAGTGTAAGAGCAGGTGCAGAGAGCCGTAGAATCTCCTATCCAAGAGAATCGGGCAGATTATGCAAATGATGTTGTTAAGAGTTTGATCCGAGAATGAGCCAAGTGTGATCCAATTTGAATGAGGAGAAGATGGAGATAAAATGTATTGATCTTCTTTATTCTGCCAGTCCCTGGAAAATCGGACTGCACTCAGATTTCATCCAAGTGCAGTCCAACGGTTTCCAAGAACTTGTTGACTTGCATGGTCGATTGTGATCTGAATATTGGATCAAACACCGGCATGGTGAGATTTTTTCTTCCCTGTACCGTCTCTGTCATCGATCCTAGTGCGATCCAATTTTTTGTCATATTGTACTCAGACTGAAAATGCAATCGTGTACACCTGACTTCAGTCTCAAAAGTTAATAAAGATTTGTAACAATTATAGTGAGGCTGCGATCACACATGCGAGGAAATCGGCCGACACTCGCATGTGAAATCCCAGCTCTGGCGCCGGCGCTTGGGAGTGGAGCGAGCGGCTGCATATGAATTCATGCAGCCGCGCTCTCCACTCCCGAGTGCCGGCGCCAGAGCTGGGATTTCACATGCGAGTGTCGGACGATTTCCTCGCATGTGTGATCCCAGCCTAAAAGTGATAACACTAAAAGCATTACGTGCATCATATCAGATTTTTTTTCCTGCTGTATAGGTAGTACTTTCTACTGTGAATATATTTTACACTTAAAAATATACCAACTACATTATAGATGCTTAAGGAGGCCATACATATCAGATAGTTATTGACTTGCTCTGCCAATAGCTATGCTTCCCACCTCACTCTTCACCTAAAAATACATTCTCGAAAACCATTGAAAATATATCTCTAGTGAAAATGAAAAGTATTGGGCATGTTGAAAGTCAATGTACCCAGGCCTTCTGTACCCCAACACCTACTGTTTAAGGGTGTTGGGACACTCCTGTGAAGTAGATGGTTTGACAGCACCATCAGGTGAGCCTGACATTCATTAAATGTGTATGGCCACCATTAAAAACATTTTGTGTCTCAACTGTGAAGTTAGAGTGCATCAGATGTAAATGTAACAAGCTAGCTCGGACTGGCCCTCAGGGCACCAGGTGAATCCCCCGCTAATCCTCTGTGCCGGAACTGGCTGCCCACCTCACTATACAGTATATGCAGTAGCTGGGACTATACACTTGATTCAGTATAGACTAAGGTAGCATCTCATCATTCATTTAACAATCTACCCAATTTATTACTTTATAGAAGCAGAGGTAAAACTGTGAATCTGGATAGTTTGCATGTACATAGCAGAACAGTGGGCTTCCCAGTATTAATGTTACTGGTAGGCCCTTAGCATCTCAGTCCAACACTGACATCATGTATAGCGTGTGACAAGCCTACACATTTTTTTGGAAATTATTCTATTCCTGTAGACCATTAAACACTTATTATTCTATTATTTTTATTGCAATATTTTTATATTTTTTAAAATACATAAATCATAAACTAACGCTTCTGATAGATTATTGGTAGCCAATCAGAAATTTAAGACTCAATGATGATGATGACCCTTTTGTCTCTCTGATTATTCCTATGGCAAGGAGAATGTTTCTGCTGAAGAATAAATACAAGTGTTCTGATGGTTTTTTTTACATGTGAAATTCTTCTGGTTAGGGAATTAATATATCAGCATAAGAATCAATGGAAGCTGCATTGTGTTTCCTAGTGTGGTCAGTGGATCAATGAGTTGCCCCTAGCAAAGAATTTCTAAATTTCTCATGCTTCAGGCCCATTCACACAAATGAGTAAGACTGGGGATTTGTAATAGCCCATACTGTATGGCTCCAGGATGAACTTTCAGAAAAATATTTTATAGGGAGCTTTCTAATATATTCATAAGTATGCATAAATACAATTTATGTAATAAGTATTTTATGTCAAAATTGTAAAGATTGCAAGCTTAACCCATATTCATGAGGATGAGAATTGCTGGGTCCCTTGGGGCAAGTGGTTAAGCATTGACAGACTGGGTTGTCATTAATTATTCTAGATAGCCTGAATGTACTCGTTTTCGTAGATCTTCAACTCCCAATACTCAGAGTCACATCTTGTCTGATAGGGATCCGTAAAGATCAATATAGAGTGTAAATGGACAAAGTATAGCTTTTTTCTATTAAGTACTGAGACAATCAAGAAAGCTATCTAAAATTAGACATCATACAGATATTGCATTCACATATACAGTTTATAATATATTATTTCAGATGTCACCAATGTGTTCTATTAGTTTCCCCGAATAAAACGCTTACCTATTATAAGGAGCTGCTCACATGTACCTATTATTTTGGAGGACTGTGTGTCCTCAAAAAAATGATGCCGACATGGTTCTTTTTTATTTAAGTCATTCAAGTCTATCTGTCCATGAAAAATCGCATTGTCATCCTTGTACAATCTGTGAGCTGTCAGTTTTTAACATTGTAGTGGATAAGAAAAGTGTAGCGCTGGCATCTCTGCATGTTTCTCCTCTCCCCTAGCAGGAACACCAACTTACTCACCTCCGCGGCCCCCTTCCAGCACTTCCTCCTCCTCCTGCTGCTTCCCGGGGTCTGCGTACAGATCACAGATCCCCGGGCACTGTACTTAGGGCGCACCCGCTTCTGCCCTCTTAAAGGGACAGTGCGTCCCATCCTAAAGTGTCCCCAGGCAATGGCTGGGATACACTATTATTAAAGGCACCTCCACCTGTTGGCAAGTGCCTAAGCCATGTGTATACTCTGCTTGTTGCATGCTTTCCACTTCTCAGGTTCCCTGTTCTAAATTTGTCTTCCAGTACCCACCTTTATCTGCCTGTAGCTGCCTGTGCCTGCATGTATGCCAGCTGTGTTTGCTGTACCTGCCTGCATCTGCCGTTCCCACATGTATACCTGCTGTGCCAGCCTGCACCTGCCAGTGACTGAATGTATACTAGTCATCCAGCCTACGCCTGCCATTTTCACCTGTATACCAGCCATACCAGCCTGCACATGCCGTGCTCACCTGTCTACCAGCCGTACCAATCTGGACCTACCATGCTCACCTATATACCAGCCATAACAGTCTGCAACTACTATGCTCACCTGTATACCAGCCATACAAGCCTGCACCTTCCATGCTCACCAGTATAAAGTACTAGCTTGCTTTGGGGTCAGCTGCCGTGCATCAGAGGTCTGCCCTGGTGTAGCACCTGGTGTCCATCTGAAGCCAAGTCTAAGCCCACCATCAAGGGCTCTAGTGAAGAGTAATGTGTTCACTTACTTACACTCTTCCATGCTTTCCTCGGACCACGGCACAGTGGTTCCACCACTCCTTTTACCGTTTGCTCAGGTCATGGAATCTACTGGCTTTCAATCTTCCTCTATCTCCGACCTGTACCAGGAGGTCTCCCACCAGAAACATTAGCAGGACAAAATCTTCTGAGGACAGTGACCACTCATTCTTCCGGGACATTCTCTACTCGTGTGTGGTGGTTTACCTTGATGACAAAGTAGTGTTCTCTCCCGATCTGCCCACAGGAGGGATGTTCACCAGGTTCTGCAGAGACTGAGGAAGAATCGTTTGTATGCCAAGTTTGGAAAATATGTCTTCGAGCAAACCTCTCTTCCATTCTTGGATACATCATCTCTGAGACAGGACTAAGGATGGACCCCGTGAATGTATCCATTGTTCTGAAGTGGCTTCATCCTGATGTCCTGAAGGCAATCCAGCGGTTTTCTCAGATTTGCTAATTACTCCCACCAGTTCATTCGGCATTTTGTCAATGCTCACAACAGTGGTTGGTCCGAACTTTTGCCTTGAGCCAAATTTTCATACACCAGCCATCTGAGTAAATCCTCATTTTTCGTGGTGTATGGTGAACACTCCAATATTCCGCTTCCCTTGTCTGCTACCTCCAATATTCCTGCCTCTGAAACTCTCCTAAAGGGCTTCCCTAAGATCTGGGAGGACATGAAGAACTCTTTAATGAAATTTTCTGAACGGATGAAGAGACACGTGGACAAGAGACATCTGGACCTGCCTCTCTTTTGCACTGGGATAAGGTTTGCTTTCTAGAAAATATGTCCATCTCAAGCTACCTTTGTATAAATTGGGTCCTCACTTTTTCTCCGTCTGTTTGAGGTTCTCAAACAGTTTAATGCCGCAGCTTACAAACTCAAACTCCTGGCCTCTCTAGGAATCCCCAATTCATTTCACGTGTCTCTTCTCAAGCCTGTTGTTGTCAGTTCTTCTTCAAGGAGACAGGTACTACTCCCACTCCTGTCAACACTGAAGATGTTTTCGAGGTAGAGAATATTCTAGCCACTAAGAGGGTAAGGGGAAAAAACTTTTTTCATGTTGATTGGAAGGGGTTCAGTCCAGAGGAGAGCACAGAAGAGATTTCTTGTGGACATGAAGAAGAGGGGGAGTAAGGAAGGGGCACCGTAGCGCTGGTGTCCCTGCATGTTTCCCACTCCCCCTTCATTATTGTGCAATCAGTGAGCTGTTAATTTTTAACATTGTAGTTGATAAGAAGAGTGTAGCGCTAGCATCCCTGCATTCTTCCCTCCTCATCTGGCAGGGACACCAACTTACCGCCTTGGTCCTCATGCTCCACTTCCTCCTCCTCTTGCTACTGCTGGCCAGGATCTGTGCATGGTTTGTAGATCACCGTGCACTGTGCTTAGGGCATGTGCGTCTGCTCTTAAAGGGACATCTTGCGCCAAAGTCCTAAAGTGTTCCAGCCATACCAGCCTGTATCTGCCAGTACCTGGCTGTATATCAGCCATTCCAGCCAGCACCTGCAGTTCCTTTGTTCCTGCCGTGCCTGCCTGTACCAGCTGTACTCTCCTTCTGAGCCATTCATTCCAACTAACTGCCAATTGAGGTTCAACTGCCGTGCGTCCGAGATCTGTCCTGGTGTAGCATTTGGTGTCCATTTGGAGCCAAGTCTAACCCCCCCATCAGGGGCTCTAATGAAGAGTCAGATGTTTACCTAGTTATGCCCCTCCAGGCTCTCCTCGGACCATGGCACAGTGGTTCCAACACTCCCATTACAAGAAGCTTTGTAATTTATTTATTTTTTCACACAAGAAAATAATTGTTGAAATATTGATGATAAAAACTTACACAAACACTGCTAAAAATAAGATCCTAAATAGGATAAAACTCAGACTATTTTTTTGCTTACTAGAGACCTAAAGTAAATAATGACTTTTAACCTCTTTTTGACATTGGACTGTACTAGTAAAACTAATGTCAGGTCCCCTGCTTTGATATATCTCTAACAGCAGGGGATGGAGATGAGCTCTGTCCACTGCTTTTAACTCCTTAAGTGCTTCCATCCATCTATGAAAGCACCATTTTATGTGTATGGAGGAGAATCTCAGGGTTCTGATGGGCTGTCATGTAAGTCAGGTATCAGCTGAAGACACCCATGGCAGCCATTATGGTACCCCTATGAAGACCAAATTGAGGAAAATGCGATTATTTTTTAATAAACTGCAATATTGTGGTAATGCAGTATATAGTATAAGTGATCAGAGAATAACAGGTTCAAGTATGGGGACTAATTAATAAAGTTAAAAGAAAACTATAGAAAAAGAAAAAATATATATAAAAATTTTAATTATCATTTTTTTCCCATTAAAAAATAAAAATAGAAAGACGTTGCTGCGTCTGTAATAGTCCAAACTGTGTAAATATAAGATTGGCTATCTTGACAAATGGCGTAAAGAGAAAAAAATGAAAAGCGCCAGAATTGCATTTTTTTCATCTCAGAAACACTGCAGAAAATTGCAATAAAAAGCTATCAAAATGGTATTAATAAAAATGTAAGCTCACCGAAGGAAAACCAAGCTCTACCACAGTTCTTTTGTCTAAAAAAAGAACATGGTACCGGAAAAAGGCGACACAAGCAATATTTTTTTTATTAGGTTACAAATTTTGTTTCAACACTTAAACAAACAAATTTGATATCGCCATAATTGTAGTGACCTAAAGGATCATATTGCCATGTCATTTTTTGCAGCGCAAAGAATGCCACAAAACAAAACTTAAAAAAGGATTGTGGAATTTGCTCTATTTCACCATATTTGGATTTTTTCCCATCTTCCAGTACATTGTATGGTAAAATAAATGGTGTCATTAAAATGACAAATCACACTGCAAAAAATAAACCCTCATAGATCTTTCTGAGCAGAAAAATAAAAAAGTTTTGGCTTTTGGAAGAAAGGAAGGAAAAAACAAAATAGGAAAGCATACCTATGTCAGAAAGGGTTAATATCATAATTGCCTTATAGGTTTGATAAATACTCCTAGAAGTTACAATTCAGTTCAGTACACCAAATGGCTGTTCCCTGACTGCTATACTCTGTCCTTAAAAGGGTTTTCCCACTAGCAAAAGTTCATTTTAATCAATAGATCTTGGAATAATAATTTCCACAATTGGATGTGTTTAAATTAAATGTTCCTGTGCTGAGATAATCTTATAAATATGACACTGCTGTGTACTGTGTAATGGCTGTGTCGGACCATGCAGGGACATGTTCTAATTAAACCATTGCTCCTGGGCAGTGGAGGAAGGAAAGAAAAGTATACAGACAGGACAGCACGGGATCGCAAATAATTTTTTCTTTGAGGTAAAACATTTTTTAAAAACAGGGAAATGTTTTACCTCACAGAAGGAATCAGCTGTGATCCCATGCTGTAATGTCTGTATACTCTTCTTTCCTTCCTCCTCTGCCCAGGAGCTGTTGTATTATCAGACCATTCTGATAATCCTTTATGGTCAGACACAGCCATTACACAGTACATAGCATGGCCACATTTATAAGATTATCTCAGCACAGGAACATTTTTATTAAACACATCCAATTGTGTAAGTTATTATTATTCCAAGGTCTATTAATTAAAATGAACTTTTGTTAGTGGGAAAAGCCCTTTACACCCCAAGGTGGTTTGCATGTTAATGACCGGGCCAATTTTTACAATTTTGACCAGTGTCACTTTATGAGGTAATAACTCTGGAAC
>JARQOD010000001.1:604911244-605036215 GCA_033576555.1 Oophaga sylvatica | reverse complement strand
AACAAAATTATTAAACAGATCATCAAAATATATAAACTATTACATGAATATCTAACTGTATTTAAATAAATCTTCGGACGAAAGAAGTACATCGACACTATAATATATTTGTTAACAATATCAACCCAAAATATTTTTGTACACCACATTTCTTGTGAATACCTTTTGACTATCTATAAGCAACTTCCCTTGTAAAGGGGTATCAAAAACTTGCACCTTGATGTTGGCTTCTGGGGTGTATATAGAGGCTTCTGGGGTGTATATAGAGGCTGCTGGGGTGTATATAGAGGCTGCTTCTGGGGTATATGTGGAGGCTGCTGCTGGAGTATATGTGGAGACTGCTGCTGCTGGGGTATATGTGGAGGCTGCTGCTGCTGGAGTATATGTGGAGACTGCTGCTGCTGGTTTATATGTGGAGGCTGCTGCTGCTGGGATATATGTGGAGGCTGCTGCTGCTGGGGAATATGTGGGGGCTGCTGCTGCTGGGGTGTACGTGGAGGCTGCTGCTGGGGTTTACGTGGAGGCCGCCGGTCGGGGTACTCCAGACTGCTTCGCTGCTGACCTCCATGTGGCAGGAGATGACCCGCGGCTACCTTCGGGAGATCAGCGGCGCTAGCGGTGGCGTGCGTGGTTCAAATTCTGCGCCAATTTGCGGCCGGACTGCACCTGTTGCTGATTGGTCGCGTCCAGCCAGCCGCGACCAATCAGCGATGCGGGATTTCCGTTACAGACAGAAAAAGACGACTCTATAGTAGATTAAATATGGTCCCATTGTGGTTCCTAAATAAAAAAAATAGAACCACAATTACACAACTACTGGCCACCGCTGTTCCTTGCTACTGTTGCCTGTGTCCTCTGAGTTCTCTTTGCTTCTTCTTCTAGCACAGGACAAGGCTCGTCACATACAGCTATCTGAGATCTTAAAATGGCAAATATTAAATACATTCCCAAATCCCACTACTTTAATCAGCCATACTAAGTAATTCTGGGAGGTAGCAATCACAGCCTAGTGATTTAGGAGCCCAAAAAAAGCCCTTCAGCATAGGCACCAGCGTCATGAATAGCACATGGTGAGAGGCGCTTTGTTACAATTTTTCCACTGGGATCCAAGAACTTCAAATTAGTGATAATCCCAGTGATCACATCAGTTGACACGCTACTTTCCTGTACCATGATACCACTGAGACTGAATGATGGAAAGACTACTACTATTTTAGGAAATTATGAAGAGATGTAGAATACTTTTTACAGACATCCACATTTGTGTGAAATTCATAAGTATGGGAAAGATAAAATAACATGGTCCAATAATTCACATTCCTGGGTCTTGAAAATGTTTTGTGTTATGTTTCGGTAGCTGAGGAGAAACTGCAAAAAATAGCCAAAGTAGCAATACACCAGAGAGTCTGGAAACTATTGGATTGCAGTAACCTAAACTAACCGCCACACTAGAAGTAGCCGTGGAGCGTACCTACGGTGATCCTAGACGCCTCGTCACAGCCGGAGATAGCTACACCTAAAGGCAGAAAGATGAATGCTATCTGCCCCGGAGCAGAATCCCCAAAGAAATAGGAAGCCCCCGAACATGTAATGGGGGTTAGACAAGAAGAAAACATGGACACAGACAGAAAATAGAATGAGCAAACGCTGGGGCCCAATCTGTCTAGATAGAAACGTATAGGAAAGAATTCTGACTGCAACCCAAAAAAAAACCCTGACAAAAATACCAACACTTCTGATTAACAAAAAAACCTGAGATCACACAATCTCTACCACCTAAATCAGATCTCTGGTGTAACACACAGCAACACAGCAAATAAAAAGTGACAAAGGAACAAAGCAAAAATGCAAACACAAAATGAGCACAATTGCAGCGCAAGACCCGAAAAGGGGACCAGGCTGCAGACCACTGCAAGCAGCAAACCAGCAGTGAAAATCCAACAGAGGAAAAAAAAGCAAAACACTTATCTGAATGAGAGCAGGAAAGCAAGGTGTGCTCCAAGCAAGAGCAGGAGGAACAATTAATTACCGGCAAGGCTGCTGGGAACTCAGGTCACTTATATCATAGCATTCAGAGCCAGCTGAAGGCCATTCAGTAATTAGTTCATTACCCTCAGCAACCACCGGAGGGAGCCCCAGCTCAGAAGTCGCCTCCAAGGTATTGACAACAGTTTGGTATGTTAATAAACAAAGAAAATGTTAGAAGCGCAAGATATAGCTATGTAGTTTGCACAGTAAACAAATGTAAAAATTTGTATTCCTTAACCTGTTCTTATTACAGCATTCATTTGATAGTATGTGTAATGTTTACCTGGTGAGATGGATCCTCCAAGTCCCAGGTCCGAGTGGGCACACGGGCCACGGGTGTCAGTGCAGCAAGCAGTTTAGGCACGTGGAAAACAAGGCCTTGGCACATGAAGGAAACTCAGGACAGTAGTACAGGGGAGTGGAACAAACCAAGGATTGTTGTGCGTCAGTGTGTGGGAGCACATTTGGTTCAGCACACCAAACACTAGAGTCTTAATACCAAGACACAGGTGTTTGTCTTGCTGGGCACCTCATGGACCCAGGCATATCATTATTTGTGAGCACGCCGGACCACTTACAAAACCCAACGTGAAGCACAGCAGGTTTTTGCGAACCGTGGGGAAGGGAGTAGAGCCTGGGCCATGGACAGGTGCATAACAGCATGTAGGTATATAAAAATACCACACAACATAATGTTATACAGCAGATAGCCGTTGGATGAGAAGAGATTCCAACCAAAAGTAATATAAAAACATAATATTTTATTAATTATAAACATAAAAACATATCATATAAAAAGACAGGGCAAAAGGGGGGGGAGACACAGCATGAATATGCAAATAGCCTAGTGGGGATATCGAAATAACCAAATCTATAGTCAATTATATACAATAACCAGCAAAAGGGCAATAGCCTACATAATAATGTATAATTAAGAAAGTTCCAGAGACATTAGTGAAGGCTGGTTTATTAAATAATGGCAGGTTAGAGTGTCAAAGTGGCAATTATATAAATCCCCATTCATAGGCTAGAAAAAGAATGCGGAGTGAAGAATATGAAATAGCTAAGGTGCCAATGCATTTTCTGTATAGTATTAGTCCTGCATTTTATTACTTCACTTAACATCACATGCCTAGAAGAGTCATATAGCCTGACACACAAAGTTGCAATACATGAAAAAAGAGATATATTATCTAGTATAAAGGTGAGTCAGGAGTCAGTAGGACGAGCTGTGTTCTCCTCACACCCAATGGGCGCCTTTTCGCTGCTCGCTTCTTCTGGGGGCCTGTATAAAAATACCAATCGCCTTCTTCCGCTCTGTTACTCTTTTGACTCTTGTGACCTGAAATCAAACTAGCCTGTTTACACAGGACTTTATCGATAGACCAAAAGTCATTTTCTCAAAGTAAGTCTATGGAGCCTTGTTCTAAGTCTCATAAACTTAAAGTGGGAAAGCAGCACTGCCGGAAAAGCTGTACAATTGTTACATGGTATCAGAGTGGCGCTGGATAACGGAGTTGATGGAGATTGGTAAGTAATTTAATGTTTAGGAATAGGACTGAATACAAAATTTGATGAGACTTCTATTAAGCTGAGGTAATAAACACAGAATATTTACATAATTTTCCATTCACAGTTTTTATACTTTTTGTTTAAACAATTATTTAAAACACTTTTAATGTGTTCAGTTCACTACACAGTTTCTCATAACCTCAAGTATTAGTACAAGGCAATTATTCAAAAGAAGTACCCTTCAGCAGGGAAATAAAACAACAAGATATTTTCTGCTTGTTAATATACTATCATCCAATAGTTAATAGATTGTCGATTGGCTTGAAGGAAAATTCATAAAGCAGTTTCCTGGCAAATTAGATATGCAGACATTACGGGGGAAATGTATTACAACAGCGGTATTTTTCCCCATGTAGAAAGCACCTCAATAATGGATCGCACACCCTATTGGCCAGTTTGGGCTAGGAGAAAAACAAGTTTCTCTAAAGATAAATGGCAGACATTATTTTTAAATGAGTCACCATCCTTATGACTCGAAATCTAATGTTGCATTTATTAACAAAAAGTTGCAAAGAGGCTTTGGCCCCAACGCTACATTTTAAATGTGCTTTTGGAAAAAAAGCAGGCTTAAAGTTTAAGGACACATTCAGGGGAAATTTTATTTTTACTTAAATGTATTTCTTTAGTGCTAAAAATACTTTTCATAAAACATTTTTGACCGTTTGCTTTCTATAGGCTACTGCAGAAAAATAAAAACTGAAAATTTGTCAACCACCTGATTCTGACACAGAGTTTATAAACTCTTTTATCTGTCGTTTACTGAACTTTCTTCATCTGATTTATGATCACTTGAAATTTCAGCTCAACTGTACAGGCATAAGTCTCAACCAGAACAGGCCCAGTGGATTCTTAGTCAAACTTATTCTGCAGCCAGCTATGAGCAAGGAAACTTAGAGGATATAAAAGGCAAATTTTGCTACATTTTTAAACCCTTTATGACCTCTGACATATAGGTACGTCATAGGTTGCTTTCTTTGATGCAGGCTCCGCCACTGAGGCCGCATCTTTTCAGACACATGACAGCTGATATGAGGAGCTGTCATGTACCCCTAACAGCTACTTGTGGAATCGCGTCACAAATTCTGACCATCAGCACCCCTGTCACATGATAGCGGGGTGCCCATGGGTTGGCATGACAACCAGGGGCCTGAAGGAGACCCCCTTGGTTGTCATTGCAGATCTGTATGCTATGGCATTCATAGCAGATGATCATTTCTGTGACACATAGCAGAGCTGAACCCCCCGCTATGTGTAGCGCAAGCGGTCAGAAGATCACAGCCTCAAGTCTCCTAGGGAGACTGTAGAAACAAGAAAAGTTTAAAAAAGTTAATGTTTTTAAAAATATTAAAATTAAATATATAAAACTTCATATCACCGCCCCCTTTTTCCCCATTCACAATAAAACAATAAAAAAACGAAAAATAACCCACATATTTGGTATAGCTGCAGAAACGACTGATCTATTACAATGTAAAAAGAATTAATCAGATCAGTAAATGGCGTAACGAGAAAAAAAGAATCAAATCTCAGAATTAAGTTTTTTTGGTTACCACAATACTGCAATAATATGCAATGACAGGCAATCAAAACATTGTGTCTATCCCAAAATAGTATCAATAAAAATGTCAAATAAGCCCTCACCCAGCTCAAAATCCCAAAAAATGGAGACACTATGGGAATTAGAAAATGGCGCCATTTTTTTTTTTTTTACAAAATTTATATTTGTTTTTCACCCCTAAATAAAAAAGAACCTATACATGTTTGGTATCTGCGAACTCATGATGACCTGGAAAATCATAATTGCAGGTCAGTTTTAGTATTTAGTGAATATGGTAAAAAAAAAACACAAAAAACTATTGTGGAATTGCACGTTTTTTTTCAATTTCACCGCACTTGGAATTTTTTTCTCATTTTCCAGTACACGATACAGTATGGTAAAATCAATGGTGTTGTTCAAAAGTACAACTCGTCCCACACAAAACAAACCTTCTCGCGGCCATATTTATGGAAAAATAAAAAAAGTTATTACTCTGGGGAGAAAAAAATAGAAAATGAAAAAACAGAAAATCCAAAGGTCTGAAGGGGTTAAAAACCCAAATGCGAAAACAATTTTAACCCGAAATACATGACTTTACGTAAAAAGAAAAGTTCATATCTTTTAACTCCTTCACGATCTTTAGGTTTTTGTACATTGAAAGTCATGTTCTTGCCTTTAGTACCTGCATCTTTCCCCGCACACGATGACTGATTTAATCAGCCATCATGTGCCTTTAACAGCCGCTGGTGGAGTGCAGCACCACCCATTGCTGTTAACCTGTTAAATCCTGCTGTCAATCTCTGACAGTGGCATTGAGCACGAGCTAGCAAGGGTGCGCGTCACTCCATGCTTCCATCGGTGCGCCGTGAAGTAATCGCAGGGTGCTAATGGGTTGTCATGACTACCGGGGGTCTGCTGATGACTCCTGTGTTTGTCATTACGATGCTCCTGTGAACGCTGATCCGTGGCCAACTTTCATAGGAAATCGTGATTTCTTCTATACATAGCAGTGCTGATGCAAAACTAAAAAATACACATGTTGTAAATGGCATAATGAAAATAAAAAATTAAAAGAAAATGCAATGAAAGGCGATCAAAACATCATGTCTATCTCAAAATTATATCAGTAAAAACGTTAGCTCAGGGCACAAAAAATAAACCCTCACCCAGCACCAGATTCCGAAAAATAAAAATGTTATGGGTCTCGGAAAATGGTGACACAAGTGAAAAAAGATTTTATTACAAATTTCTTAATTTTTTTTTCACCATTAAATAAAAGAAAATTTATACATTTGGTATTTACATACTCATACTGACCTGAAGAATCATATTGCCAGGTGAGTTTACCATGGAGTGAAAATGCAAATAAAAAACAATTGTGGAATTGCATTTTTTTGCAATTTTAATGCACTTGGAATTTTGTCCTGTTTTCCAGTGCTCACATGATAACATGACTGATGTCATTCAAAAGTATAACTTGTCCCACAAAAAAAAACAAGCCCTCATATGGTTATATTGAATGAAAAATAAAAAAGTTATTAAGGCTCATGGAAGAAGGGGAGGAGAAAATGAAAATTAAAGAACGGAAAAATTAATGAATGCTAAATACTTTTATACATTCTGCACCAATCTAAATTTTCCTAATAGGGTAAATTAAATTTTGCTTGTTTATAGTCGGCCCTTTACGTACTGTATTGTAAGTCTATGTTCTCCAATATCTTTCTGATTGCTTTTCCTAGGTTCCATTTATTGTGAGCTTGCCATCCCCAGTCACTCCAGTCAGGGACTGGTCAAGGGCAGCACCTATGTTTCCCAGCCAGAACTTCAAACTATAAGGCCCCCTTCACATGTTCATTTTTCATGTCTGTATGCAGTCCCTTTTTAAGGACCGCAAATACAGACACACACACCCATTGTATTCAGTGATGGTGCTCATATTTCAGGTTTTCCACATGGACATGTGCCACCACCATTGAATATTGACCCCTCTCCCAGGCTTCCAACATCAACCTCAACCATATTACCCCACTTGCAACTGCACTAGGGCAAGTGGAAAGAGTGAGGCTAAGGCCAGTGTCACACTTGTGTGTGTGATGCGAGAAACTCACACGAGTCTCTCGCATCAACACCCTGCAAATGCCGCCGGAACTTGGACCGGAGCGAGCGGCTGCATGTATTTTATGCAGCCAACACTCTGGTCCGAGTGCCGCGGCAATTCTGGGTGTTTATGCGAGAGACTCGTGTGAGTTTCTCGCATCACACACACAAGTGTGACACCGTCCTAAGCGCCAGATTCCATGAGTTGTGCCATTTCTGGGGCAGTTGAGGGCTGATGTTGGTAGCTGTGAGCTGTTATTAAAGGGAATCTGTCACCCTAAATTGGCGGGATATTTAAATGATGGCAGTCAGGTCAGATGGGCGGTGTTTTGGGTACTTGCCTTAACATGTTGTTCACCGCTGTCTCCATAATTTCTGGGAATTGTAGTCGTTGCCCTCCATATAACGCGCCTGCGCATTGCAATCTTGAATTGCGCACGCGCTGTATGCTTTGCCCGCAGATTGCAATGCGCAGGCGCGTTATATGGAGGGCAACGACTACAATTCCCAGAAATAATGGAGACAGCAGTGGAACAACATGTTAAGGCAAGTACCTAAAACACCGCCCATCTGACCTGACTGCCATCATTTAAATATCCCGCCAATTTAGGGTGACAGATTCCCTTTAATAGCCTTGGAACATTTAGGGTTAATGGCTACTTTCCCAGATTATTAATAGCAGCCCCCAGTAGTCGGCTTTCCTGCTGCTTGTTATGAAAATTAAGAGGGAGCCCATGCCACTTTTTTAAAAATTATTTATTTAAAGATAAAAAACAGTGCAAAAAAACCACACAAAAACTGATTATATAGTAAACTGACATATTTCTATTACTATCTATCTATCTATCTATCTATCTATCTACTATCTATCTATCTATTGATCTATCTATCTATCATTTTAAAGACATAGCACAAAATCCTATGCTGCATTTCATTCTATATGTATCAAACTGACAGCACACTGGCAACACACAGACACACAAACATGGACAGCACACGGATTTCAAATATGTACACACATATGACACACAGACACGGACCATGGATCTCACCAGTACTGGTTTTTCCAGTATCAAAATCACCAGGATGTGTGAAGGAGGCCTAAGGCCTCCTTCACACATCCGGTGTGCGCCTGACGGCGCCCCCGGCATTTTGCCGCAGCGCCGCATCAGAAAACCTGATGCGCCGCTTGCGTTTTTTTTTGCATTGACTTGCATTAGCGCCGGATGGCGCCGCATGTCAATGCGTCGTATGCGATTTTGTCCGGATGCGGCGGAAATGTACATTCCGGCGGCCGGACAAAACGCAGCATGTAACGTTTTTTTTTTTTGCCGGATTCCCCTGATGTCTCCGGGCATCAGAAACCATCCGTCAAAAAAACGCATGAGGCGCAAGCGGCGCATCAGGTTTTCTGATGCGGCGCTGTGGCTAAATGCCGGGGGCGCCGTCAGGCGCACAACGGATGTGTGAAACTAGCCTAATACCGAAGAGTTTCGGAGAAAAATATACCTGGTTGCAATTGTGCAGCCAAGATCTGTATCATGCTGCCTCTGGTTTGGGCAACATGAATCAGCTGAGTTGTTCATTTTAAGGCCGGAGTCACACTAGAGAGAAATACGGACGAGTGCTATGCGATAAAACATCGCATAGCACTCAGACCAGTATTAATCTATAGGGCAGCTCCCATCAGCGTATTCTTTCTCTGCCGCATTATACGTGCGAGTGAAATCGCAGCATGCTGCTATTTGCAGCGTATATTGGATGTGTCTTGCCAATGTAAGTCTATGGGTGCGAGAAAAAAACAGACACCACACTGACCATCAGTGTGACTTGCTAGAAATACGCAAAATATTTAGACTTGAGAGTCCTCAGTGGTTGATACCTTTTAATGGCTAACTGAAAAGATGGTAACAAATTGCAAGCTTTCGAGACTACTCAGGTCTCTTCATCAGGCGAAGACTAATACAACATCTGAAGAATCACATATTTATACACAACACAGCACAGAAAAAATGCAATAAGATAAGACAAGTGACGTGAAGCAGAACTGTCATTATGGCAGAGGGATGAACATAAATATTGGAACAGTGCATAGATAAGGAGTGTGAAAGTTTTATTGCCCTCTGATTGGAGTCTGCTATTGTGTTTTGATGCCCCTAGAAGGTCAGAGAAGCAGATTCCTTAATTGATGTAGAAAGACATGAATCCGTGTGATATATTCATTCCAGCACTAAGAGTGTCAAAGGTCATCATAAGCTTATATTCCCAAACCTTTCTATCTCTCTCAGATTTAAAGTTAGATTTTAATACAAGTAATTCCATGTCCATAATGTTATGACCGGGCATACAAAAGTGTTTTGCCACAGGTAAATCCATTCTTTTTTCTCTTATTGTGTGGTGATGAGAATTCATCCTTGTTCTCAGTTTTTGCCCGGTCTCTCCCACATATAGACCCCCAGATGGACATTTAGTACATATAATTAGGTACACCACATTAGATGTGATGCAGCTGAAAGTACCTGGCATCTTGTAGTCCTGATGTGAGTTGGGGATCTTTATCTTGTCCGTGGTCATTATAAATGGGCAGGTTTTGCATTTCTTCTGGTTGCAAGGAAAGGTTCCTGCAGCTGTTGGGGAGGACAGGGAGCTTCTGACAATGATGCTTCTTAGATTTGGGGCTGCCTAAAACACAGTAGTGGGGGGTCTGGAAATATGGATGTCCCATGGATGTCCCATCAGGCCTCGGGCCTACTACCGCTACATTGATGACATTTTAATCATCTGGACGGAGTCTGAGCAACAGCTAAAGGCGTTCCATGAACAGTTCAACCAATTTCATCCCACCATCAACTTAACACTTAACTACTCCAGCACTGAAATTAACTTTTTAGACACCACCATTAAGCTAAAGAACAATGAAATAGAGACATCCCTGTATCAGAAGCCAATCGACCGTCCGACATACCTTAAATGGGACAGTTTCCATCCAAAACACATAAAAAACTCTATTGTCTACAGCCAAGCCATCAGATACAATCGTATATGTTCCAACCCTATTTATAGAGATGAACACCTTATTCGCCTCAGAAAGACCTTTTTGAACCAGGGCTACCATCCAAGAACAATTGAAAACCAACTTACAAGAGCCACCAGAATATCAAGGAATCACCTGCTACATTACAAAGCTAAAGAAGAAAATAACCGGGTGCCTCTAGTGGTCACCTACAATCCAAATCTGGAGATGCTAAGGGGAGCTGCACGGAAACTACAACCTTTACTACAAAAAGATGCCTGATTACAATCCATATTTCCAGACCCCCCACTACTGTGTTTTAGGCAGCCCCCAAATCTAAGAAGCATCATTGTCAGAAGCTCCCTGTCCTCCCCAACAGCCGCAGGAACCTTTCCTTGCAACCAGAAGAAATGCAAAACCTGCCCATTTATAATGACCACGGACAAGATAAAGATCCCCAACTCACATCAGGACTACAAGATGCCAGGTACTTTCAGCTGCATCACATCTAATGTGGTGTACCTAATTATATGTACTAAATGTCCAACTGGGGGTCTATATGTGGGAGAGACCGGGCAAAAACTGAGAACAAGGATGAATTCTCATCGCCACACAATAAGAGAAAAAAGAATGGATTTACCTGTGGCAAAACACTTTTGTATGCCCGGTCATAACATTATGGACATGGAATTACTTGTATTAAAATCTAACTTTAAATCTGAGAGAGATAGAAAGGTTTGGGAATATAAGCTTATGATGACCTTTGACACTCTTAGTGCTGGAATGAATATATCACACGGATTCATATATTTCTACATCAATTAAGGAATCTGCTTCTCTGACCTTCTAGGGGCATCAAAACACAATAGCAGACTCCAATCAGAGGGAAATAAAACTTTCACACTCCTTATCTATGAACTGTTCCAATATTTATGTTCATCCCTCTGCCATAATGACAGTTCTGCTTCACGTCACTTGTCTTATCTTATTGCATTTTTTCTGTGCTGTGTTGTGTATAAATATGTGATTCTTCAGATGTTGTATTAGTCTTCGCCTGATGAAGAGACCTGAGTAGTCTCGAAAGCTTGCAATTTGTTACCATCTTTTCAGTTAGCCATTAAAAGGTATCAACCACTGAGGACTCTCAAGTTTAAATATTTTTCTATCTACTGGCTAATACGGTACTAAGATACACATCTTTCCTATATAGAAATATGCAAGCATTTTATAGGTCATTTTCATGCCGTGAATCCATTATATGTCCATTTTTCAAGTCTGAGATAAAATCACGGCATACTGATGTCACACGGATACTTAGATGCGAGGAAATCGCATCCTCGCATTGCAAACGGATTACATACGGATCACTGTTTTGGAACATTTGTGTGATTCTCGGCCGTCAAAATCGGACCGATTTTTTATACGTTAAGTGTGACTCCAGCCTAAAGCTGCAACTATTAACCTCTTACTAACATCTTCCGAATATAGATGTGAGCTCACCCATACCTGGAAGGTAATGGTTGTGTGTTAGGGCTCTGGCACACGACCATGAAAATTAGACGAGAGTGCTATCCGAGAAAATCGGACCACACTCTGATCACCAGATCAGAAAATCAGATCTATTTTCTCAGATTAGAGAAAAATGGTTTTGTGACCCTAGCTGCCTCTTAGGGAATGTGCAGACGTTCAGTAATAGGCATCGCTTTGAACGCAGCACATGTTCACTGCGTCAAAAGCGCCGCCAGCTATTGATGGCAAGTGAATCCACTTGTGTTCATTGAACCGTGCGGAATCACCACGTCCAATGCATTGTACGGGTGAAATTTATCTTGTGGAGACTCGCATCTCCACAACATTAATAGACATGCTGCGGTCTGGAAAGACGCGCTGCATGTCTGTCTCCGAAGGTGAGCCGCGGGCATCTGTGGACGCATAGTGGACATGGAATTTCTTGAAATCGAATCCACCATGCTGTAACATGTGGACGCTATGCATTGGACGCTGCGCGTTGGAAGCTGCACAAGTACTTAGTGTCCAACATGCAGCATTTACTGACCGTGTGCACCTACCCTAACAGCCGCTGGTGGAGCGAAGCTCCTCCCACAATTGTTAACCTGTTAAATGCCGCTTTCAATGATTGACAGCGGCATTTACAGTGCTTCGGAATGCGGGTGCATCTTTCTATGCTTCCATCGATGCCTCCTATGAGGTGATTGCGTGGTGCTGATGGGTAGCTTTGACAGCCCGATGTCAGTTGTTGCTTATCATTACAGAGCTTCCTTGAAACCCAGCCTGTATCCGGGCTTCAAAGGAGACCGTGGTTTTTATTATATGCAATTTTATTAGATGCAGCGATGCTATGGTATTGCTGTTGTATTGCAGCGGGGTGGATGCAGTGTGACAGGCAGTGACCACAGGGAAAGTTCACAGCAAAATGTGTTTAATGTCAAAAACTCACACAAGTGTGCAGCACTCGGTATCCTCTGGATCACAGCCGAGAAACGAGACAGTCCATAAATGCGACCGGTTGACCTGGGCGATTGCACCACTGTATCCCGCTGTGGGGTGCCAGGAGTTCACTCTGCTGGGCACTGTGTTAGGCCGGGGTCACACTTGCAACCGCAATGTGAGAAACTCGCTCGAGTCTCTTGCCTCAATACCAGGCACTGCCACTGGCACTCGGACTGGAGCGTTCAGCTGTATAGAAATACATGCAGCCATACACTCTGGTTACGAGAGCCGGCGGCAGTGCCGGGTATTGAGTCGCAAGTTTCTCGCATTGCAGTCGCAAGTGTGACCCCGGCCTTGTTCTCACATAGGCTAAGCTTTTGTAGAGCTGACTGCTCTGCTCACTGCAAACTCCACACTGACACACCTAAACCCTTCCTGCAGGGTTTTCTAAACTGGAATCTATGGCCATGGGCCACTTGTAAGATCCGGCCAGGAGGAAATGGACCGGCTCTACTACGTTCCTGCAGTCTGTTTAAAAAATAAAAGCCTATACCGGGTTTTCCTGAACAATGCCTTGGCCAAGCAGCTTGACCGGGTTCATGCTTAGGCCGGCGTCACACACAACCACAAAAAATCGGTCCGTTTTAGACGGTCGATTGTCGGATCAAAATGCAAACATCACACATCCTTCTGTCATCCGATTTTCCTTCAAAGATGCGATTTAGTCGCATGTGTGTGTACCTTGTAACATCCGATTTTCATCCGACTTGCGAGAATTTCTCGCAGGCTTGCAAAACTGACATATAATGGATCCAAAAGAATAGTATTTCAATCACAAAAAAAAGAATAGATATATACACATAGAACACATATATATATATATATATATATATATACATGTCATAGTGACATGTATATATACATATATTTATAGTTCCTAGACTTCTACATACTGTTATAGCCGCTAATTCAATTGCCGGCTTTTGTGAAATCACAGAAGCCGACATGAAATGATACATTGTTTCCACACAGTTAACCATGTCATTTCCTGTATTTTGATATTTGTTTAGAACTTACAATTACATGAGTGTATTTGTGCTAAATTTCAGACATGTAGGGGTTAATTAAAGGTGTAAATTCGTTGTCAAAAAAATGCGTGGGCTCCCGCTGTATTTTCTCCACCACACAGACAAAGCAAGCGAGTGGGGCAGATAATAATAGCCTAGGGAGGGTACTTTTTTTTGTGCCCCCCCTGGCTACTAACATCTGCCCCCAGACACCCCAGAAAGGGCAAATCTATAATTAGATTCGCCCTTTCTGGCACTTTGCCCGTCTATTCCCATTGCCCTGTAGCGGTGGCGAATGGGTTAATAATCTCACCTTAATGTCACCTTAGTATTGAAAGGTGACCTTAAGGCAGGTTAATAATTGAGAGCTGTCAATTAGACAACTATCAATTATTAATCCTATTGTATGAAAGAAAAATCAAACACACACAGTTTAATAAAAAAGAAGTTTAATGAAATAATCACACAGTTTTTGACAATATTTTATTTTCCTGCTAAAACCATTTCCTGTAATAAAAATAAAATAAAAAATCAAAATGATTCTTACCAATCCGATGTACAGTCAGGTCCCACGCTGTAATCCATCAGAAAGGGTTAACAGGTTACAGGTCGCAGAGAGCTAATAATGCTGTCTCAGACCTGTATTCCCCTGAATGAATAAGTTACTCTCCCAGCGAAAGGAGAGGAATAGATTCATGAATGGAGCTTAATTGATTTATTGGCAATTTAACTTTAGTGACCTGACCTAAGGTGAAAGTGGACACAATCAATTAAGCTTCATTCATTAAACACATCCTCTCCTGTCGCCAGGAGAGGAACTTATTCATTCAGGAGCTTTGAGCTGAGCATGCAGGATTACTTGCACTGCTTGGCTCAAAGCTAGTTAACCCTTTGTGAAGGATTACAGCGTGGGACGTGACAGATTGCCAGATAGGTAAGAATAATGTTGTTTTATTATTTTATATTTATTTTAGAAGAACAAGGGCTTCGAACGGATTAAGACTTAAATAAAAGATGGTCAAAAATATGTGTTTTTATTTCATTAAAATTATTTATTCTTAAAGTGTGTGTGTGTTTTTTTATTTACTTCAATAGGATTAATAATTGATATTTGTCTAATTGACAGCTCTCAATTATTAACCTGCCTTAAGGTCACCTTTCAATACTAAGGTGACATTAAGGTGAGATTATTAACCCATTCGCCACCGCTACAGGGCAATGGGAATAGACGGGCAAAGTGCCAGAAAGGGCGAATCTAATTATAGATTTGCCCTTTCTGGGGTGTCTGGGGGCAGATGTTAGTAGCCAGGGGGGGCACAAAAAAAAAGTACCCTCCCTAGGCTATTATTATCTGCCCCCACTCGCTTGCTTTGTCTGTCTGGTGGAGAAAATACAGCGGGAGCCCACGCATTTTTTTGACAACGAATTTACACCTTTAATTAACCCCTACATGTCTGAAATTTAGCACAAATACACTCATGTAATTGTAAGTTCTAAACAAATATCAAAATACAGGAAATGACATGGTTAACTGTGTGGAAACAATGTATCATTTCATGTCGGCTTCTGTGATTTCACAAAAGCCGGCAATTGAATTTGCGGCTATTACAGTATGTAGAAGTCTAGGAAATATAAATATATATATATATAACATGTCACAATTACATGTATATATATATATATATATATATATATATGTGTTCTATGTGTATATATCTATTCTTTCTATTCTTTATTAAAGCTGTCAGTGTGATTTTACAGTATAGCCGGGGATGAATTGCCGGCTTTTCTAAAGGACACCGATGCGATTTCATCGCAAGTCACACATGCGGTCCGTTTGTAATCAGATTTTTCATCGCTCCCATAGACTTGCATTGGCGATAGTCGACCCACAATCGGTAACAATCGCAGCATGCTGCGATTGCACACGGACGTTTAAAACGGACCACAAAAAATCTGATACTGGGAGCTGCTCCATAGATTAACATAGGGCAGACTGCAATACGATTTTTCATCGCATTGCAGTCGTCCGATTCTGTCGCCAGTGTGACGCCGGCCTTACTTTCATTTTACCTTGTGACTCACAGGCATCCTGCCGTGGCCACAAAGCACTCCAGTGGGTCTAATACACTTCTGAGCGCATCCTGGGGGGACACATAGCGACCCTCGTAAATAACACCAGTCTCTGCCTCACACTGTATATAGTACAAGTGATCAGAGGATCACAGCTTCAAGTCACCTAAGGGGATCATAAAATATAGTGAAAAGTAATAAAAAAAAGTTTTAAAAATTAAGAAAAAATATAAAAAAAAAAAAAAAAGTTCAAATCACCCCCATTTTCTCTTTTTAAAAATACTGATAATACGTTTTTTTTAAATACACATATGTGGTATCACCGCATCCAGAAAAGTCCAGAAAATCTAAATATAAAAAAAATTAACCTGATTGGTAATCACCATAAACAGAACAAAATTAAAAGCGCCAAAATTGCATTTTTTTGGTAGCCTCAATACCACAAAAAATTCTGTAACAAGTGATCATAATGTGATAACTAAATATAGTTTAAATGGGATCAATAAAAAAATTGTCTCACCCTACAAAAAATAAGCCTTCACACGGCTCTATTGACCAAAAAATAAAAACACTGCAGGTCGCGAAAAATTATGAAACAATCAAAAACTTTTTTTTTTGCAAAATTTATATTTTTTTACCACTGAAATAATTTAAAAAAACTGAACAAGTTTGGCACCGCCGTAATCGTACTGATCAGAAGAATCATATTGCTTGGTCACTTTTACTACACAATTTACTGTATGTCGTAAAAACAATTAATAAAAGAACTATGTCACCGCACTTGTACTTTTTTCCCATTTTCCAGTAGACTACGTGGTAATATGAAGGGTATCATTCAAAAGTACAACTCATCTTTCAAAAAATAAGCCCTCATATGGCTATGTGGACAGAAAAATAAAAAAACTTATGGGTCTTGAAAGAAGGGGAGGAGAAAATCTTATTTGTGTTGAATTTTTACTAGTTTAATAAACCAGCAAACTCAAACATATTGCAATTCACTTTGCTCGAATCAGCAAAATTGGCAGCTATCACATTACATGTTAAGGCACAGCCAACCAGGAAGGACTATAATGGCCTGTATAAAAACAGAAGCAGGGAATGTAGCAGCCATTTTGAGATGAATCTGTAAAGTGAGAGAATATCACTGCTCAAAGCATAGCAATATAGGAAGAGAAAGCCATAAAACAGTGAGCAAATTCTATACAATGACAGCACAGCAGCATAAAACAATTACCATGTGTTTAACCATAGCCATATACAGAATGATGAAGTTGCTTTTACATTAGTAAGATTGTGTTTGTGTTAAAGAGCTTGAAAGGAATTGGACACAGTCCTAGGAGACCTCAATGTTACACACATCTTTTCGGGCCAATTGTGCTACTTATGACTTGCAAATAAAATATTTTTGAAAAATTTGGCTAAGCTGGCAAATGGGAATTGCAAAAGATTTGCTCATCTCTTACAACTATGCTTAGGATATACGTTTCCTAAGAATCACTGCAGAGGTACCCTCATGTACATTCTCATTTTCCCAATGTAGTGAACCCAATTTGAGATAATGAAAGATAAAATAAAGCACAATTCATAAGCTTTATAATTACATATTGGGGGTCAAACAACTTTGTCTCTACAACAACTAAGAAATTACAGTGATAGTATGCCCTTTACTTGCAAGTATTTACTTTTAGAGATTTTACAGATTTTACTTTTACCAGGAGGAATTATTCTTTCTAAATACTATTAGAGAATTATCAAACAAGTAAAGGCTCTATTATGTAAAGTAAAACAAGCTCCCAAATGGCGTCTTTGTGGTATTGTTCCTTGTGATGACTAATTTTCTATCCGTAAAATCTTGTATCTGATAGAATCACACAATAACAGGCTTTTCTGCATTTGATCTGTGTCGACAGCAGGGACATCTGTTGGGGTTACATGCAGTATAACAGATGTTCCACGATAAAGAGAGTAGGTAAATCTTTGGGAGAAATATGCTATACGGAGTGCATGGTTGAGCACCTCGGCAGTGACTGGTGTACATTATGTGATAATGTGATTCCTTGCTGGAAGGTTTGGTACTCTTTGATGCTGTGTTCACAAAAGGTAACAGAACCTCTTCTTCACGCAACTGCCGTCCAATCCATAGGCATGCTGTCTGGCATCCTATAGAAGCCATCTGTGTTGTTGGTACTTTACTGAGCTGAGATACGGCAGGTGCTTGCAAAAGTGTTAATGGTGCTTTCCTATTTAGCAGGCACAAGGAGTCATAAATTGCGTGTGTGGGGTTGTTATTTGACATTTTATAATGTCTTATTCTTACATAATTTAAATTTGACCTAAAGCATTCATTAATATATTTAGGTCAAGAGAAGACATCATTGCACTTGTTTTCATACTACATGTATTTAAGAGCTCCTTTACAATCATGTTACAATTATATTCTAGCTATTTCATTTTCTCCCTGTTTTGCTTGAAAGATCTTGGACTCGTGATATCTTTTTATCACATAATACCAATTTGCATGTGTTCAGTTTGTATCATATAGTTTTAATGGATTGCACAAAAGTGACAAGGTTAGGGGTCTATATATGGTATCTTCTTCTTATAACAGAGCCACAACAGATATGCAGCATTCATTTACAATGAATACTGATAGACCGGCCAAGTTACAATGAGATCCTTCAAGTTTGCGTGAAGGTACCGGTATTTTAGTGTTGCAGACTACTCTATTCTTTTTTAAATCAATCCCGGGATCCCCGACAGACTAGTGTAAACACAGTCTTATGTGGACTAAACAAAGTTCATACATTCAAATGATATGAAACTATATTTGTCTGTTTGGGAGCTCATTGTCTGTCTATGATTGATTTACTGTATTATGTACCTTATTTTCTTACCTTATTTCTTTTGCCTATTCTCTTCACCATAAACGACCCTTAGTTTGACCCTAGTCATGACTCGCGGATAAGCTGTGAGACAGGGTAGTCAAGAAGTCCAAGGTCAAAGCCAAGAGAGTGTGTCATAGAGGGGTGAGACAAAGGCGTAGTCAGAAAACAGCACTAGGTCAATATTCCAAGAAGGTAGCAAATCACGAAAAAAAAGGCAAGGCAAACAGATTGTCAAGACAAATGCTGGGTCGAACAGCTAAGATCAGTCAGAATACCAGACAAGGAGCACAACAAGCACACACATCATGAGAAAAGTTACGAGCAATTGGCAGCCATCAAAGGCAGAGAGGTGATTAATTAGCCATGTAGTTTTTCTGGACAAGAGACACATGGATGAAGACTCGGCACAACCTGGTCTTGATTTGACAGCCTAACTGTCACTCCAGACACTGACAGCTCAGCATGCCCCAGCATCCGACTGGATGGCCGAGCTCTCCATCACCGTACTGACAGCTCATCACACCCCATTCCTAGATTGTATGGCAGAACCGTCATTCACTGCATCGAGACACTCACGAAGAATCGTGACACTTAGCATAAATACAGAATTTGTCACTGATCTTAAAACTTTTGATTTAATATTCACATAATTTACTCATTACATACTGTATGTAGTAGTTAAATGGGTTTTCTGGCACTTTAATATTTTTATGGTAGGCCAACAATATCTGATCAGTGAAGGACTGACTCCTGACACCTCTGCTGATCATCTGACCGAAAGGGACTTTGGCACCTCATTGATTACCAAGTACAAGGTTCTACGTTTGGTAATGGCTCTGTCTTGTGCTGTAGCTCTCTTCAGTTTAGTCTCAATTAAGTGAAAAGAGTGAATGAGACACAGCTCCTAGCAAGTGTGTATGCAGCTGTGTTTATTAGAGATGAGAAGATCATTTGAAATTCAAATTCACTGGTTTCACTGAATTTTCCCCCAAAAATCGCAACACTGAAAAAACTTGTCCAGAAAGAGAGAAAACAAAGGCGCTAGCAAAAGATCCGTTGAAGCACAGACAGCGCGAAACGGACGTTGTCCCATGAAGTGTCCTACCATTCTCTCGCCTCAACATTTTTACAAAATTTAAATAAAGGAACGTTTTACATGGAGGGTGAGTGCCACCTTTTTTCTCTTTCTGGACATTTATTAAACTCCTTTTGTCAAAAAGACCGGTATCTTCATGCAGGCTTTATGAGGTAATTTGCAGTGACAGAAAATGGAATTTTCTCTTGTCTTGCGGTAGTGAAAAAACTTGAATTGCCCTGAACATACATGTACAACACGCTGAGGTCCCTTAGATGAGTATTGAATCTGTTTTGATCTCTATAATGCATAGTCTTATTAATGTCGATGTGACCTCAAACTATCTGGCTAAGTAAAAATAACTGATAACCTAACTGGTGATAAATGACAGGCAATTTAAAAACACACTGCAGTGTCAACTATTTAAATGGTCCAAAAATTAATCCTTTTTGGTGGGGCAGACTCAGTGTGGCTTTTTCATAAACACACACGTACAAAAATTACCTATTTCAGGAGTATCAAGAGCTATGATTTTTTGCTAAATAAATAAGAGATAGTGTTTTCACAATCAGTCCAAAAATTATCGCTTTACTAATGGAGACAAAACAGGTGTACTATTTTGAATGTGAAAAATAATGACTTCTTCACTATGAGTTAAAAAATATCCATTATTAGGATATGCAACTGGTTTGCTGCTCACAAAATAATTAAGCAATTATTAAAGATTTTTTTAAGCCTTCCAAAATTTACTCCTTTTTGGGAGCAAAAGAAGGCTAGCTGTTTTCAAAGTAAAAAAGGAATGGCTTGTCATCAAGCTTTCATAAAATTATCCCTATTTGGAAAGATGTTTCACCCTCAAGACAGTACGCTTCACATCAGCTGTACATTATAGCTATTAAATGCAGTGTGCAGCCAAGAGATGTGTGGCTTATGTGACTATGCAGTGGCAGCAGCGAAACTACATGGTAGAGAATTATAATGGAGCAGGCAAGGGAATTTGTGGCAGTGCACAGCCAGCATCGGCAGCCCCAACAGCAGTTGTACAATATAATGACATGATGGACAGGGACTAGATACCCGGCTGAGCAGGCAGATTGTATGGCTGATTTAATCATTGTCATCAGCCATAGGTGAATGAAAGTTGGCACTGATTAATTTTGACTTGTATAAGATTTTCCACACTAGTTGAGGAAAGCTGTTCTGCTTGGGTGTGACAATGACAGTACACTGGAGACTATTTATATCAGTATGCCCTTTGAAAACTGTCACTTTTTTCCTCAAGTCCAATCTGCTGAGCCAGAAATCTAGGATTCAGAGTTCAGGGAGCCTGCCAAAAAAGGACACAATGCATGGCATGACAAAATCTGGCTGTTCTGGTGGTGCAACTTTATTTGCTAGGGGCAATCAGTTGTTGCATCGGTCAATAAACCATTTGGTTCATCATGTCAGATATTAAATTTGGTGCTGCTGTTGCTGCTGCCTTAGGTATTTGTAAAATTGTTAATTTTCTGAAAGTGCAGTTATGAAATTCAAGGATTTTTGGTTTGATAATTTTATACTATTTTGCCATTTCAGACAATTTGTCACTTTCTAACCTGCCCTCCATGTGGACTGTAAATGTAGATAAGTGTTAACTCTGAAGAGAATCAAGAAGGGTCTCTTGGTCAGACCTTGGTCAGACATATGGTCAGCAACTGTTTGCTGTGCAAAAGCTGTACAGAATAGGGAACACAGATTTTCCTGGTTATATGCCAATTCCTCCGGTCAAAAAATTATTAACAATTTGGGAAAAATTGATAATTTTTCACTTATGAAATTCAAATAATTTTGGTCTGATTTTTAGCAGTTTTTCCCTTTCCACAAAACGATAGCTTGGCATTACAACAAAGCCTGGCATTCCAATCATGTTCTCAATCTTCTCTGGCCCCATGTCATCTTAGTACAGAGGCTGATTGCTCATCTTCTCTAAAAAAACAACAGGAAAAAGTTGTTTTTCTGTAGTATGTCCTTTAGCCCATGGGGTGCAATGAGTTAGGGGACTATGGGAAGAGCAGAAACAGGTATCATTGATGAAATGTAATTTTCACTATGTACAACATTTAGGCCGGAGTCACACGCAACTACAAAAAATCGGACCGTTTTAGTCGGTCGATTATCGGAGCAAAATGTAAACATCACACATCCGCCTGGCATCCGATTTTCCTTCAAAGATGCGATTTAGTCGCATATGTGTGTGCCTTGTAACATCCGATTTTCATCCGACCACCGTTTTTTTGTTGCAGCTTACCAAAAAGTACCAATAACGGTTTTGAGGCCTGATACTCATTTAAATCATCAGGCAGACCTATATTTAAGTGCTCTGCTACAGGTGTGACCCTTCCACCTTTGCACTGGTGTCATTTTGTTCCTTTTGCTTAGTGCTTTCTAGCTGCTTTATCCAAACATGAGCGACACACTCAGATTTACTCCCACTGAGCGTGTGCTGTTCAATTGGGTTATATCCAGACGTTTTGGGGAGCCATATCCTGTAATAGCAGATTCCAGAAGACGCAGAAGAATGTGGGTACATCCACTTTTGACAAGAAGGATAACTAAAGGCCATTTTAACCACCTATATTTGTCACTGCGTAGGCATGGAGATAAGTTTTTCCAATATTGTCGAATGAGCATAGCTACCTTTGATACGTTGCTTGACATTGTGCGCCCTGGGATCACATTTCAGGACACCAGGATGAGAAAAGCAATTTCTGCAGAGGAACGCCTTCTCCTAACAATAAGGTATGTGTGTCAACGATATGTTGATGATGTTTGCCTCGACATAGTCACTTTGGAAGTGTTTGAGCACACTTCTTGGAAAGTTATAATGTGAGTAATGTATTTCTCAAGCTTACCTATCTAAATTATTGCCTTTGGTGTATTCCACAGAAGGCATGGCTTGTAATCTAATTTCCAGCATGTGTGCTCTAAGAAACTAAAGCATTGTAAGTGTTGTGCATGCTGTGTTTGTTGTTTTTGGTGCTGATTTCTCCATGTTCTATGTTCTATGTGTGTTACAGGTTCCTTTCTACTGGCATGTCCTACGCTGCTCTGCACTTAGAGTTCTTAATAGGGCGATCAACAATTTCAGGCATTGTGCGGTCAACTTGTGTGGAAATTTGGAACAGACTACATGAAGACGTCATGCCTGAGCCAAAAATGAGTGACTGGTTGAGGATAGCACAGGGTTTTTCTGAAAATTGCCAGTTTCCACACTGTATAGGAGCCCTGGACGGCAAGCACATACGTGTTCGTAAACCTCCTAACTCAGGCTCCCAATTCTTCAATTACAAACAATATTTTTCCGTAGTTTTGTTGGCCTTGGTCGACACAAACTACAGGTTTATAATTGTAGACATTGGGGCCTATGGAAGGACTGGAGACTCAAGAGTCTTCAATACTTCCATAATGGGTAGGCGGATACGCAATAACCAACTGGACCTACCACTAGCAAGTCAACTTACAGACTCTATTCCAGAACATGTGCCTTATGTTATAGTTGCAGATGAGGCATTTCAATTAACCCGTAATGTAATGAGGCCATATCCCCGTCGCTATCTCACCCATCGGCGTAGAATATTTAATTGTCGCCTGTCACGTGCTCGGCGGCTGGTGGAGTGCACATTTGGAATTCTTAGTGCTAAATGGCGGGTACTTCAATCTGCAATTCAACTCAGTGAAGACAATGTTAATGTGGTCCTCAAAGCATGTGTGGTCCTACATAATTTTTGTAGAATCCATGAATGCTCCTCACAACATGTGGGTGAGTTAGCCTCTGTGAATGTGTCTTTGCCTATGTCACCACCCATCCATCCCCGTCGTCCACCTTCAGGCCTAAAAGTACGTGATGTGTTCACTCAATATTTTTTGTCCCCTGAGGGTGCTACTGCCTGGCAAGAGGAGGCATTATTACACATGTAGTGTGCCTATGTTGCTCTGTCATAAAGATATTTATGCTCACTTAATTGTATATGTTGTGTTTGTTTTGGTGTCATATTGTGTGTAAGTTAGGCAGACCATCACATATTTAAATAAACAGCTACTATTGAAATAATCACATACAATCAATGCGACTCAAAACATTTTTTTATGTATTAGGTCATGTTTTGTCGCTGTAAACATAATGAAAATGACTAATGTGTCATAAACTGTATTCAAATATTTCCTGAGAAACTTGCAGCAGTAAAACAAAGTAGAATGTTCATAACTTCAAACAAATAACAAAAAAATACATTACACCTATAACTGGTGGTAGGTGTGGGGTGATGAAGGTGGAGGGCCAGATTGTGAGGGCTGCCTAGACTGCTCTCCAGCCACTGTGTCACCATGAGTGGTGGCTGAGTGTAATGTATGTGGTACAGTTCATATAGCGTCTTGTGCTTGGGTGCGATGAAAATACATGAGACACAGGTTTGATATAGAAAGTCTTGTATTACTTCATACAAGTTGGCAAAAATAGTCACACAGTTTGCAGACACAGAAGCAGGAGACACAGCAGGCCAGAGTAATCTAAGCTCAGCAATCACTCTACACAACAGGTTCAGGATCTTCTTCTCTGTTACCGTAAGTCCATGCAAACGTGGGTCTTTCAAAGAGCAGGGTTCAGAGTCCACAAGTGCTTCAGAGTTCCTCAGTAGGAATAGCTGGAGTACAAGGTCCAAGGCTTTAGGAGTCAGGTCACAGGTTCACTGCAGGCTAGATTCTGAAGCACTGATTGCTCAGCTGTGGCTGCTTAAGAAGCAAAAGGAGAGAATCAGGGCGGGAACATGCAAGCTGGAAACTCCATTTTGACTGAGGGCAAGATAGCTGCAGCAAGACAGAAAGTAAAATGGCTGACGAACAAACTGAGTTTCAGGAACATGTACACAGAACCTTACATTACTCCCCCCTTAGGGACAACCTCCGGATGACCTCAGGCCAGGCTTGTGTGGGTACCTCTGATGAAACTGACGGAGCAAGCGAGGAGCATTAACGTTATTGACTGGTTCCCATGAGTTGTCCTCCACTGGGTAGCCCTGCCATTTAATCAGATATTGTAACTGATTTCTATACAACCTGGAATCTAAAATCCTTTCCACCACAAATTCTTCCTGACCATCGACTAGCACTGGGTCAGGGCAAGGAGAAGAACGTCCAGGAAACGTATTGGGTGTCGCAGCCTTTAGTAGGGATACATGAAAGACAGGGTGAATTCTCATAGTTCTGGGCAGTTGAAGACGACAAGCAACGGCACTTATAATTTTACTGATTTTATAGGGTCCAATGTACTTATGTCCCAACTTAGACGATGGAATCCTTAACTTAAGATTTCTGGTTGACAGCCAGACCAAGTCTCCTACCTTGAAAGCTGGTGCAGGTTTACGAAATTTATCTGCTGCTTTCTTGTACCTTTCCTGAGCCGATTCCAGATTCTCCTTTAGAAGATCCATATTCTTCTGTAAAGACGTGATTCTTTCAGCCACTGCTGGTAAAGGCGTTTCTATGGGAAATCGTGGTAGAATGTTTAGGATGATAACCTAGATTAGAGTAAAAAGGAGACTGCTTAGTGGAGGCACTCTGAGAGTTGTTATACGAGAACTCAGCTAATGGAAGTAGATCCACCCAATCATCCTGTAGGTGGCAGATAAAGCAGCGGAGATACTGCTCCAGGGTTTGATTGGTTCGTTCGGTCTGCCATTAGTCTGGGATGAAAAGCGAAGAAAGGTTTACTTTAATGTCCAATGCTGCACAGAAATTTTGCCAAACCTAGAAGTGAATTGCACCCCTCGATCCGAAATAACCTCATCCGGTACTCCATGTAAGCGAAACACATCTTTAATCATCAAATCTGATGTCTGTTTTGCAGTGGGTAAGCCGACACAAGGGATAAAATGAGCTGCCTTTGTTAGAGGTCAACCACCACTAGAATGGTGTTCTTCCCTTGAGAGGTTGGTAACTCCACAATGAAGTCCATAGAAATGGATCCCCACGGGCGGGACGGGGTGGGAAGAGGCTGTAACAGACCAGTTGGTGAGGAGCAAGGTGTTTTGCATCTTGCACAGACTTCACATGAAGTGACATAGTTTAAAACATCCTTCCTGCAAGTGGGCCACCAAAAGAAACGAGAGAGAAATTCCTGTGTCTTTAGAATTCCTCTATGCCCAGCTATCTTGGAATCGTGAATGAGTTGCAATACTCTCAATCTGACTGTTTCAGGAATATACAGGCGTTGTCCCTGAATCCACACACCATTCTTAAAGACAAGACTTACGTCCCTTGGGGGTTGTGCCAAAAAGGAATCCGCATGGTATGGTTCCTTGATGTCCTTAAGTAGGTCTTGATTATGAATTACTCCTAGGAATCTAGAGTCAGGAAGAATAGTCTTAGGAGGAGTAATTGGACGTGTCTCTGCTGAGTAAATCCTAGAGAGTGCATCAGCCTTTCCATTGCGCGATCCTGGTCTATAAGAAATGATAAAATTAAATTGGTTTAAGAAAAGATTCCAGCGAGCCTGGCGAGGAGTCAGGCACTTAGCCGACCTGATAAACTCAAGGTTACGATGGTCTGTCAGGACAACTATTTGCTGTGCAGCTCCCTGAAGAAGGTGTCTCCATTCTTTGAAGGCGGCAATAATGGCCAACAACTCTCTATTGCCCACATCGTAGTTCCTCTCAGCCGAAGACAACTGCTGGGAAAAGAAGGCACAGGGATGCAAGACATTCTTCTCACCTGTTCTCTGAGAGAGTATAGCTCCAACGGCACAGTCTGAAGCATCCACCTCTATTATGAAGGCAAGCTCGGGGTTGGGATGTACTAGGATAGGTGCAGTGGTAAATTTATCTTTTAGACGGGAAAATGCTTCCTGGGCTTGGGGAGTCCAGGAGAACCTAGACTCTTTCCGGGTAAGTTGGGTGATAGGTGACACTACCTCAGAGAAATTTCTAATGAAACGTCTATAGAAGTTGGCAAACCCGATGAAGCGCTGTACCTCCTTCACATTTCTAGGACTTGGCCAATCCTTGATGGCTTGGGTTTTGCTTCCATCCATACTAATTCCTTGTGTAGACAGTACATACCCCAGAAATTGAATTTCGGTCCTATGGAATTCACACTTTTCAAGTTTGATGTAAAGATGATTTTGTCTTAGACGTTCCAAGACCATTCTCACATGTCCATGATGTTCCTCTGTGGAGTTAGAAAAAATTAGAATATCATCCAAATAAATTACCACGAATGTATCTAGGAGATCCCTGAAGATGTCATTCACCAAGTGTTGGAAAGTGGCTGGGGCGGTACTCAGACCAAAAGGCATAACTAGATATTCAAAGTGTCCATAGCGTGACCTGAATGCAGTCTTCCATTCATCCCAGGTCTAATACGGACTAAGTTATAGGCCCCACGAAGATCTAGTTTAGAGAAAATTTTGGCATGTCGCACTCTCTCCAATAACTCAGGGATTAAAGGCAATGGATAACGGTTTCTAATAGTAACCTTATTGAGTTCCCTATAGTCTACGCATGGTCTCAGAGATCCATCTTTCTTCTTTACAAAGAAGATGGGTGCACCTGCAGGAGATGAAGAGGGGCGTATGAAGCCCTTGGCTAGATTTTCGTCTATGTAATCCTTTAAAGCCTTTAGCTCGGGCCCCGCCAGGGGGTAGATCTTACCAAAAGGTATCTCTGCTCCAGGCAATAATTCAATTGGACAATCATATGGACGGTGAGGAGGAAGCTGGTCAGCGTTCTTCTTGTCACATAAATCCACATAGTCCTGGTATACAGCTGGTAGTTCAGGGACTGACATGGTTCCTTTAGGAACAGAGCAAGCTGAAACTTTTGGACTCATCTGTTTCTCTGGAAAGTGTAATTCCTTGGTCTCCCAGTTAATGGTAGGATTCTGAGCCTGCAGCCATGGTAGCCCTAGAATAATGGGAAAGTGGGGAGAAGAGATAAGCATAAAGGACAGTTTCTCTTGATGATCTTTACCCATAAGAACCCTCAAAGGCTCTGTTTCCTGATCCACTGGTCCAGAGGTCAGCAGGGAGCCATCCACAGTTTCCATCGGTACTGGAGTAGCCTTCTTCACTGAACGTATCCCCTGTTTCAGAGCAAAGGAGACATCCATAAAATTTCCACTTGCCCCTGAGTCGATCATAGCAGAGCTAGACACCCAAGCTGAGTCAACCCAGAGTTTGATGGAAAGAAAGCAATGAGAATTGTTTTTCTTACAACTCAGCTGGGACACCGCTGAGGAAACTTGAAAAATGGCAGCGTTTACAGTCAACGTCCTCAGAGGTAACGGAGTTTAAGTCCGAGAAATCAAGATCTGTTGCTGCAGATCTCTCTGGAGCCTGAGGCTCGGACCTGACAGATCCCCTCTCGCAACACTCACAATGAATGAGTGCTGCAGTAGTCTTACGAGAACGGCTGGGGCAGTTTATAATGAAGTGCCCTGACTTACCACAATAGAAACATAGATTCTCCTTAAAACGATGTTCCTTGCGTGCATCACTAACCCGTCGTTGTAAAGAGTCTACCTGCATGGGTTCAGGTTCAGGTTCCCGTGTAATCCTACTCAAAGGTTCCTTAGCTGGAGAGGAAGGTAGGAAAAGGTTAGTGCGATTGCTTTCGAACCATCTCTCTTGCCTGCGTTCAGTCAGACGAGTATCAATACGGATGCAGTAGTTAATAAAGTCACCTAACGCAGTGGGAGGGTCGGCACGAGCAAGTTCATCCTTAATCAGTGGAGATAACCCCTTTCGAAAAATAGATTTTTTGGCGGAACTGTCCCAGGTGGTATCAAGGGCCCATCTCCTGAAATCCAAGGCATATTCAGCTACCGAGTGCTTACCTTGGCGCAAAGCTAACATGGCTGCTTCAGCTGTTGCACCTCGATTGGGGTCATCAAACACCTGCCCCATGGCTGAAATAAAAGCATCAAGGTATTCAAACAATCATCCTCAGTCTCAATCAGAGGGTTTGCCCACATCAAAGCCTTGTTGGTAAGCAACATAATTATAGTAAGCACCTTAGATCGTTCAGTGGGAAATTGTGAAGCATGTGCAGAAAAAAAAAGATTGCATTGATTAATAAATCCCCTGAATTTCTCACGTTCACCGCCAAAACGAAAAGGGGGCAACTTGGGAATCCCAGAACTCGGGGCTACGGCAGGAGCCTGGACTCGCCCTTCTAGAACCTGAATCCTGGCTCGCAAATCCTGGGCAGTCTGTCCAAACACTTGCAAATTGTGATTAGTGAGGTCCTGTAGGCTTGAAAAACGGGTCTTTATATTCTGCAAATCTGCAAGGATATTATCAGTCACTCCGCAAAGTTCCTTTATGCGGGCCTCCATTTTCCAGATCTTTTAAGACAGGTACTGGAAGAAGAGGAGAGGAGAAAAAAAAAAAACAATAGTGTTTACCTGTGGTAACACTGCAGAGAGAAAAAAAAATTAAGGGAACTGCTCACCTGGAATGGTTGTGAGAAGTCACAACCACTATCATCACAGAAAGTTCACCCGGACATCTGATATCCACAGTTACAGCAGACAAAAAAGAGAAAAGAAAAAAAAAAAACAATAGTGTTTACCTGTGGTAACACTGCAGAAAAAAAAAACACTTAAGGGAATTGCTCACCTGAAATGGTTGTGAGAAGTCACAACCACTGTCATCACAGAAAGTACAACCGGACATCCGATATCCACAGTTACAGCAGACACAGCCTTTCCAGACCCAGCAGACACTAACGTTTTGGCTTCAGAATCTTGTAATGTATGTGGTACAGTTCATATAGCGTCTTGTGCTTGGGTGCGATGAAAATACATGAGACACAGGTTTGATATAGAAAGTCTTGTATTACTTCATACAAGTTGGCAAAAATAGTCACACAGTTTGCAGACACAGAAGCAGGAGACACAGCAGGCCAGAGTAATCTAAGCTCAGCAATCACTCTACACAACAGGTTCAGGATCTTCTTCTCTGTTACCGTAAGTCCATGCAAACGTGGGTCTTTCAAAGAGCAGGGTTCAGAGTCCACAAGTGCTTCAGAGTTCCTCAGTAGGAATAGCTGGAGTACAAGGTCCAAGGCTTTAGGAGTCAGGTCACAGGTTCACTGCAGGCTAGATTCTGAAGCACTGATTGCTCAGCTGTGGCTGCTTAAGAAGCAAAAGGAGAGAATCAGGGCGGGAACATGCAAGCTGGAAACTCCATTTTGACTGAGGGCAAGATAGCTGCAGCAAGACAGAAAGTAAAATGGCTGACGAACAAACTGAGTTTCAGGAACATGTACACAGAACCTTACACTGAGTGTGTACTTTGCTGGCTGCTTGTTGCTTGCTCTGTATGGGGGTTTGGGTAAGGGAAGGTTGGGAACTGTTGTGGGTAGTCATAATATGACTGCCCACTTACACTGTAGCCCCTAAAATGCCCATGTCGACCATACCCATGTTGTGGCCAGCATTGAACATTGGGTATGGTCGAGTGGGCATATTGTGAATGGGCACTGTGTCCCATGTGTGGTACATGTTGTGTGACACTTTGGTAGGACTCACTTAGAGGAGGAGGAGTTGGTCTCTGTGGTCCACAAGGAGGAGGTGGAGGAGGAGCATGATGATGAGGAGGAGGCTGATCAGAGGCTGATGCAGACTCCCCTTGCTGGGTTCCCATCAAACGAAGGAGATTTTCACTGGAACGTTGCCACCTTTCCAGTAAATCTAGAAAGTTGTTGGGATCATTTGGTGGGGTTCCTGCATCCAGCACAATTTGTACCCCAGCTCTGATCCGCAGTCTGTGCTGTCGGGGAATGGCCCTGAGGTACCGAGCCAGACTGCGTCCAAATGCCTCCTCCCCATCATCATGGGCAACAGTGGACAAGTAGTCAAGAACTCCTCTGTCCACCTGCCTCCTTGGCCAGAACCAACTCCTGCTCTTCTACGCCTGGGTCGCCGTGACACAACTGCAGGAGGTGAAGCCACATCCTGGGGCCTACCAGGGCTGCTGCTGAGGGGAGGGTCTTGGGACTCTAGAGGCAAGCTCTCTGACTCCACTGCTGGTGGTGGTGGTGATGCTGCTGCTGCTGCACTTGCTGCTCATGACGGCCCAGCTTCCTCAACATCCCCACGGGGTCGATCACTGCCTCTGAGTCAGAAACTGCCTCTCTCTCTGTAAGGTTTGACTCGTGCTAGAGAAGAAAATAATTTTATTACAATTTATACGAAAATATAGCAATACACTTTGTACAGACATGAACTTACGGTCGCAAATCCATAGCTGGAGCCAAAAATTCAGTCTATCAAATAGACATATTTTCTTTTGCTGCTTGCTGCTGCCCCACTGCGCCCCCTCAGCTGTCTCTCTCGCCTGTAGCAGTCTCTACAGCTGCGCCAACGCTTGTAACATCTGACACTGAAAAAGTAACGGATACAATCCAAATTATACTTATCGGCCTGTAATGTAGTAAAACAGAAGTACCGTACACCAGCAATATTATAATTTTTGGCGTGTTAGGGTACAGAACAGCACTACAAATTGTATGTAGTAATATAACAAGTTAATATTACAAGGGTTCATACATACAAACTCTATGACATATGTTTCCAATAATGAGCATTTATTTGGGACACAGCGATGGCATTAACAAAAGGGACACATATAAGTACTTCACCTACGCAAACATAGCGTAGGCAAACATTTTTAAGGTTAAAGTATCAGAAAAGAGCTGAGCATTATGCCAATAATCAAAATAACACTTTATGAAAACACTCATTAAAATTACTAAAACATGAGATGTGCATCCAATAATTTCCCTAGGTGAGTATATGTACAAATAATGATCTCATATTACTTTCAAGGCTGTATGATAGATTGCAATAAGTTAAAGAAATAATATGTCATAGTGCAATATCATTGGTTGGTACATCAGAAACATTTACTGCAAAAAAATGTCCTCATAGGCATAATAATACCTCCAAAACGCTATAAGTGCAAAGGGGCAATATCAAGTAAGTATAAAAGGCACTAGGCAGCAATGGAAGCTGTGTAGGAATTCCTACCAGATAGTTAATGATGCTAAGACCAACAAAGCTCTAATGCCCGTTTCGCGTTAGCTTCGTCCTGGGAAATATAGTGACTATATTTCCCAGGACGAAGCTAACGCGAAACGCGCGTCGGGACACGGGACACTGCTGTTATTTCTCTCAGGTCGTATATGCTTTTTGGGCTGTCTGTCTTTATTGTGCACACTATTGGGCATTAGAGCTTTGTTGGTCTTAGCATCATTAACTATCTGGTAGGAATTTCCTACACAGCTTCCATTGCTGCCTAGTGCCTTTTATACTTACTTCAGTATTGCCCTTTGCACTTATAGCGTTTTGGAGGTATTATTATGCCTATGAGGACATTTTTTGCAGTAAATGTTTCTGATGTACCAACCAATGATATTGCACTATGACATATTATTTCTTTAACTTATTGCAATCTATCATACAGCCTTGAAAGTAATATGAGATCATTATTTGTACATATACTCACCTAGGGAAATTATTGGATGCACATCTCATGTTTTAGTAATTTTAATGAGTGTTTTCAATAAAGTGTTATTTTGATTATTGGCATAATGCTTCCAGCTCTTTTCTGATACTTTTACATTATGGGGAGTGCCATTTTTCCTAGGCTCATATTTCTAGGATATTTTTAAGGTTAAGTTGGTGACCATTGCAGTTGGAGCTAAATATTAGAATGTGCTTGGAGTACTGACATAGCACTGGGGGTTCAACAGTCATAACTGTTGTTTTGGCCACATTTCTGTTTCACATATAAGGCTAGAGGGACATTATAACACATTGTTGTTGGTAGATACTGAGTAGTCATACAGTATTGTAAGCGTTTTCAATACGTTACTTACTGATGCGTTCTTGGTCCTCCCTAGACCTGTCGCCAAAATCGGGAAACATCTGGGAACATATTCTCCGCCAAGCCGTGTCCTTCCGCGACCGGTTGGAATAATTGGGATCCCGCTGGTCCCAAAGTTCTGGTCTCTCCTGGACCAGAACGATCAACATCTCAACATTGATGTGACTGGCCATGGTTCTGGACTCCGTGGAGGCGGTTTCCTGTTTGGGTTTGAATTTTTGTAGCCTAATTAGCATGTCAGCCCTTCCTGGCAATTATCCTGATGCAATTTCCTGGCACCTGGGATAGTGGTGCGATTTAATCGGAAGTCACACGTGCGGTCCGTTTGTAATCCGATTTTTCATCGTCCCATAGACTTGCATTGGCGATAGTCGACCCACAATCGGTGACAATCGCAGCATGCTGCGATTGCACTCGGACGATTAAAACGGACGACAAAAAATCGGATACTGGGAGCTGCTCCATAGATTAACATAGGGCAGACTGCAATGCGATATTTCATCGTATTGCAGTCGTCCGATTCTGTCGCCAGTGTGACGCCGGCCTTAGTGTTGCTGTCACAGGCTACATCATGCTGCTGTGATTGAAATGAATGATGCGACAGATATTCCATTACTCCCTTGATTTCCTCTACACAAATACACTTAGCGGAGTCTAAGGATGCCACGTGTGATCTGTGTTTGGTACTTCTATTGATAGCAGCAGTATTTTTGTGGTGCATACATTTTTTAGGGTGGGATAGATATTTTGGGTTTTAAATTCTCCCACCCATAACAAAAAATTCCTTAACAATAAAAAAAATTAGGTCGCTATAAAAGTACACACACACACAAAGTAATTCACAGCAACAGCCAGCAGCAGTATTGTTGTGGCGCCAACGATTGAAACTAGTAAAAGAGTTGCAAAACCTTAATTTTTGTTTTATTTAATTTTTTTATTTTTAACTATCACTCCCTGCAATGTAATTTACGAAACCCTAAAATGCTATGTTGGGAAGTATCTACCCCTACATTTACAACTAAAATGAACATTCAGCAACTGCATGCAGTATGGCCGTGTGGTGTAAAGTTGTAAATTGTACAATTAAAATAGGTATTCAAAATGTAAAATAGACCTTTCTGTATCTTTAAAAGATTAAAAAAAATATGGACACTATATCTACTGTAGAATGGGACAAGAAATACTAGGTAGAGTCACATCCCAAAAGTAATTATAATTGCAAGAGAGCGCAGTATTTGGATTTTGTGTGTAGGGGGTCTAATATTGGACTATTACAGCAACGAATTGTGGGAATTTTTTTTTTAAATGTGCAGAGTTTGTTAGGTAGAACGTTATACTTAAGTTTCTAGATCATGGAAATTTCTCTTTTGGATGTAAAAAGAAAATAATAAAATACGGCTTGCCCATCTTATAATGCAGGAATCAAACTGTGCAACTCAAGCCTTGGATTCAGAATTTTTGTAGTAACAAAATTAGCACCAATGTGGCTAAAGCCATGTGGCAAATTCTCTTTAATCTTTCTTCAGTGCCACATCAGGAAAAAGACTGCCTCCCATGCTTTAAAATAGGAAAGAGGGAGACATTACAGATGGAAATTACTCATAGTCTATAGTTCCATGAAAATCACGAACCACACACATTTGGCATCAGTGTGCAATCCGTGCTGTCCATGATTAACATTGCAATACATAGGAGAAACTTTGAAATTCATTTATTTTTTCATCAGTGAAACATTGATGGTAAAAACTTTTACACAGACCAAACACTGATGAAACTCTGCTCAAAAACACCCATGAATATCAGGCCATGTTTTTAACTGCAAGAAAAATCATGGACTTCTGAAGGAGGCTTAAATTTTTTCTTGTACGTAAAAAATGCAGACTGATATTTATGTGTGTTTTTGATCCAAGTTTCAGCAGTGTTTGGTCAGAGTGTCAGTTTTCAACATCAGTATTTCATCAGTAATTTTCACAGTTGAAAAAAATGAATACATTGCAAAGCTTTGTCTATTCATTGAAATGCTAATCACGGACAGCACACAAATTGCACACGAATGCCATCCATAGACTTACATGGGTAATTTTGACTCACATCCAGAGTACAAACATGGAGGTGAAGTGGGATACACCACCTGCTAGAGTGGGACAGCTCCGAAATTCATGACAGTTCCGCCAGATCTGGGAAGGTCCTCCAGAAAATAAATTTTTCCCTTGTTCATTATGGACAACTGATAGGTAACACAGACTCAATTTCTAACTCATAATTCTCTAAAAACAAAAAAAGTTTCAAAGTATTTGATAAATACAATTCATAGTTAAAAGCAATGCAAAGATTTGGAGCAGGATCTTTTGGCCATGCCACTCAGTCGCCTTTCTTTTACACATTTGTAGCTAAGTAAAATGGAAAGAATTCAGGGGGCTTGACAGGATAGAAGTAGAGATAAGCAAATTTATTTTATGTGAATCACACATCCAATCAGGTCATACTATCATAGCCTCTCGAAAAGAATAGGCAGAGAAAACTGAAGCCATTTTGGAGTGAATCTGGATAGTGAGAGCCGTCAGAGTTTAGCAATAGAGATAGGGAGAGAAAGCCATTACCTGATCCCGGAGGGGTTAATGTTAGTTGCACCACAGACATTGGTTTTTAATAGCAGGTTGGTACATGTTATTAGGACTGTTGCTCTAATTTTAAGAAAGTAATTATTGTAGGAAGATATTTCTATTCTTGGTCAGGTGAGGTAGCTCATTGATTTTTTTTGCTCCGCACTAGAATCACCTTACATGAACCTGCAGCATCGCTCTTTTTACCATAGCAGCATTCCTTTAGGATAAGTGGTTAGATTGTTGATCACACTTAGAATATTGCATAGTCAAGACGTCCAAGAACAGGTACTAACCTCAAGTAGCAGGAAAGGCAGATGACATCGGCTCATTGTCAGCTGAACGTTCCATTTTTATCTCGCACATTTCCAAACATCACGTTCTGTTACTGGTGCCCTGTACATTAATATAAACCAAGAAAAATGAAGAGTTTCTCAGTAACAGGGAAACTTTTGTCTTGACAACTCGCTCGACAGAGAACCAATGACCGACATGGTATCAGAAGGGCTTTTAGCACATGGTGAATACATTCCCAGTGGCAGCTTGTTTAAGCGTCTTTACTGGAAAGAAAAACAAACCTGTTTTCCTTAACATATTTGTTTAAGGAAGGTGATTGAATGTGCGGGTTTGTAAAAATCATCTACTTTTCTGAACTAAATTGAACTGCTCCCTTTAAATCTCTATTCGTCATCACCAAATATTTGTATGTATAGGTGTTTATGACAGCCATTATATTGTGAGAACCTCTCTTACACTTTTCAGCGTCATTACATCAAGAAGGTTCTTACGACTGCTTATATATCTTGTCAGGGCTCACCTCTATGTAAACTGTAAGGTGCACACTTTTACGGGTTTGCCAAACTTAAATAAATATATTCGAATTTATGTTATTTTTGAGTATATTTCCAAGGCATCGGGCTTTGTATAAGTGTATGACAATGAAAGCATAATATTATAAAACCAATTGTCTGCATCAATACTAACTCTAAATCTGGTCATAGATAAAGTTTATTTTTGTTTTATTATAATTGTTTTTATTAAATAATTTTTTAGAATTGATGCTGGCTGTTATCTTCAAATTGTTGTGTCCGCGGTGCATAGTGATTTAATTCTGTTCCACTGGTTATAATGTTTGCTAGGTATTTGTCTAAACTTCTCAAGATTTGCAATAATTAGTTCTAGAGTTGGTGTGAATTGTTTCGCCAGACCTGGTCCATCGGTTATGTCAGAAGTCTGTGATAGTTGGACAGAAGCCCTGAGAACCTTTGCCGATAGCATACCTCGGCTCATTTTTTAATTTGTCAGTCTACTGTGGCATAATCGTGACGCCCACTTGATGTCACACCAGGCTGGTTCACCCAGAAAAAGAACCGCAGATGGTGGAAGGTAGTAGGTGGTTCTCTGGGCTTGTGTCCAGGAGCCACAGATTACTGACGAAGCCAATGGACTGGGGTCTGCAAATCGAATTTGTACCAACTCTAATTAGTATTATAATGCTCTGATACTGTTTGAATATGTATGTTGTACTATATAAAGGAAATATGCAGGCGGCAACAAATTTGTAATGTTACACAAATGTTTTATTACAAGGTGTGCATTTAAAGGTGTTTCAGACTCGGCTCACTTTTTTTTTGGAGATGAGTAGTGGCAATGATGTTGCCACCCCCGTACTTGCTGAGATGTGTGCATGATTGGAAGGTATTGTGCACATAATTCTATTCCTTGGAATAAGACTCACGCATCTTGTCAGGTATGTGGGACTGTAAGGTAATTAATACTGCTCATCCCCAATGCAGGAGTAAGTGGTGCCAGACATCCACTTTAAGCTAATAATAAAGCCCTCAGAGTAAGAACCTTTTTTTTTCCTGCCCAATACTTGGAGAATTCTCCTTGCATCCCCCATTTGCCTTAATACATTATATGAAAAAGGATAGTTCTCTCTCATGATCCAATTCTGTCTTAATTTACAAACTAATGGTAAATAGAATCTGTCGCCACAATCCCTCCAACTACTAGAAATTCTTGCTAGGTCAAATGCAAATTGTGGCTTGAAAGTCTCCTCATCTAGGCATGCTTGACACGTCACTTTCTGCAAGGAGAAACGATACTCCTTGGATCCTGGCTAGGTCAAAAGCAGCCACAGATTCCAAATCTGATATTTTACCCTTTAGTTATATTGCCCTGCAGTAATTTGACAACTCTGCATGTGCTATGTGCTAGCACATATCTCTGTAGTAGTAAGGGTCCTAGCGGTGGGACTCCCAGTGATCAGCAAATTATCACCTAATCTTTATATTGGTCATCACTTTAAGGGCTAGCTCAGACGAGCAAAATACTCGGACAAGTGCTAGCCGATGTTTTATCAGATAGCATTGGCCCCATGTTATACTATAGGGCAGTGCAGTTCTGTGTTTTTGTGGCGCCCCTGAGGGTTCAGTCACCACAGAGGTATTGCACCTCACCCAGAGGTGTAATACCCCATTCCCAGGTAAGGAGGGAGCACCACCTAGGACTCTAACACCTGCACCCAACACACACTAGAACAGCTGGGCACCCTGGACGTACCCTGAGGGAGGATGGTCTCATCCCAGGCTGAGATAGAAAAGGGTGTATGGGTGGGTGGAGTAGTAGGTAGCAAGGAGGAGTGAAGCTTGAGGAAGCACGAGGCAGAGTTTAGGGAGTCTGGATGAGGAAGAGGAAGGAGTAGGACGTGTATTGAGCAGCTCCCAGTGAGGGGAGGCTGCAGTAAAGGAAAAGGAGTCTAGATAGAGACTCAGAAGGGACTAGAAGCTGGAAGAGCTTAGTCCAGGAGTGGAGAGAAAGAAGCAGAAAGAAAGAGAAGCTTCTGGAGTGAGAGAGGAAGAGGTCCTAGGGATACGGAGAGAGCAGGAGCCAACCGTCGGTCCCGGTCTGTTGGCAGAGGGACCAGGTCACAGAGGGAACTCGACACCTTAGCCTAGTGGAGGATTTTATGACTCAGCTAGCAAGTCGACTGCTGTGATAACATAGGGATCACAGTCAATAACCACCATTATCTTCGCCGGAGAGGTAGCTATAAAGAATCAAAGGAACGCAGAAATAAGTCGTTGTCCGATAGGATTCGGAGCCACTGATCTGGGACACTGTTGGTGAAGGGGCTGGAAGGACAGAAGGCGGTAAAATCAGCACAGTGAGACGGCCAGTGAAAGGAACACAAACATAGAACGGTGTTATGTTTCGGTAGCTGAGGAGGACAGGAATAACAGCAGGGCAGCCGAACACCTGAGATGTTGGTAACTGATGGGTTGCAGAATCCTAAACTAACGACACAACTAGAGGTAGCCGTGGAGCGTTCCTACGTTGATCCTAGACGCCTCGTCACAGCCTGAGAGATAACTACACCTAAAGGCAGAAAGATGAAAGCTATCTGCCCCGGAGCAGATCCCCAAAGAAAATAGGAAGCCCCCAAACATATAATGGCGGTTAGACAAGATGAAAATACAAACATAGGCAGAAAATAGATTGAGCAAAAGCTGGGGCCACAAGCTGACTAAATAGGATAGGACAGGAGAGATTACTTTCTGCAACCCAGAAAACCCTACAAAAATCCAACAATTTTGATTACAAAAATACTGAGATCACACGATCTCGCCACCCGCTAAATCAGATCTCAGTGTGAACAAAAACCAAGCCGCAGCCGCAGAAAAAACAGGAAAAAGCAAATGAGCAACTAACAGTGGCTGCAGATAAACTGTGAGGAGCTCAGGCCCCAGGAGGGGACCTGGCTGACCTCCACAAAAGTGCAGAAAACAATACAAAGAGCAAGCACAAAAAGAAAAGCAAAAAATATCTTATCTGAAAGCAGCAGATGCAGGCAAGACTCCAGCAAACGTCCAAATGAACCAGGAACCACAATTGAGACAAGAACAATTGATCACCGGCGACCATCATGGGAGGGAACCTCCCTTATATCAGACCAGTCAGTGATCCCAGATTACCATTCCTCACTGGAAAGTTCAGTACTGTCTGTAACCACCAGAGGGAGCCTCTGCTCAGAAACCGTCTCTAGTCATTCACAACAGAACGGAGTCCTGGAAAGGTGTATCCCAATCTACCTGGGGGTTTGCTGAGCCCCTCACCTGGAGGACACAGTACCAAACGGGCGTCTATATCTACATCAGCTTTGGAAACTGCAACTCGCTGACTGTTTCTCAGTTTCTTCCTGTGTCACCCATTGCACTCAGCCACATCTCCCTGCACCATTACTACCTTTCACTACATCTACCTGCCCTGGGATCCCATAGCCTCACCTGTGGGAGGCTGTACCAACTCTGCTGCATCTGACCATCTATACCAGAGGATTTGCACCGCAGCGCTGGTCACCATTGACCAGATACCACAAGTGGCGTCATGAAAACCTTACTACAAACTCTATTCATTCCCCTGTAAATAATTCCCCTTTCATTGGACGCCCAGGGCCACGGACCGGGTCATTGCCGCTGTGACACATCGCCTCAATACACCGGCCCGGTACCGAGTATCCCACTGCCCTGGTGGGCGATCCATTTTTTTTCTACAAACTGAATCAGTCTGTGGAAAAAATCACTCATACGGCGATTGGCTCTGCAAATCGGACTACATGTACCGATTCAAATCTATGGGTGCATTTAAAACATCGGGCTCCACTCAGATGTCATCTGAGTACTGTCCGACGTTCGCGGACTCAGACAATGGAGAAAATGGAGAAACTAAGTTCTCCACCACTGTGATAAGGATCGCAGTAAACTGACACTCCTGGTCAAACTCGGGTCAGAGTTTGAGTAGAATGTCATTACTATAATCAATCAGATTCTCTCGGAAGAATTATCGCTCATGTGAGCGAGCCCTAAAACTTGGTGCAAATCCCTTTAACATGTAATTTATTAACGGTCACATATCATAAATATATAGATATTAAGTATGCATGTAATTATTTTGACTCCATAATTTCAAAACTCACGGACATGTTTTTTATGAAAGGGTTCCTTACTTAACAACACGTCCCGTAACTATATCATGTAATCATAGATGCCAAGTCCGAGGGCATGGATGATACAGTCACATGAATATTTTATACTGCATACTGCTAGATGGTATTTTTTATGTATTGATTATTAAATTGAATATATCTACCTTTAAAACATTGCCAACTCTTAAAAAAACTAAGTAGCAGAAACCACCTATAAGAATTTATTTTAAAGACATTTTTGTACGTTTTTAGCCTTAGCTGCGGCACTTTGTTCTCTGTTTTAACCTGCGCTCGATCTGCAGCATCGCGGTTTGTTTGTGTGTTTGAGTCCGGATCAGACACCATGAACGCCAAACATGTTTACATTTGGGAATCCGCTAGCTGTGAAGATTTAGAAAAAAATGTTCTGTATTATTTGAATATGTGATAGTCAGCAGTGTCATGTCACTCAGAGTATCATGCCATCAAGACACTCGCTCGTCCATTACCCGGTACTGTCCCTAGAGCACATACAAATGTCATTTCCTGGCTTCATGCATAAAACATAAAGGAAGATGTGGATAAACATTTGTAAGATACAGAGAAGATGTTGGCAAGGACACAGCAAAATAACAATAAATGGAAAAATGATGTAACGCCCGGCAGCACCTTTAGATCATCAGCTATAAAGTGAGTAACTTACAGAAGAGAAAACCCACAACTCCATTTCTTGTTAGAATTAACGCTGCAGCCTTGTTAGCTCGCTCATACAGAATTGCAAATTTCTCCCACCTAATTCAGATTTATGCTAAAGCGGAATAAGTAGTGGCAATGTGCCAGCGCACCAAATAATAGACTTGTTAACAAGCATTCTAACAAAAGGAAACCAATTTCATAGTTTCTTCAATTTTTAAGGTATAGGAAGACTCGGCATGGAAAATCTAGTTTTTGTAGAAACCTAAGAAAAGAATTTGGTAATTGTATGCATTAGTGCCAGGAAAGTCATCAGGAACACATCATTGTACCCACGTCTACGTCTAATAGCATGTGCTTTAGGTTTTGTTCACATTGCATTGAAGACGTCCATATGCCCCATGAATTCCTTCAGAGTAAAATAAAGCCTTGAATGGAGAATGTGGGAAGGAATTGAGTAACACGAAATGCACAGCTTTTGGTCTATGCACAATTCAAGTGAAGACTTCCAACAGTCCCACTTGGCTCCATCATCCTTAATAATAATAATAATAATAATCTTTATTTATATAGCGCCAACATATTCCGCAGCGCTTTACAGTTTAACAGTTTCAAAACACAAGTCATAAGTAACAACGTTAACAATACAATAATTAAAGCAAAATAAGCCGCCCCTGCTCGTGAGAGCTTACAATCTACAATGCGTGGGGGAGATACAAAGTACAGGTGTGTATATATAATGGTGCATTTACAATGATGGTCCAGCCATCTTGATGGAGTGAGGGATGGATGGAGATAGTGAATGGGCTACACACACACACACATAGAATGACTTTGATTAGTGAATGTGATAGGCCGCTCTGAACAGATGTCTTTTGAGGGAGCACCTGAAACCATCCAAATTGTCCTTTAATGTTCTCCTTTCTAGTCTCACTTTAAAAGAACCTGGCTGCTTTTCTGACAGTGACTTCATTGCATTCCATAATAGTATAATTGTTCTGAATATTCATTTTTACAACTCTGCCATGTGCAGTTCCTCTGTTCTCTGTTCCCACAAAACATTTTCCACTTGAGGGAGTGCCCCTGTAGTGTCTGTCACTGTCCAGTCAGTGCTGTGTATGTAAAGAACCTCTTCACAGAGAATGATAGCAGGGACACTAGTGCCACCTTTTGGAAGGACAAGTCCTTTAAAGGGTTTTTCCCACGAACAATGAACATTTTAATCAATATATCTTGGAATAATAATAATTTCCACATTTGGAAGTGTTAAAGAGATGAGTGCTGAGATAATCTTATAAATGTGCCCTGCTGTGTACTGTGTAATGGCTGTGTCTGACTGTACAGGGACACAATCTGATCACAACACAGCTCCTGAGCAGTGGAGGAAGTAAAAGAGAGTATACAGACAGGACAGCACAGGATAAAAGCTTATGGTTTCTGTGAGGTAAAACATTGTTTAGAAACAGACAGGGAAATGTTTTACCTCACAGAAAGAATCATTTGTGATTCCATACTGTAATGTCTGTATACTCCCTTTTGCTTCCTCCATTGCCCAGGAGATGTGGTATATCCGACCATGCGCCTGCACGGTGAGACACAGACATTCCACAGTACACAGCAGGGACACATTTATAAGATTATCTCAGCACAGGAACATTTTTTAACACATCCAATTGTGGAAATTATTATTATTCCAACATTTATTAATTAAAATATTCAATTGTTTCCTCATGCAGATTCGGCATGAGAGAACAATCGTAGCATGCTAAGAATTGGATTGCCCTCACATACAAGTCTATGGATACATGTGAAACATCGGACTGCATTCGGATGTCATCCGAGTGCAGTGTGATTACTGTGGATGTCAGGAATGGAGGAGATGGAGAAGTTATTTTCTCAGTCTCCTCCGCACAAGTAGAGCGATTCTCTCATGCGAGAGGATTGGAGCACAATGCACTGACACTTGGCTCACACTCACAGCAGAGTTTGAGCTGCGGCTCATTAGCATGTCACAACCTTTGCTATATGCTAATGTGACCCCACCCTTACTTAGGTTTTAATCAGGTAAACCTCTGCTCTTTCTGCAATTTTCAGTCAAGTTGGTGGTCCTATCAGTAACTGACAGCTTCCTTTGTATAAATGTATATGCAAAGATAGCTGTCAATCACTGTTAGGATCGCCCTTTGGACCAGAAGGAGCAGAGGATTACATGAGTAAAACACAGATTATACCAAATATTTTCTCAAAAAACTATATATCAATATACTCGGTCCCAGCTGCTCTAAAACATGGTGTTTGCAGACTGAGCTACATTTTCATGGCGACAGATTCCCTTTAAGTTAATATTTACTAAATTGATTTATAGACTTGCTACTTCCAATAGGTGGTATAAGAGACCTTCTTTTGTGAAGTGGCTATTTGCACAACTTATTCCCCAGAGAGCATTGAATAACCTATATACAGTGGGGGAAATAATTATTTGATCCCTTGCTGAATTTGTAAGTTTGCCCACTAACAAAGACATGAACAGTCTATAATTTTAAGGGTGGTCATCTGACCACAGCACCTTCTCCAATCACTCACAGAATCATCCAGGTATTCATTGGCAAACTTCAGACTGGCCTGCACATGTGCGTTCTTGAGAAAGGGACCTTGCAGGCACTGCAGAATTTTAAACCTTTACGGCGTAATGTGTTACCAATGGATTTCTTGGTGACTGTGGTCCCAGCTGCCTTGAGATTATTAACAAGTTCCCCCTGTGTAGTTTTAGGCTGATCTCTCACCTTTCACATGATCAAGGATACCCCACGAGGTGAGATTTTGAATGGTGCCCCAGATCGATGTCGATTGACAGTCATTTTGTATTTCCTCCAACAGTTGTCTCCTTCTCACCCACCGTCTTACTTATGGTTTTGTAGCCCATTCCAGCCTTGTGCAGGTCTATGATCTTGTCCCTGACATCCTTAGAAAGCTCTTTGGTCTTGCCCATGTTGTAGAGGTTAGAGTCTGACTGATTAATTGTTCTGTGGACAGGAGTCTTTTATAAAGGTGACTATGTAAGACAGTATCTTTAATGCGGTAAGAGTTGATTAGGAGCATCTAACTGGTCTGTAGGAGCCAGAACTCTTAATGGTTGGTAGGGGATCAAATACTTATTTCTCACTGCAAAATGCAAATACATTTTTATCATTTATACTATGTGTTTTTCTGGATTTTATTTTTGATATTCTATCTCTCAATTTTAAAATTAATCTACCCTTAAATTTATAGTTCTTGGCTTTGTCAGTGGGCAAACTTACAAAATCAGCAAGGGATCAAATAATTATTTCTCCCACTGTACAAGTCATGCATTTTGTCATTTTTGTTTACACCAAGTGACAATTCTCGAATGAGCATTCTATCAGCTCGGCTAAATGAGCCTTAAGTCTCCTGTCAGCTTGACAGTGTCCTCAAGGAGAAACACTACCTCTTTGTCTATTTATGGACACACCTCTTTGACAACGAGAATTGTAAGGCTCAGTTAGAAAGAGTCACAGGAATAGAGTAACAGGAACAGCAATACACAGAAATATAAGGAAATCTAGAATCCAACTAAGTTCAAATTTTTTATTAAAAGGGTAGTCTCGTTGTATTGTTAGACAGCATAAAAGTAAGCAAGCTTGCACTTTACTTGCTTTTTCTAACTGCTTTTAGTTTAATACCAGGCTGAGGAGTTAACTCCTTAGATACCAGCCACCTCTATTCAACCCGTTGATTTCGATACTTGCAATTACCTGCCCACCTACCCCTCCTTGTCAGTTTCTAACCTATTTGTACTGCAAATTACATTCTCCTGGACCCCACCATCAGTAGTTTTCACAGCAGTTTACTATTCACATGCTTGTTTAAATGCACTGTTATCTCTATATGCAAATATAGTGACAAAAATGTAGAAGCACTGTCAGACCATTAATGTATCAAAGTGGAATAATCTCAGCAGTATGATAAAGTTACTGAAAAAGAACTTTCACTCAAAGAGGAGCTTCTGCCCCCTTTCCCTTTATCCCAGCAAAAATGAAGTAAGGAGAATGGAAAGCTATGTGCTGCTCAATACACAACTTGAAAATAACTCTAACTATCAGTCAGAAATGTTCTTTATGAGACACTCATATTTATTAATGCTTTGAACAATAATAGTATATAGAAATTAGAGATATTCTAAGTTGAGCAACTTAAAGTAGGTATAGATTAATTGGTTCAGACAGATTTTTTTTATGTATAAAAGTAGGATAAATAATTGTCTTCCATGTTTACATATCTGATGATAACTCGTCCATATGACTTATTATTGCTGAAGAAGTTTTTGGCATCTGTAAAGTTTTAGGAATAATGTGATCATGACCGGCTACCAGACACAGGCTTTTCTCAGCTTATATTTTATTCTAATACATGGTTCGTGATTTAATATCCATTTGATACATCTGGCATATTCGCTCACAAAGCAGTATTATAAAAAGCAGAGCAATAAATATGTCAAAAATGCAATGAATATTATGTTTGTTTTCTCTCTAGTGGCAGATAACAAAGTGTAGACGAGGGAATGATGAACAGAGCAGATATTACAGGGATGTCACATTCGTATGGATCCTTACAACAGGATTGTCCTTTTGGAGTAGAATTAATGGCCTCTTATAGAAATAAGGCAGTAACCCTAGTTCACTTTTTGATTGTATATTAAGGGTTATTTATCTAGAGAGCAAAATAGAGCTGTATGAATTATGTTTGTCTTACTGCGCTAATTTTATGCCAGGCGCTTTTAAGTCACAAACCCAACACTTAAAAATGACCCTAAAACTTTATTTCTCTTTAGATTTTGTAGGTTCATGTAGTTCCATGAAAGTTTTCAGATCTCGCCTTGTCATATGCTTTTAAATGAGAGTTTTGGTGCTTTTATTTGATTCTGTATCAGGTGTTATAAAGGAACCTCTCCGGGTCATCTACACACAAGGTCAAAATTGTTGGTACCACTCGTTTAATGACAGAAAAACCCACAATGGTCACAGAAATAACTTGAATCTGACAAAAGTAATAATAAGTCCAAAATCCATGAAAATGAACAAATGAAAGTCAGACATTGCTTTTCAACCATGATTCCACAGACTTTTTAAAAAGCTAAAACTCATGAAATAGGCCTGGACAGAAATGATGGTACCCCTGAAAATAATGTAACAAAAGGAACATGTTAAATCAAGGTGTGTCCTCTAATTAGCATCACAGGTGTCTACAATCTTGGGATCAGTGTTTAGGCCAGTATAGAGGGCTACAGAAACTCACTGTGCTGTCTGGTGACATGGTGCGTATCACACTCAACATGGACCAGAGGAAGATTCATTGTCAAATTCAAGTTATTTCTGTGGGTTTTTCTGTCATTAAACAATTTTGACCACGTGTGTATGTAAGGTTGCTCAATACTTATGACATACATTGGATGAAATGTCACCAGTAAGCTACAATAAATTTCATAAGCAAGATATTTTGGATTCAGTGACAGGTCAATCAGTGGTTAACAGGGGTATAACTGTTTTCCTTTTTTATTAAGAATATATTTTATATAGATGAACTTTAGAGTTGAGCAAAAAGATTTGTAGGACTCTGGTCCAATATCCACATTGGTATCCGAATGCTGGCATTCTGGCTGCCACTTGTGATTACTGGGTTTCCATTACAATATGATGCTGTGGAAAACGTAGGCATTGGACCTCATGCAATGTCATGATGTTGCAGTTGCTTAGTAATTACAAGAGGTGCAAAGAACACTGGCGTTCAAGTGCTAGCCGAAGAAGTTTGCACTTCTCTTGTCCAGCTGCTAGAGTTTACTGACATGGACAATAAACAAGGACCCTGCAAATCATTTTGCTCAACACTAATGGAAACTTATTTCCAGACTAATATTTGTATTAATAATGTTTGTTTGTATTTTCAATTACTTATAGCACTTACATATTCCATAGTGAAGTGCAAACATTGCCACCATTCACATCAGTACAGTTGTTCTCAAAATTTTACATACCCCTGAAGAATTTTTGCTTTCTTGGGCTTTTTTCAGAGAATATGAATAACACCAAAACTTTTTCTCCATTCATGGTTAGTTCTTGGGTGAAGCCATTTATTGTCAAACTACTGTGTTTTCTCTTTTTAACTCTTAATGACAACCCAAAACATCCAAATGACCCTGATCAAAAGTTTACATAACCTGGTGATTTTGGCCTGATAACATGCACAGAAGCTGACACAAATGGGTTTGAATGGCTACTAAAGGTAACATCCTCACCTGCGACCTGTTTGCTTGTAATCAGTGTGTGTGCATAAAACCTGAGTGAGTTTCTGGGATCCAGATAGACTCTTAAATCTTTCATCCAGCCACTGATGTTTCTGGATTGTGAGTCATGGGGAACAGAAAAAAATTGTCAAAGGATCTATGGGAAAAGGTAGTTAAACTGTATAAAACAGGAAAGGAATACAAAAAGATATCCAAGAAATTGATAATGCCAGTCAGCAGCGTTCAAACTGTGATTAACAAATGGAAAATCAGGGGCTCTGTAAAAACAAAACCACGGTCAGGTAGACCAACAAAAATTTTGTTCACAACTGCCAGGAAAATTGTTCAGGATGCAAAGAAAAACCCACAAATAACATCAGCTGAAATACTGGGCTCTCTTAAAACTAGTGGTGTGACTGTTTCAAGATGCATAATAAGGAGACACTTGGAGAAAAATTGGCTGCATGGTTGAGTCGCCATTACTGCGCAAATGCCACAAAGTATCTCACCTACAATATGCAAAACAGCACAGAGACATGCCTCAAAACTTCTGGAACAAGGTAATTTGGAATGATGAGACCAAAATTGAACTTTTTGGCCCTAACCATAAACGTTACATTTGGAGAGAGGTCAACAAGGCCTATGATGAAAGGAACACCATTCCTACTGTAAAGCACAGAGGTGGATCACTGATGTTTTGGGGATCTGTGAGCTACAAAGGCACAGGAAACTTGGTCAAAGTTGAAGGAAAGATGAATGCAGCACGATATCAGCAAATATTGGAGGCAAATTTGCAATCATCAGCCTGGAAGCTGCGCATGGGACGTACTTGGACGTTCGAACATGACAATGATCCAAAACACAAGACCAAGTCGACCTGTCATTGGCTACAGCAGAAAAAACTGATGGTTCTGGAGTGGCCATCTCAGTCTCCTGACCTCAATATCTTTAACCACTCTGGGGAGATCTCAAGTGCGCAATTCATGCTAGACAGCCCAGGAATTTACAGGAACTGGAGGCTTTTTGTCAAGAAGAGTGGGCAGCTTTACTATCTGAGAAAATAAAGAACCTCATCCACAACTACCACAAAAGACTTCAAGCTGTCATTGATGTTAGAGGTGGCAATACACGGTATTAAGAAATGGGGTATGTGAACTTTTGATCAGGGTCATTTGAATGTTTTGGATTGTCATTATGATTTAATGAGAGAAAACACAGTAGTTTGACAATAATTGGCTTCACCCAATTACTAACCATAAGTAGAGAAAAATTTTTGGTGTTATCATTTATATTCCCTGAAAAGGCCAAGAAAGCAAAAATTCTCCCGGGGTATGTAAACTTTTGAGCACAACTGTATATTTCCATGATTAAAATAAGATTTCATAGAAACGAGCAAAGAAAGTTTATGTGATAAAATAATAAAAGGGGAGAATTTTGCTTTTAAGTCCCCCAATGTCTTAGTGTTGATGCTCTGGTGCTCCCCAACATTCCCTATTTAATTGTCTGCAGAAATGATGTACCATCTATACACATGACTGCTGCAGCCAATCATTGATCTTGAGATGTACTTTGCTGAGCAGTGGTGGACATACCATGGTGAAACCTGTGGCCCAAGAGGTAATGGGGCCACTTTTACCTCCAAACAGGTAGAATTGTGCATTGTTTTGAGCTATGGGTCTACAACTGGCCAATATATTGTTCTTATACAGTGACCTTTTCGCTCTGTGTCCATGTCTGGCGCTGAGGTCAAGTAATTGTAAATGGCCAAGTAAGCTACGAACGGCAGGGAGTGTTTAATTTGCAGGTAATTTACCAGGTAAGTACTGTGTATTTTATTATTTTGTCATATTACCTCCTCAACATTGCCTATTTCTTTTTTGAAAACAGAAAACCCCTTTAATGCATGAATTCCTGGTGACCATTTAATGATTATCTCCTTAGACAAAACAATTGTGATTTGCTAATTATATAAATTTAGGGATTTATTAATAATTGTATCTTCCCCTTTTTCTCTTTTCTTTCTTTCTTTCTTTCTTTCTTTCTTTCTTTTCTTCTTCTTTCTTTCTCTCACTTTCTTTTTCTTTCTTTATATTTTTATTACTTTCTTTTTCTTTCTCTTGTGTTCTCTTTTTCTTTTTTTTCTCTTTATTTCTCTTATGCTCTCTTTCTTTCTTTCTTTCTTTCTTTCTTTCTTTTTCTTTCTTTCTTTCTTTCTTTCTTTCTTTCTTTCTTTCTTTCTTTTCTCTCTATGTGAAGAACCCCTTGTATTTTTTGTAGTATGGGAGGAAACCCACCACACCTCTACCTTTTATTAAGACACCCCCATGGAAGTGATGCTTTGAACTGACTTTTTGCTACAGTCACTTTGAAACTACAAACTTGATGTTATTTGTTGCTACATTCCTGCTGAACAAGTCAACAGATATTGCATATTAATGTCCATGAAATATAAAAAAAAAATACAAATGAAATAAAATCTTATGTGAATAATAGATTATAAACTAGACCCATCTTTTTTTTCTGCTCTCATGATGCCTTGTGTTTAGCACCCTCTGTCTGGTACCCAAATGGGACTTTTAAAAAACTAAGCAAGTAAAATATGTCCTCTATATTTTAAAAAGACAATTAATGTCATTGTCTTTTAGGTGATATAATATTGCCCCAGATGTTACATGCTGTATAGCGCCTACTTTTATTAATTCAATCATGTTTCTCACTTTATCTTATAGTATTAGTATAGTCCTTGTTAAGCAAACATTTCACAATGGAATACACCCTATCTGGCCATGCAATGTATAATGATCCACTCTCATTGATCTTTCCTGTTTACTTAAATTTTTTGAATGAATTACATGGAAGACAGATAATGATGAGGGACACTCAAATGTTCTGATCTCCGACACGATCATTCTGTAAACCTCATAATGATAGATATTAGGGCAGAAGGAGGGTTCATGCTTTTCCACATTAAACAAACTTGTAACGTACTTTTGGTTTTACAAAGATGTCTCAAGGTTCAGCCCCTTTCGTACCAATGACCCCTGCCTCGGGAAATCACATTTGGATGTATTAAGCCAGCCTGCCTAATAACCCTTGCACAGACCATATTGATTTTCTGAGAGCGAGTTTATGAACTAAATAAACTTGAAGTTGGTGTCTTAATAAACTGCTCCTCTCAGTCTGTCACATTTAGTTACAGTACGACGCAGTTTAGGTGGCTGTGGAGGTGCGGGGAGAGAGGCTAATTCGGTTACAGATTGTTCACAGCAGGGTCTCCAAATTAGCCCTTTGTTTTGTAATGCCACCTTGCCTGGGCTTGCTTTGAGCACACTTCTCAGTTTTACCCTAATGAGTTGCAACACTGATAATGTGCCTGATGATCTTTCATTGATTTCACTATCACTTGCTTGTCTGGTAATTGATCCGTTGCTGAGCCTCTAGTTAATTATATTGGCTTTGACATGGCCCAGTCCTCAGGGAATCTCAAGTCTTGCAGAATAACAGTTTTAATAAAACAGTCTATTACTGCAGCAGGTGCTCCAGTCCTGACTGCAGTATATTTGTGCGCGCATATAACACCTATATATATATATATATATATATATATACATGTGTGTACACTTCTCTTCATTCACAGACTAGTACTGCATGATACGGAGCAAGAAGGCGAGGAGTGGCGCTGAGTGAGGGAGGTGTAGGAGATAGATGGAAAAAGAGACAGGGACAGAGAGAAGGAGGGGGAGTGATGCAGAGGAGAGGAGATAGGAGGAAGCCTGCTATTGACAGTGTCCTTAAGCCTCCCTCAAATAACAGCCATTAGTGGGAAGGTCAGGAGCTGAGCAGGCAGCTTGACTGAAGCATTGAGTGCCACTTCAGAAATCAAGAGGCTAGCAAATTTTAGAGGGAGTTTAAATGGCTAATATCTGGCTGTGAAAGCACTGCCACTGTTGGCCCAATTGGCTTACAGGTTCCCTTTAAACCAGATATACATATATATATAGTCTCGGATTGGCTCGTAATCAAGGCATGTTCGTGTTACTTTTTCTTTATTTTGACCCTTTCTTTCTTGTACCTTTCCGCCATAGTGTGTGGTTTGTATACTGCTTGTGCCAACTCTTCTCGTCGTGTGTATGTATGTATGTGTGAGCCTAATGGTGGTGAACCGGAGGAAAGTTTAACAGAAAAGCTTTCAGGAGCTGTGGGATGGGAAGAGGGAGGCACATTTGTGTCAGCACAGTGTAGCTCTTCTCATCTCTCCTCATTGTGCACTAATGACACTGAGCGGTCACACAAGCTCTCCGCTGCTGTCTTTGTTTGTTTTACCGACTGTAGAAGCTCGCTTTATTGTTACTTCCAAGATGTGGGCAAAGTGCTGCTTTTCTCTACATTTGTCCTACCGCCTGTCTGTGGGTTTTATTAGCGACAAATCTTCTCTTTTTGAGGGAACTTTTTAGAGGAGATGCTCTATGCTTCTCCAGGGCTGTTGTTTAATACTGATGTCTGGGGCATTGACAGGCCAAAGGTATCACTGGGGTCAGGGTTTAACCTCCTCGGTGCTGACACTATTCTTTCTTCAGCGCCAGATTCATATTTATGGTTTGTTAGCTTTTTTTATGTATTGTTGATAATTAGTATTGTGACACGGTTTATCATTGTTTTGTATTTTATGTTTATGCCAGTTTTTATTAGTCGGTTTAAGTCTTTTACTCTCATGAATGTGTGAAAATGAATTGACTACATTACACCCTGCACATAAACAAAAAAAAAAAAAAATCTGGTGTTTGTTTTACTGTTTATTATTTAGTCTGCATGTGAATGGTTTGTATTGATAGCTTGGCGCTCGGCAAATCAGTGGAATATTTTCTCATTGTTTATTGGATTTTTCATTTTTTCCTCAATTTCATTTTTTTTATAGCGGTACAGGGAGGGGGTGAAAGAAATCAAAAAAGAAAACAGTGAAGTACAAAGAGTAGTGTGGCACTGACAAGTGTCAAATGTGGCTTTCTTAACTTGACAGATTATTGAAGAAAAGCAGGAGATAAAACAAGAAAGGCTGTAAGAAAGGGCCAGAACCCTTTCCTCCCAACTGCCTGTGATCAGTGACTGTGTGCGCGTGTCTATGTGTGTATGGCTATCTGTAGGCTGAGAGAGGTTAGTGCAGGATGTCATTTAGTGCCTGACAGTGGAACAGTGCAGTTGACTCTCTGCTCCTCTAGCCTGTGACATCCTTAAAGCTGTTCCTTGGTCTCAGGCAATTTTTTTCTCTTTTAGTGCTACATGCACACCTGACAAGCAGCTGTTAGACTGAGCAAAGGGAGCCTTGGGGAGTCACAATCCATGCATAAATGATAGGGGTATCTGTGAGGAAGGTGCAAAATAAGCTTTGCATCTCTCACCCCCCCACCATCAGCAGCACATCCCTCCTTGCTACTTCACCTCCCACCCACCCCCTTCCTCATCCTCTCCTACCCTTTTTTTACTCTCTTTCCCTAAATGAAATGCAGCCTACATGCAGCTCTGTAACTACTCCACACTTGTGCTACTGAATGCCAAGAGGCTCAAAAATCCACCTTCACTTTTCAGTCAGAAGAAGCAGAAGTGGATGTGAGAGAAAGAGACGTACAGAGAGACAGACAGCGAGACAGGAGGGCAAGAGACCGAGCATTCAGAAACTCTTGCCCTGACAACTCCATGCAGTTCGGAACGAGGACACCGACAAGCGAGCCTGGGTTCATGGGGCATGGCAGAACTGTGATGCCAATCTACTCTTCAGAATGTCCCAACAGGTGAGTGCTTCCTTTATTTTTTGCTTACTTGCTTGCAAAGTGAAATTTTAGCATTGAAGATGATAATGTTCTCATGACCTGTCTAGCATATAGATTAATATTCAGCAATTTATTTGACTTTTCACTTAAGACCTGATATGGGACGTTGGCGTTTCTGTGATGTCTCTCGTTCATATATGTAATTATTGGGAAAAGAACAGAGCTTACTTATGAATGAAGTGCTACCTGAAAAAGCAGTTACTTACTAGTTGTGTCCTTACTTGTAGAGAAAAGGGGGAAGTGAAAAAACAAACAAATGAAATTTCTATGCAATGCAAAACAATTAGCCCGTAGCATCCTTTCTGCAAAAGTAATCAAAAGTGGAATTAAAACCACATCCACTCTTTCCTTTTTCCTTTCACTGATTTCGCAGTGATAGAAATTTGAGGGGCCCCTCTCCTAGGATCTTAATTGACTTCATGTGGTTGAACACAGCTTCCCCCAGTACTCAGATGAGCTGAACTGCTGTGTTGTTGAAACTGCTCAAGGCTCAGAGCGGATGGTTGATAGCTCAGGCAGTTAAGCTGCTCCTAATTTTTCTTTTTTCGGTTTCTTTTTCCATCACTTCTTTCTTTCCTTATGTCTCCTGTTCATCCTACTGTTCCGATTAACTTTTTTCCTTAACCCCTTTTCGCTCAACGTCTCCTCCATTCCTCAGCACATATCCATAATCACTTTTTCTTCCCCCTGTTTCTCTCACTCGCTGCAAGGCCGTGTCTTGGCGTCCTCCCCCGAGTCTTTCCTGCACTGGGGGCCGCCTTAAAGGCATCTTGGTATGCTGCTATTGACGGGAAAGCTGAAATGTTATTGTGAGGCCAGTAACAACTGATAATTAATCACACAAGCCGGTGTCCCTGTACCATGCACATGGTGATACGCAGGCTGCCGGCTGCATCTTCTTATCCTAATCTAAAAGTGGGCTAAAATAAAGAAAGTTAACTGTATGACATACAAAACGCAAACTACTATATCAATGACGACTATTCGGTTAGATCGCTTATCGAAACAAACCGACATTAATATATTTTTTTACAAATAAACCCTTTACTTTCATCTGAAAAGTTTTTTTTCAGATGAGAAGTTATCGAGTTTTTGACATCCTGGAAAATATCACTGGTTCTTCCTCACAATGTAAAAACATGACAGATGTGTCATCTATTATTTTTTAAACATAACGGATGAAAAATTAAATTGACGGAGGGCAAAGATCATTAACCCCTTAGAAAACATAGGTCCTAAAGACTCAAGAGCTGGATAATTCCCATATTTTAACAAGGACATATTTTGGTATCTCCTGTAGAGGGACCCTGATTACTACTGATAATACAGTAAGCTGATATGAATCTCAAACGAATGTGAACCTGAACAGAAAGAGCAATTCTTAAATATGGCCAGAAAACTTAGACGTAATGCATTGTGATGCTGAACAAACCCATAGGAACACCACTTTACCCATATCCGTTCACTTTCAATTGCAGAATTATAGACATTAAAGGAATCATATATCTAGGTGTCTTACTTTTATCACTAGTTTGGGGTGTTTTTGAGTTATCTTTTAGTAATCGTAGGTACAATATGTATGTCGTATGGACCATTTTCGGTAAGATTATTTTTTATCAATTTATAAACAAGGTGAGAAATTTCCAAAATAATGCAATAAAGGCATGTAATGTCTATAATAGGTTACATAGAGAGACTTTTTAGGAGAGTTAGTATGTCCAAAATACAGATAATTAATTGAATCCTTATACTGATCAATACACAATGAATGACTATTGAGTCATTGTCCAGTACGTACGATTCCCCGGTTCGGAATTAATAAATAAAAAAATAATCCATAAACAAGAGATAAAGAAAAAAGTGCAAGAAAACTCACTCTAGGGAAGAAAGCTAAAAAAAAAAAAAAAAAAAAGGATTGTGGTGAGATGAGAAGATGAGAAGTCATCCTAAATTTGTTCCGGTCTTGGAGATTAAAAAGCTGAGAGAATTGGGACAACTTTTATTATGGGTTTAATAGTTTGCTACTTGTATTTTGGCAGAGTACGTAGATTACGTGAACTAATGCTGGACACGTGGATAAGCAATAAATTTGTTTTGTTTTTCATTAACGAAAAGTCAGAGAAAAAAAACTTGAACAATTAGAGACAGATTTAGTGATTTTAACATAAAATTCAATTTAAGCAATTTCTGAAATAGAAATTTATTTCAATTTGTAAAGTTTAAGAGCTGTCATTAATTTTTTGTTTTTACTTACAAAAAAAAATGTACAATTTTATTTGTGTTGTCAACCTGTTGGAAGAAAGCGGAACCTTAAGGTATGAACCTTACTTATCTGCATTCCATCAGGTGTATCCTCCAGAATTCACATGTCAGCTCTAGCAAACGAATTGGCTGTAAAGGAATTTACAGATTAGCTTGATCCATTGTCAAGGAAATAAATATTGTACATAATTCAAAGCTTCCATCTGGCAATACCAAAAAAAAAAAGTGGAGTGAAAAAAAATAGCAGTTTTACTTCAGGTGCCCGTGTAATGCAGCATCAGTTGGAAATAATAATTTAGACTTCAAATTGGGTGTAATTTTGTTTTAAACTCTCCAATGTAATAATGTAAAAAATGATTTGCAGGAAATAAAAAAATAAAAAAAGCCACAAAATTAACATCTGTTTAGTTTTCATTACTCTTCTATGTTATATGTTTAACCATTTTTTTCTCTGTTTTAGTAGTAGATATAAAGCCATCACTAAACGACTAAGAGTTAAAGTCTCTCCCAAACACTGAAGTCCAATGTGTTTATTTTTACAATGTGAAAATTTTTTTACAATGTAAAAATAATCAAGAGCAGAATTATTTAGGCCTCTGTGTCCACTCTTTTTCCATAGACAAGTCTACAAAAATTCCTTAAACATATTCCATCTCATCGTCTTGTTCAGTTTAGTCACATTTTTCAGCACCAAAATAACTGATAACCTAAAAGGGCATTTTGTGAACTGTGTTTGAAGGCAGTTGTTTGGGGTCACTTTGATCGATGACAAGTAGAGAATGACCAGAAACTGCCTGCTTGTCCATCCCTGACTTATGACTGGTCACCCCAACCTCTCTTACCTTCATCTGGCACAAATATGTAGGGGCAAATAGCAGAAGGGTGCCTGAGAGATGCAGGAACTAGACCTGTTCTGTGATAGATGAGAGGTTAAAAAAGCAGTCAGGAAAAGTCATTTCAACCCATTAAATAATTTGAACATATTTCTTAACACTTTTGAAACAAATAATTATTTTTACTGTATTTTTAGCTTGAATTGTATTCATTTTTATTTAATTATTACTTGAAGACAATTTGCAAAATTTCAAATTTCAGGTTCACAAAATGAATGCATTTCTTTTAACCAAGTAATCAATTGTTTTTCATTAGTTAATTGTCAGTTAGTAGAGGTGATAAGGATGGGTAGCAGCTCGAACATGTGCAACATCAGTTTAGATCTATTATTTCTTTTATGGATTTGGAGCAATTTTATTGCTCATATATTACTGTATCAGTAACCTGTCCTATAAAAGAAAAAATAATTCAGATAAAAAAATACTACAAAGACATGGGTATAAAAAATGATCATAGATAAATTGACAGATATGACATAACATAGATAATATATGTGGAAATAGATAGATAGATAGATAGATAGATAGATATGAGATATGGGATAGATAGATGAGATAAGAATAGATAGATAGATAGATAGATAGATAGGTAGACAGATATAGATATGGCATAGATAGATTGATAATAGATTGGAAGATAGATATATATAGAAATTAGATTAGATAGACTAAAAATAAACATATGGTATGTATTGTACATAATATATATACACACATCTATATATATATTTATATGCGTGTGTGTTTATATGTATGTGTGTAGTATATATATATATATATATATATATATATATATATAGATTTGAAGCAGAGGAGCCTAATCTACTCTTCACATAGCATAAATCATCAAACACATATGGTTACACTGGCGTAATGCATTTCAGAAATGTAAACTAATCTGGTAACCCTATCAATTTTAATTCACATAATTAACTATGATAAATTGCAGTAACCCTTTACTTGCTGAATTGAATTGCCACCTAGTATAACGTGTGCTTTGGCCTGCTTTTGACATATGCTATGAAGCTTATAGAGTAAGGGTCATGGAGACTTCTGTCATATACGGGCTTTAGGCAGAAAAGGTAAATGAGAACTCTTTCCCAGTTCATGAAATGCGCATCATCATGGATAGCAGACAATTTGCCAGAAAAAAACCCTAATTTATGTAACTCAGAGTGATTGATTAAATCACCTCATCTTACTATGCAAGACGTTAGCTATCACTGCATTATTGTGTTAGGAAGAAAGCATACATTATACAGCCATGTGTATGTATGTGGATGACACCACTAGCGCGTTTCAGTCACTTTTATCTGAACATTACTTTACCTTGTCGTCAGGTACTTTTTCACTCTCGTATAAATACACAGAATATATGCACTTACATCCCTGTCACTTTTACCCACTGGGCTTGAAGATTATTATGGCCATTTTGTATGCCATCAAACTTAATGTCAATTTTTTTCACAAAAATAAGAATTTACTCAATCTATTTTTTTTTTAAATGTTTAACTCTTTGTATTAACAACTCACCCCAAATCAATCATTTCTGGTCCCGTTTTATGTATTCTCCTCCGCAATACTTAATAATTTGTTACAATCTGTTTCCAGACTGATGATCTCAAATCAAACTCTTGTAGTATTTTTACTGCCTAATTTTTGTAGAATTTGCCATATAGATTGCATTTTTCTGCATGTAAAAATTAGATCACTGTCTCAGTAAGTTTATCTGCAGATAGAATATCATAACTGTTATTGTCGATGCTTTCAGTTACGCAAAAGGCAAAAATTAGGTAAAAATATGAGCTTCAATATGATGGATGTTACAGCATCCACTGTTGTTTAATGACATTCTCCTTTGGGAATATTGGAAATATGCGTGTACGCTTTCTGCTTTCTCTATGCCCATTGTATTTCTATGGAAAGATTAGATCTTATTGTGGCAGTTTTCAAACATTACATTCATTTTTGCAATGTCGTTAAATTACTGTGCTGCCACCAGTCGTAGCATTTCAGGATGTCCAGCAAAAACATTAGCCCAGGAGAGTGATCTGACATATAGATAGTATGCTGCTAAGACACATATGCAAAATGGCAGCTATATAATAGATTACCTTTTTAATTCACCTTTTGGTATCAAATTTCAATCTTCCTTTACTAGACATTTAGAACATTTTGTACACTAGCTCCTATTCTGTCACCTCTACACCCGTGATGAAGCTTGTGAAGCTGTAGCATCAACATCTGGCATCATCATAGGCTTAAAATATTACAAAATTAGTTTTTGCTCACTTGTCTTTCAGGTCTTATGTTTACGAGCTAAACTGGATGCATTTACTGCATATGACAGTACGCTGGCCTTATTCATTTACTTCCATTAAGCATAGAGCACCAACATATTCCAAAGCACTGTACACAGATTGCACTGTCTCAAACCAGTCCTAGATGTGGCTCACAATTTCTATTACACACAATTTCATGGAAAGCTAAGTATTATTAATACTTTTTTCCTATTGATAAGTTCTCATGATTAAATATGTCCATTTACCACTGGCTTCTGAATGTCTCTTACGGAACGAATTCTGGACCACACTGCTCGACAAGTGTCTTTCGTATCTTACTAAAATTTTCTTCCCCACAGTCACCCTACGTAACAGCTAAATCATCGTGTTACATTATCCTTGAGTTTCTATCCAGAATAGGATACCTTTAGTTATGGATCGTAGTTTGTATGGCTAAAGACTGAGGAGGAGCCTACCGGCAATACATAATCATGTTTTTCATTAGATCTGCCTGATTTGCTGTTGCGAGTAGTCAATCAGATTTTCTTCATTTGTCCATCCATTTCTTTTGTTCTAATACTTTGTTTCCTCATCATAGTATGAGTTATCCCAATTTGTATTCTTATCGGGTCCTTTCATCATACGATAATACAGATTCTATGTTACTGTTACACGTCGGCCTGTTGGTCATCATATATGGTCTTTAGTCTCTTTATTTTCATCAGAAGTCAAGAAGATATAATGAATCCATTTAAGAAGCTATAATATATCACTTACCAGATATCCTTACTTAAATTGTTTTTTTGGGGGGTCGTCGTGATTATAGACTGGTGGTGGCCACTCATAACCGAGAAAGCGATAGACATCTGGTTGAGTATTCTCCTGTTTACTATCTATAGAATATTGATGATCCATCACCTCCCTGTTTAATAGTCTTACAGCACATGGTTGCCCTTACAGCCTCTAGAAAAGTCATGTAGCCTAATATCTGAGCAGCGGTATCCAAAGATTAGGATGCTTCTTGTGTATGTAGTAGGCTATGTACCTACAGGCGAATGCACTTTAAATTGAGGATTGACGTCGGATTGACTATTTTAAAGAGAGGGCATGGGTTTTTTCGGAATTATGGAAGAAGACTGTGTATGTCACGGTATTTTTATTATTGTGTACAAGATTGGTTTTCATTGCTATCTTCTTAATTAGTTTATTATTTGAACTCTTGGCTTGGAAATTCTAGTCAATGTGTTCCCTACCTGTTGCTTCATATAGAGAATAATGTCGTTTTATAGTGTATGTCAGTCAAAGCTAAGGCCTACTTGTTGCACCGAGACATTTCATGTATTCCTATATTATATGTATCTGCACCTTTCTACCTCATTATAATGGAAAAATATACCCCAACCCACAACTCATAAGAAGACCTACATTCATTACATACGATCTCAAGACGCTTGTTTGAATATAGCTCCCGAACCTGGAGTCGATATATGAAGAATTAAGCTTGTGATCTTAGCAAAAGCGTCCTATGAGCAATTGACTGGAATTACAACCATGTAATACAGAAGTATTTAATGCCAACAGATTTACTGTGTAATTCATAGTTAAAGAGAGTGAGATAAATCAGGAGAGGAGAACCGTTCATGATGATTTTGTGCCAAATAATGAGTGCCGGTATGACCTTATGCCAGTGTGAAATAATAGATCTAAATGGAAAAGTCACAACATAACTCACGATCTTTACATAGAAATTTAGTACGTTAGGATTGGCTGTGACTTCATTTTTTTAAGTCGCTGCTCTGGCATGGCCATACGACCCTCTGTCTTCATGTATTTTCTGCCGTAGATCGAAACAAAGTGATTTCTTAGTGAACCATAGGAAATGTCTGGTGTTAAGTGAAAATGCCTTTGGGACTGCAAATCAGCATTAATAAACCTAATAAAACCTATGTTGTATAAATGTATGGAAATTAGATTAAAAGGATAAGGACATTCTGCTCTTGAATCGTTTCACTTAACCTCTTTATTGCCAGATGCTTCTATAACAAGTTGCTTGGGCGCAGAGATGCCTACACGGAAAATGATTTTACTCTGTTGATCTATTACCATGACCCATGAGGCAGTTGAATTTTTTCTTTTTTTGACTAAGGTATAAACATCCGAATCTACAGGTGCACATTTTGCCCATTTCTCTGAACGGAAGAGTTAAGTCTAACACTATGGTTTTTACTAGAACTTGTCATAAAGGCATTATATTACTCCAACTTCCTTTCAAGCTAAACAAACTATCTCCAACCACTCAATTAAACCAGTTTGCACGTGTTGTTTGTTTGCTTTATGACTTTTTATGACTTTGTAGCTTTTTGACAGGAAATTTAAGTAATCCAATGTGTCTGCAAATGTAGGGTTATCCGTGTGTATGAAATCAGTGCGTTTGTTACAGCCCGGTTCCTTAAAAAGTAGAGTGGATATAGTACCTGGTGACTAAAAAGAAAAAGTGTAAGAATGTCGGACTTACACCATCATTGAATGGCTTATATGGGTTGCTAGGAGAAAAGTTCACCTTACTGGCATCAACTGGCCAAATCCTGATCGATGTCATTTTCCATCATGTGGAAGTGATGTATAGCATAATAATAAAACTGGAGAACTTCCATAAGCAGCACCATGTCAGAATCCCAAAGACTGGTGCTTTCCAAACATGTCAGTTGATTTTACTTGTACAGTTTATTCCTGATCCTCAGTCCAATTCATCAGATCTCTCTATACAATACTGTACACTCCACAGGACAAAGTTTGGCATATTTTACATGATTATATATTATATAAGAGTCAATTTTGAATGTAATGGTTGTATGTAACCCACCTGATCCTATTCCCCCAACATCATCTGTCAGGAAGGGTCAGGATTCCCTAGGCTTTTTCAATGTACAATGTCGCAGGCTGTAGATCTGTAATGTCAAGTCAAAGGGATATTGTATGATAACGGTTGGAGTTGGATCCATCAGAAATGAGTTTGTCAGATGCAGCAGAGCTGGCATTCTTACCGTATTTTGCAGGACTCATTGGGATATGATTGAATCTTTTACGTGAGACTGCCTACTTCATTTTTTCTTTACTTCCATGTATTGTCAAAAAGAAGAAGCTACTCAAAGCCGTGAAATGACAAAATCATCTCATCTACTTAAAAATATTTCAAAGCAAATAAAAAGGGCTGTCCGGAGCTAATCGTGATTGTCGCATGTTTGTCCAGCACAGAATTTCTTTTTATCGCCTTAGTCTAGCTATTTGCGTATGTGCCAAGGAGAGCCCTGCATGACTGATAACATGCTGGCAGGGGAATCTCTTAGTAGTTTAGGGGTTGAACTTTTGTGGACTATAGCAAAGAAAGAACTGCCAAACCCCAAGCGCCAGCAAAAGCTTTTCTCAGTTTGCCAGGTCACTGTGACACCATGGGGCTGATTATAGGAGAACAGCTTGTCCTACATGATATAATCCTGGCGTCAATTACAACCCAAGCAATCGCTTCATGCTAGCCTGTCCTGTGTCTTGCTGCATTGCATTCAACACTACGAGACACGTTTCTGCTTTTTCTGCAACAGACTTACTTTCGTCTTCTGCAAATAGGTATCTTTTTCTCTCCTAATGAATAATAGTAAAAAAATCAAACAATGTTTATTGGCCATTATTCTAAAGGCACCACAGTGATCTGCATTATGTAAAAGCAAATATGCTGGAGAATAGAACAGCTCCGCGATGTAAGAAAATACATGTAGTAATTAGAATTGAGCGAATATCTTCGATTCCCCGCTTATTCGGCAATCTGTAGCACTTGCCGAATAAGCTACAGAGGGAACCCTGATACATGGAGGGCACTGGCTGATCAGCTGATCGGCTCCGCAGCTGCATGTGGCGTGCCTGTGTCACAGTCACAGCACATACATGGAGAGCCTGTTTGATGGGCTCTCCATGCATGTGTCATGACTGTCACACAGCCGCGCCACATGCAGCTACGGAGCCGATCACTGTGTGACCCCTATCCAGACGGGACCATTCATGATTTCATATGAATGAATCTGAGTAACTTTCCGGACATCTACGAATTTTTCCTCCTGCACTACTACTCGGATATTTATAATGTCCTATGACATCTTATGTATATGTGGTGTTTGTCTTATACATTTTTGACGTCTGTGATGGTATATCTTTTGTTAATATGCTGTTAACATGTCCGTATCCTTAGATTAATCCTTTTTGGATATCTATGAATTCTTTTCGCTTGCATTACTATCTATGTATCCATAATGTCTTATGACATCTTATTTGTATAGGGTTTTTTGTTGTTATATATTATTGATATTTATGATCAAATTGTTTGATGTATATATATATCTATACTTTTTTATGGATCATGTATGCAAACATATTTCTATATTTAGTTGGATATGGGTATAATATATCTTATTTGAGGTATATTATGGACTTTTCTTTCCTTGTATTAATGGCACACTCATACTGGTGGTTTTGCTTGACTAATGGGCTCCAGTAAAATGGCGACGCGCATGTGCGCCATGCCCGGCTCGCACGCTCACTGCCTAAGGCCTCTAGTGGTCCCGATATGCGGAAGTGACGTCACGGAGGATTTCCTCCCGCACGCCGAGACCTGAGTGCCGGAAGCGGCGGCGCGGTGTGACCTGGGGATGATGGCGCCGTGCGCGTCAGGAACGCCAGCGGATTATACCCTGCCTTACCACACCTGCGAGATCAGGGGGGATGTGCCATTGCAGACGCCATGATTGGTTCAGGTTTGGATGTGGGGGTTATATAACTGGACATTGGGTGGAATAGGACATGCACATTCCCCTTGAGAAAGCTGCAAAACGCGAAACGCGCGTCGGGGCTGCAGTGACTGTGTGGAACCGGTTATTCAATATGGGTATGTTTTCTTGGTATTTGTTTTTCAGCCGTATATGATTTGCCTAGGCATATTGGTCACTAGATGGGCTGTATAAACTACTATTGATACATCACATATGCCATATACCAATTTATTTCAACAGTTCCCCCAGTCATTTTCTGTGCATAACTTTTGGGTTATCCTATCCCTTATATGTTTGTTCTTCTATATATATTTTTGTAATTGTAATATGAATAAATTTGATACTTTTATACATATATCTTGTCAGTGGTGTGCTTTTGGATATTCTGTATCCATGTTGTTAGTAGATTGCCGAATAAGCGGGGAATCAAAGATATTCGCTCAATTCTAGTAGCAATAAAGGTAGGCAGATAGATGGACAGGGTCACAGAAAACTGAATCAGTGCCATAGGAGTCGTGGGTGCAGGTCCCATGCCCTCAAAAAAGTCGTTACTAGGTATGACTCAAAAAATTTCCGCTCTTCTGTGTCCAAGTAAAAAATTGTGAAAAAGCCTTTTAATAATCCATGACTTTCTGCGTATAGATAAAATGAGAGATAAGATAGATAGATACATATATAGATGGACAGATAGATATAGATAAATATGAAGTAGATACATATAGATAGATATGAGATAGATAGATAGATAGATAGATAGATAGATAGATAGATGATGATAGATGAAGATAGATAGATAGATAGAGAAATAGATAGATAGAGAGATAGATAGATATGAGATAGATATTAGATAAGGTAGATAGATAGATAGATAGATAGATAGATAGATAGATAGTGATAGATAGATAGATAGATAGATAGATAGAAAGAAAGAAGCATCAGTGGCTGGATGAAAGATGCAAGAGTCTGTCTGGATCCCAAAAACTCACTCAGCTTTTATGCACAAACACTGATTAAAAGCAAACAGGTCACAGGGGAGGATGTTACCCTTAGTAGCATATGAGATAGATAGATATAATAGATATGAGATTGATAGATAGATAGATAGATAGATAGATAGATAGATAGATAGATTAGATATGAGATAGATAGATATGGGATAGATAGACAGATATGAGATTGATAGATACATAGACAGATACATAGAGAGATAGATATGACATAGATAGATATGGGATAGATAGACAGATATGAGATAGATAGATACATAGACAGATACATTGATAGATAGATAGATAGATAGATAGATAGATAGATAGATAGATAGATAGATAGATAGATATGGGATAGATAGGCAGATATGAGATAGATAGATACATAGACAGATACATTGATAGATAGATAGATAGATAGATAGATAGATAGATAGATAGATAGATAGATAGATAGATAGATAGATATGGGATGATAGAAGATATGAGATAGATAGATATATAGATAGATACATAGATATATAGATAGATAGATAGATAGATAGATAGATAGATAGATAGATATGGGATAGATAGACAGATATGAGATAGATAGATAGATAGATAGATAGATAGATAGATAGATAGATAGATATATAGATAGATAGATAGATAGATAGGTATGGGATAGATAGATAGATAGATAGATAGATAGATAGATAATTGCACTTATACAGATCTGTCACCTTTTGTTTCCACAGACTACAAGAATTCTTTTTGTAGCCCCCAACCCTACTCCATCTGTACAATTCCCCTACAGGTTGTGTTCCATGCTTCGTCCTGAAATGAAGAGTAATAATGTGTATAAATGATGTATTCGTATTACACCAATGAATGTAACCATGCAGTAATGTTGCGTTTCCCCGGCACGTTGCTCCCAGACTGGCAGCAGTGTCAGCGCAGGTTGCTCTTTTTCGCTCCCATGTACTTGAGAGGCTAGCATGCTCTTTTTGTCTGTCACATATGGGAACAGCTGAGAATCCTGCATCTAGGGAATGTATCACCCAGCACTGTCACTAGCAGGCAGCCTGCGCCAGTGCGGGAGTTGGTGCCAGCTGCTGGAATGGATGAGCGCTAGCTGGCAATGCTGACTCCTTCCCATGCTGATCCTTCCCGGTGCTTCCGCATCTGACACCTCGCACGCTCCGAGCCGTAGCAGTCTTGTCGTGTTAATGAGCTATGAACAGCCTTCAGACATGGCACTATATATCTTGTGACCACAATGCTAACTTCCATTTGCTTTTGATCATGCTTTTTGTGATTGTTTCATCTTGCACTATTCCATTGCCTTCCTCTGTTGATTAACCTTTTCCTACCTGAAGTTACTGGTCCAAAGCGAAATATTTGTATATCATTGTGACTTTTTTGCTGCAGCGGTTGTCCTATAACTTCCATATGGTCGGTGTAAACATTTGGGCCGTGCTAGGAGCTGGGCTAAAGGCAGCAGCATTACCGTGGATGCCGGCTCTTTAATGATCGCAGACGCCGCAGTGCATCTGTGCCGCTTTTGCACCTTCAAAGTATCACAAATCATGTGGTTGGAAATGTGTTGAAGGCTACTCCAGATGCCAGACATGTTATAGGGAATTTCTTCTGTTTCCTTTATAGCACACACAACCTATTTATGTGACAATTAAAAGGGAGAAATGTCCTTAACGACTTTAAATACATATGATTAATTTATGTCTTGTTACCACACCATAGAATTTAATAAAATTCTGCTATTGTCCATGGCTGTTTTTAACCTTATAGAATTTAAAATAGTTAATGCTGTTCTGTCAACAAGTTTCAGAATATAACCGGGTGATGCTGGTGTACTTACTTTGAAAAATAATCACCAGAGTGGCTGTATATATAATAATTTTTTCAAAGATTTTGCATCTGATATGAAACTAAGCATTTTAAGAGGCCCGCCTTTTCTACAATCATAATGCGATCATTTACGTTAAGATTCCGCAGACATCCTGGTGTGGATTTTTTAAGTAAGTACACCCTCCTCATCAGGTCTAAGATCCTTTTAATAATGTATCCAGTTTATATTTTAAAATTGGCTTTAAATTTAATAATAGGCAGGATTACGTTACATTGTATATCCAAAAATATCAAAAATGCATCTACAGTACCCTCAGAGTCAGAGCAATTGTGTTCTTACTCATTGTTAATAATGAAGCTGCTAATCGTGCTCAGTCACTAACATCTACAGTATGTGCACAATGACAGTAGAATCGCATGAGAGAGTGATCTGTGGTTATCGAAGCATAACCGCACTTAAATCATGCCGATTTGCCCACCCAAATGTTTAGAACTGATGACGGGATATGCAGCAGGAGACAGGGGGTTTGTTGCTATAAAAGTCTGTGCATACTGAAGCCTTAAGGCTCGTTCACACAGATTAACAGAAGTCACTAAATGACCGCTGACCAGCGACTTGTTAATGCACACTGAGTGATGTGTAATAGATGAGTCAGTGCACATAGGCTACCATTGCTCTCGGCAGCAAAGGTCCTGATTATGCAAGATGATGTGTTGTCAAGAGCAATGATCTTTTGTGCAGCACAAAAAATCATTTCACCCAACGAACGACTGCTTAGACTGGGAAATTATTAGGTTGCAAGCGATCCTAGGAATGGAAGAGAGTATGATCACAGAATCGAACTACATAGTTTTGTTTGTGTTCTGATACCATGGAGATGCATGGATCCGCATACGAGTTGCAGGCACAAAATAGTAGACAAATGTTAGAGTAAACTGCTACATTTCTTAATTTACTTGTAACGAGTTAATAATAGATATTCAGTTGTGAAGCTGAAAACACAGTTGAATGTATTAGTCATGAACGTTGGAAGATTTAGGTGTAGCGACTGCGATATTATTCATATAATTATGACAATAGATCAAAAGGCATAGTGTGATTTAGCATCATTGTAAAATACCCACGTCATAGGTTTTCAAATTTTCTTAACTCGTTATATAGATTATATCCATCTGACAACTTTAAAGTGGTGTGAATTGTTAAACCTACACTTTCCGTTCCTTTAGTAAAGCGAGCAATGTTTCTTTAGGAATCTCTTAGGCTAGGATCACACAACAGTATTTTCTCTTATCTGAGAGAATTGGGTCGATTCTGCTAATTACACTCTGATCAGAGTTTGCTCACAGTGTGATTCCATTTTCTCGGATGAGATGGATGGAAAAAAATTCCCCATCTTCTCCATTATGTCGCTCCGTGAAAATTGGACAGCACTCAGATGTTGTCGTCCGAGTGCAGCCCGATGGTTTCCACTGACTCATTGACTTACATAAGGGAGTGGTATCTCAATATCGGATGAAACTCAGTCATGCTCTGATTTTTCTTAAGAAAGACTCTGGGAAAAATTTTTTTGTCAGATCGCACTTGCACTGGAAATACGGTCATCTGAACCTGCCATCAGAGGGCTGTGGGTGGTTATATGACATTTTCCATTCTTTTATAAGCTCCGAGATGTATTTTTGAATTAGAACTATTTTTAAGATAATGGAGAAATGTATAACTAGCAGTCCTCTAAGAGAAATATATTAGAGAAATAATAAAGAGCAACCTAAATACATGCCCCCAGGGAATCCTCTGAGCCATGCACCCAGGGAATCCTCTGAGCCTTGCCCCCAGGGAATCCTGTGAGCCATGCCCCTGGGGTATCCTGCAAGCCACACCTGCAGTGAATCCTGTGAGCCACACCCCCAGGGAATCCTGTGAGTCACGCCCCTGGGGAATCCTGTAAGCCACACCTGCAGTGAATCCTGTGAGCCACACCCCCAGGGAATCCTGTGAGTCATGCCCCTGGGGAATCCTGTAAGCCACACCTGCAGTGAATCCTGTGAGCCACACCCCCAGGGAATCCTGTGAGCCATGCCCCTGGGGAATCCTGTAAGCCACACCTGCAGTGAATCCTGTGAGCCACACCCCCAGGGAATCCTGTGAGCCATGCCCCTGGGGAATCCTGTAAGCCACACCTGCAGTGAATCCTGTGAGCCACACCCCCAGGGAATCCTGTGAGCCACGCCCCTGGGGAATCCTGTAAGCCACACCTGCAGTGAATCCTGTGAGCCACATCCCCAGGGAATCCTGTGAGCCATGCCCCTGGGGAATCCTGTAAGCCACACCTGCAGTGAATCCTGTGAGCCACACCCCCAGGGAATCCTGTGAGCCACGCCCCTGGGGAATCCTGTAAGCCACACCTGCAGTGAATCCTGTGAGCCACACCCCCAGGGAATCCTGTGAGCCACGCCCCTGGGGAATCCTGTAAGCCACACCTGCAGTGAATCCTGTGAGCCACACCCCCAGGGAATCCTGTGAGCCACGCCCCTGGGGAATCCTGTAAGCCACACCTGCAGTGAATCCTGTGAGCCACACCCCCAGGGAATCCTGTGAGCCACGCCCCTGGGGAATCCTGTAAGCCACACCTGCAGTGAATCCTGTGAGCCACGCCCCTGGGGAATCCTGTGAGCCACACCTGCAGTGAATCCTGTGAGTCACACCCCCAGGGAATCCTGTGAGCCACGCTCCTTTGGTAAAGACTTTAAAAATTAGCACTAAGTAAAAAGGCCCATATATTTGGAACGGCATAGAGATAACAAAGAAAAAACTGAATATTCAAGTCCTCTTAAAAAATACTCCATCTATTTACTAAGGTTATTTAAGTCCTACTGTGTACTATGCATATGTTTGCATGCTAGGGGTGACAACTGACAAGAAGTATGTCAGGATACATTATGCACAATGTATGTAGATGAAAGGTATAGATTACCTACAGGGAGCTGCTATAACAGGCTTGGCTCTAATCTTAAAGCAGTACGTTGCACCGCTCCGTTATCTATTGGTATTGTGAACAATTATTAATGTTTATTACACAGGATATAAGGGAAAATAGGAATGAATCGTCTCCCCATCCAATAATATAAATCAATGTGAAATGAAAGAAGAAAAATATGCTGAGATCAAGGAGATGATTCCAACACTGCGTCTGAGTAGTGACATGCAGTACGGCAGGGAGCAGGTTAATTCTAAGCTCCCCTGCCCTACTATGCTACATTAGAGCCATTGACATAGCAGAAATACCTCCTGCAGCTGGTGGCATATGACTGTCATTTGGAAGCCTGGATATGAAGAGACAGCGCAAAATGAGTGCATTCATGAAACTATTCCTATGTCTTTTATTGGCTGGGCGCAGCTAGAAAGTCGAGTACACTGTTACCTTATCTAATGTCACTTGGTATTTGGGTTGGGAAATTAGAAAAGCAGCAGCGCATCATCAAAGTAGGATAGAGGATGTTATTTTAAGGCATGTCGTAATGGACAGCACTAGGTAAAAAAGCCTTATTATTTGCAGGCCCATGTAAAGAGGCACATGTGAGCATATATAACACGGAAAACAGCCTAGAAGCCTAACAGCGCGGATGTGTGACCGGATTATGAAAGGTTGTGATTTATCTTATAATGTAAGAATGGCGTGTGCTGTGATTAACATGTCAGCTGCCATCTGGTAGGCAAGCAAGGGATGACAGGGCATTATTATGGGACATGATATGTAGTTATTTAGTGCTGCTGTGTTTGGGGAGTATTAGTATGTTTTGTCTTCTTTGCGTGAAGAAGGGTATGTTGTAAACTGAGCTGGAGGATTAGTGACTGTGTGTAGGATCTCTGTGCGTACCATCATCTAAGAGCCATTATTCCTATAAAGTTAGCAAGTCTTCAACACAGACGGAGGACCAGATCTTGTATCCAATAAAGTATCGCTCTTTTCTTGGGTGAGTCATTTTTAGTATATGTTAGCATTGGGGAAGGTTGGGGGCTGCCTACCCTTAACGAGATCTGCTTATTATGTAGTCAAATTGTCAATTCTCGATGGAAAGAGTATGCAAATTAGCTCTATCTCAGAAGGAATTTTACTAATGCCTCCAATTGGGGGTAGCCAAGTCATTGTCTGACCCTTTTACCAGCCTTGCAGCATGCAAATATGTATATTAACTGAGCAAGGCACCCATGTACAGACCGCTGTGTCCGGGTACGTATCCCTCATGAGTGCAGGGCAGGGCTTGGATGACATCCTTGATCTAGTGTTTGGAGCTGTGGGAGGTGTATTGGCACTCCTTAACAAAACACTTCTATTAAAGTTGTTATCTTCTTAATATACCAAAGTCATCTTATTATGTAGCATTGTATACTTAACAATTGCTCATGTTGCTGTTCTACCCAGCTAATTCTTCTCTTTTCTCTGCTCTTTGTTGAAACAAGAAGTCTCCTTTCCCTGCATGAGTCATCCCCCTCTTCAACCCCTGACCCAGCTGCTCCATCACCCCCCCTTCATAGACTTTTGCAGTGATGACTCATGCAGGACAAAGAGACTCCTGTTTTTACATAAGAGGTTAGAAGGATTCAGCCTGACAGTTTTTAAACACTTGATGTCATAGACCTAATGGAAAGAGAAGAATCAGCTGGGTAGAAAGGTAAAATGAGCAATTGTAAGTGAACAGTGCTATATAATATGATGACTGCAATATATTAAGAAGATAAAAGCTATGATGGGAGGAGGAGTGCTTATTTAAATTTTAATGGGAATTCTGTTCAGGAAAAAGTATGAAAATTAGCTATTACCCAGATAGAAAGAATAAATTCTGGCTGGTGATGCCCCTTGGAATGCCAACCATATTGCAAGGCTCATCAAACTAGGTCTGTCACTTCATTTCACAATACAAACTACATACATCTTTTAATATATCTGTTAGACCTGATGAGGCCGGTGTCCAGCTATAGAGTGAGAGGACTCATGAGTACAAATGTATTTTATCTTTTCTGTCCAACCACCCATCCTGATGGACAGCTGCAGCTTGTACTGAGCAATGTGAGATTTCAGCAGAGAGAAGAGACACTGGGGAACTGCCAGTCAGGTTATATGGGTAGAGATTCAGTATAAACTTTTAAAAATATTGTAAAGTTATTATGAGATGGATTATCAAAGTAATTATAACAGCTTAATAAGGCTCAAGAGATATATTTATTTATAGATACAGATTATATAGTGAAATCTTGTGACAGATCCACTTTAAGCTATGGCACATTGACTTGTAGGGTAACTACCTCCAATAGGTGGCAGTAGCAGGATATTTTTCTTCCTTTCTGGGAGTCTAGCCAATTTGCATAAAGAATGTATTATAAAATTAATACAAATGCAAAGGGTTGCATACAAAGACATTCTCTTTATATACAGTATATGCCCTCTCTGGGCATGTGAACATCATAGAGATTGCTTTTCAGTCACCATAGCAGGAGCCACTAGCATTTCCCGTGAATGGTGGCTGATATTCTGGAGTATCTTGTATGTATGCTACACGCAACACATAAATTGTATAATTGTTGCACAGCTTCTGAATCCACACCTTTGCAGTAGAAAGCTTCACAGAGCAGGCTTCATGGATAACAAGCTTTTACTTCTAACAACATGAGGTAAAGCAAAAATGCAGTCATTCCAGCATTGCATCAGGAAACAGGAACAAAACGAAAGTGAAACTACAAGTGAGACTATTTCTTATACAATAAGCAAGGAAACGTTACACAACATCGCCATCTACTGTCAGGTCAGCATAAAGTCCTCCTTTTACTTATAATAAGTCCTAATCTGTTGCATATGCCAACAATAATGGCCACTAATCTGTGGAGATCCATCTCCAGCTCTCATCATATCTTGAAACGTACCACTCATTACAATTACAGTGGCTGTATGCTAACTGCATGGCATTCCATTAATAAGAAGAGGCCAAATCTGAAGGCTTGTTACTTTGTAAAATAAATTGGAAAAGTCAGAGATTCATCAATTCATCCTATCTCCAAATCTATAAAATGTCAGATTCATTGGAGCAACTGTGACTAAGGGCTATTGTGGCTTGGAATAGATAATCGTTTTCTTTGATCTTGATAATAATTATTGTGAACCTGGAGCCCACACTTTTTTTTAATAAATATTATTATGTGGAAGTATAATTGTGGGAATAGAACCAATAGCTAACCTGTTATGGAATAATTTGGTGTTACTGACCATTAACTTTTGATGCTGGTGCTCCTTGATTAATATTGTGCAGGGTTCAGTCTGTGTAAGTGGAAACGGCAGGCAAAAAGAAGAGGCAAACCTGAGATTGACTGAGGAACATATTTTGGGGAACATCATGAATGTCCTGAGCTCTGTTTTGTATGAAATGATTGACCAAAACAGCAGTGCATTATTTTATTTATAGACTAGAGAGAGGATTTGGGGACCCCATTAAAGCGAATTTTCCACAAAGTTAATTTTAAACATTTTAGTCAATAGATTTTGGAATTATACTAACTTCCAAAATTGGAGGTCTTTAAAAAAATGTTCCTGTGCTGAGATAAGCCAATTCATGTGAGCCCACCAGTCACAACAAGGCATACCTTTCCCTAGTAAGATCCTAATCCTAATATATTAAACATGCCTCTCCCAGGCTGAAAGCCTACCCATCTAAAGAGAAGGTAGGATCCAGCACTAATTAAAGGCAGCGTTAGGCTGATGGGGGCAGTGCTCAGGCAAATATGGAGGCAATCACCATTTCCAACAGTTTACCAAAAAAATTGAACAGTGCAACCAAAAACAGAAAAAAGTAAGTGTGAACATCTGCAGGCTGCTATGACAGCATAATACACAAGTAAACCTAAAAAAAAGAAAAAGTAAGCAAAAACCCTGGTGTAAATAAGTAAATAAAAAGCAAGTGCATTTAAATAACACAGAGTTTTTGTGATACTGTTTTTGATCAAAAATAGTATAAAATCCATCCCACCACATCAAGGTAACTCTGAAGGGACAGTCCTAGCACTGGCTAATATTTAAAACCTTACCATGGGTCAAGCTATAGGTATAGCTTCCCCAGTCTGGGATTTCGCTGGTGGGGCCCAGTCCTTTTGTCTGCCCTTATTCACACACTGAGGTCAATCTTGACCCATTGTAAGGTTTTAAATATTAGAAAGTGCTAATACTGTCACTTCAGAGTTACCTTGACGCGGTGGGATGGCTTTTATGCTATTTTTGATCTAAAAACAATATCACTAAAAACTCTGTGCTATTAAAATGCACTTGTTTTTTATTTACTTATTTACACCAGGGTTTTTGCTTACTTTTTCTTTTTTTAGGTTTGTGTGTCTTGTGGCCAATGTGAACATGCTTCTATTTGCTGCATGTGTACCAACTGAAGTTAAAGGGAATCTGTCACCCCATTTTTCGACTATAAGGTGTGGGCACCACCATCAGGGGCTTATCTACAGTATTCTGTAATGCTGTAGATAAGCCCCCGATGTCACCTGAAAGAGAAGAAAAACGAGTTATATTATACTCACCCAGAGGCGGTCCGCCGTCCGGTCTAGTCCGATGGGTGTCGCGGTGCCTCCCATCTTCTAGCGAAGATGTCTTCTTCTTTGCTTCCTGTCGTGGCTCCTGCGCAGGCGCACAGATCTGCCCTGTTGAGGGCAGAGTAAAGTACTGCAGTGTGCAGGCGCCGAAACTCGCTGACCTTTCCCGGCTCCTGCGCACTGCAGTACTCTGCTCTGCCCTCAATAGGGCAGATCAGTGCGCCTGCGCAGGAGCCGCGATGGGAAGCAAAGAAGAGGACGTCTTTGCTACAAGATGGGAGGCGCCGGACCGAATCGCGACGCCCATCGGACTGGACCTGACAGCGGACCTCCCCTGGGTGAGTATAATATAACTATTTTTCTTCTCTTTCTGGTGACATCTGGGGCTTATCTACAGCATTACAGAATGCTGTTGATAAGCCCCTGATGGCGGTGGCCGCATCTTATACTTGAAAAATGGGGTGACAGATTCCCTTAAAGCTCAATTTTTATGTTTTTGTGTTTATAATACACTCGTAAGTAGATAGATGGATAGCTAAGAGGAAGATAATAGATAAAGAGACCAAAATTGAGTAAACAGGCTAAAGGGGAGGAAATTGCACTGGGGAGTGGCATTTTTTTTGCATAATTATGTTTACAATAATATTGTATATTACTCCAGAAATTCTTGTTTTTTCAAGTCTTTAACCCCTTGAATTAGTCGACACTCCTAGTAGAACTTCTTGGACTTACCAAGTTATTATTTGCCCTTTAGCTTAGCTACTATCGGTAAGTAATGGTGATGGACTATTTGATGTATACCCTTTAATTACTGTATGTCGGCTGTCCATAGAGCCCACCATGCAGGAACAATTATGGGATAAGTAGACCGCTTTGCATTTCAGTAGTTTTATTGTTGGTATTTTTGATCTATTTCAACCTATTGTTTCCTTTTTTTCTGATCATCCATTTATAAATTGTTTATGCTTCAAGTTAACTATTATGTTTTGTTATGATACAAACAAAAAACAGCAAGACATAATATTACTTTTATTGTGAAACTTTGCAAAACATCCTCAGAAATGTGGTAAATCTCTCAGTGTACAATCCATACACCTGCATCAGACAGGGAATATGTCAGCCTCCAGACGCTCCTAGAAAAGGAACAAACTCTTTTTAGACATGATTTATACCAAATGTCATTTTTACTATAAAAAATGTGGGCAGTCAGACAAAAATGTAACCACAGACTACAAGCACTTCTAAAAAATAATAATACTGTAATTTCTATGCACTTAGTCCCAATAGAAAGGGTAAGGGCTAAAGTGTGTGGCAGCTTGTAGAAGCGGTGGTAACAAACATAACACAGACATTGACAGGATAATCAGGATATTTAACCTTTCTTAAATGTCTTTTTACCGTTTGTATTTTTTTTTTGTTTTTTTTCCAACCTGTTTCTTTAATATAGAAACAAAATGACATTTCTTAGGTTCAATGTTTTATTGTTAGTCTATTACTATTAATGTAACATGTGTACAGTAAGTAGTATGAAGCTTAAGTTGTAAGTGACTTCAGATAAGAAACTGTAGAGTAGCCAGATGATTTTGCAAGGTTTTATTTTTTTTCTGTATCTCTGAGTTCTTGCCCATTAGGCACCAGGATACAGGTGATTTTTGTAGAAACCTTCATTCTGGAACTTCTGTTTTTATAATGAGTTTTATAGGATATCTGAGAGAGTCGTGGACATCTTCTTTAAAAGAAGCTATTGGTTAGGACATATCATATCAGTATCTGATGGAACATTCATTGGGTAATTAACATATTAAAGTGAAATACGGTGGGTCTGCATCACTGGGGTCCTGGGTTCAAATCCCACCAAGGACAACATCTGCAAGGAGCTTGTATGTTCTCCCTGTGTTTGTATGGGTTTCCTCCGGGTTCTCCGGTTTCCTCTCATACTCCAAAGACATACTGATAGGGAATTTGGATTATGAGCACCATATACGTGTTGATATATAAAAATATATTTAAACATACTTTTCTTGTAACCTGAAATTTTGGGAATCCCCTTAGTTATACAATCAGATGTGTGATTTAGGGATCCAAACACTTCAGCGCTACCCAACACTAATTGGGCCCTTTTGACAATCACCTATCTGATCAACTAAGCATTTTCCATTTATTGACGTCACTCACTGCTCAAGTAGCTGACGACACCAATCCTAACTCCAGAGACCAGGACAGTTAGTGATGGATTATATTCTGATTAGAGATGTAAAGTTCGGGGTTCGTACTGGACACCTAGTGTCCAGTGCTCAACTCCGAACATGGACTTCTCCGAAAGTTTGTTTTAGTGCTCGGAGTTTGGATGCTGAAGAATGAGAGAGAAAGAGACTTTTGTCGCCCCCTAGCACTTACTGTGACCATTTTACAGTACCAAAGTTCGGGTCCCCATTGATTTCTATGGAGTTCGGGTTCAAGTTCGTGTAGAGTTCTGGTACCCGAATCAAACTTTGGACTAAAGTTAGCTCAAAACCCGACACACCCGAACATCCAAGGGTCTGCTCATCTCTAATTCTGATCCATTATGCAGACCATCTGTAACCGGATATTCCAGGTTTACACTACTGTGCCTATTGCTGCACAAGGTATACACCACAAGCATATTTAGCATATTTAAATGAGACTTCTTATGTGAGCGACTTTATTTTTACAGTCTTGTTCCTAAAATCCCTCTTTTGTTGCAGGCCCCTGTATTTCCTAGCCGATGTCCTCCCCCTTATCAGCCCTCTGCCACACAGCTGTCACTAGCAGTGGGAGCATATAAAAGATATGGCTGGTGAGACGCAGGGACAGAGAGAGCGCCCTGCTAAAATCGTGTCACGTAGCCCTAATTCATCTGCTCTCATTAGAGTGAGCTAGGGACAGCAGTTATGTCCAAGAGCACAGCTCTGCACATGACACACGAACGGTTTGGGGAATAGAAAATTGCTTTCTCAGGAAGCCCAGCCAATTAAGGACTTGACCATATTGAATGTCAAGTGTTAATTTAGGTTTTTCTTCATTTTCCCAGCGGTAATGTGGGTCCTGTGATGAGCAAATACATGTCAAGTAAAAGTTGATTGCATGAAGGACCTGAGTATTATATGTCACCGGCAAGTCACAAATGTAGTCTAGCCTTTTAACCCATTAGGTGAGCCCAGGAGAAGAAGGGTAAAGGATTAACTGTGCCATAATGATGAGCAGAGATGCAGCGATTTACAACTGCAAGAGGGAGAAACGCAGGAAATAAGTCCAATAAAGACTTACAATGGAAGCTATGAGATTGTTACTTGCTTTTTACATTTAGAGGTTCATATTTGAAAATCAATGAGAATGGTGTAAGGTGCTGTGTATCCTACAAAGTGTATGCAGTTTGCCTTACTAAATAACACATATGACTTGGACATTGATAACCCAATGACATCAACAATCTACAATATGTATTTTAAAATGTACATGTATTATGCATGAACACACACACACAGGAGGATATGTAGCTGGATGGATAGATAGATAAATAAGTATGAGTTAGATAGATATATAAAAGGGAAAAGAACAAGAAAAGCACCAGAAATGTGGGTGCAAATCTTCCCAGGCACATGCCAGTCCTTAGTATATTAAAAAGATGGAAGTATAACTCCTTGTTGTGTAGAAAATCATGCTAGTTAATAGCCCATGAGGCGACGTTTCAACTCTGTGTGAGAGCCTTCTACAAGCAATCTTACAAGTGCAAGTGCAGAGTATTTAAGGCATACAATTCATCAGAAGTATTTAACAGCAATTAAATAATACAATTACATACCAGTGACAGTAGTATAAAGTGCATTCAAATAGTGCATACACTATGTGTCAATATAACACTGTATGTACTATTTGAATGCACTTTATACTATTGTCACTGGTATGTAATTTTATTATTTAATTGCTGTTAAATACTTCTGATGAATTGTATGCCTTAAATACTCTGCACTTGCACTTGTAAGATTGCTTGTAGAAGGCTCTCCGACAGAGTTGAAATGTCGCCTCATCTATATATATAAAGCTGAGTGTATGTATGTGTATGTATCAAGCCACATCCACTTCGCATTGCCCCGCCAGCTCCACATAGCCATATTCACTCCACAGGCAAAGTCCCATCCACCCGGCCCATGTTGTTAGTGCACACTGGTTGTTAGAGACACATTCACCTCTAAAGCCACCCTGCAAAACTCACCGGCTGAGACGTCCCAGCCACTGCATCTACAATCAGGGCCGCCGCCTTCAGAGTATCAGTGCGCGGCAGGACAGGCCACATCTAGCTCCGTCATGTCTAGAATGGAGTTGCTCCAGTGTGGCATGACATCAAGGGAAAGGGAGGAGCCTCATGGATTACACCGATGTGCTCATAACAGGAAGTTGCTGTGTGGTGCTGCAGAAGAAGTAGGCTGTGTGTACGATATGCTTTATTGCAATTAGTGCAATTTCTCTTGGGATCAAGAGTTTCCAATTGTATATGGAAGAGTAGTGTGACGTGCTGCTGGAGGAGGCGACTATAAAGGAGAGAAGCTGTGCTGCAAAATAATGCTGTGTATAAAGGAGGAGCATGAGGTGCAGGAGGAGGCTGTGTAAAAATAAGGAGCATGAGGTGCAGGACGAATAAGGACCCTTTACTACCGCTGTTAAAAGTCATTTCGACAGTCGTTAAGGGTTAATATTGTGTTAAAAAATTTGCTTCAACAAAATGGCGCCGGTTGTGTTCCATGTACCAGTGCGAGAGTGTTGCTATGTTCAATAGTGACAATTTCTTTTCTTTTGCGCGTTCCCACACTGGTCCTTGGAACACAATGGGCTGCGCATGTGCAGATTGAGAGCATTGCTTGCCGATAGATACTATTGCGCATGCGCCAGCACCATTTTGTTGAAGCAAAAGTTTTCTTTTTTATTGCAATTAGTGCAATTTCTCTCAGGATCAAATGCTTTTATGTGCAATACAATTATTACAATTTGTTATAACTAACCACAGTTAGTTACTATGCCTGGGCAACGCTAGGCTCTTCAGCTAGTGGGTCCATCGGAGCACCACCAACAGTGCTTGTCAGGCTGACCTGGCAGATTACCTCTACAACTAGCAGTTCTGAAGAGGGTGCTGTCATTCCTGGCTCACCTACATAGTAGCAATAGAAGTCCCATCACCATAAAACCCTGCTGCTGCATATACGTGGTCCTTCTGAAATAGGACTGCCGGAATAGCTCACACAAAACCATCCGGACGAAAACACCAATCACAGCAGCCTGACAAAAGCCAGAATCAGGAAGATGGTAGTTGAGGGTCAGGAGAGGTTTGTTCAGGACTGAAGGAACGATATCATCACCTCACAGAAACAGATTACGGTACTATAGTCTACAGCGAGAATACAGGCTAGCCCCATACTTGGAGAAACTCCCGGCCGGATCCTGAGTAGGTATGGGTTCAGTGCTTTTAGTCTGGACATCAAATCCAGCCAGCACAGACAGTGCTACAAGGCCAGGGAGGACAGGCTGTGCCCACTATGTGACCTGGAGGTCCTGAAGGATGAGACCCACTTCCTGCTGCACTGCACCAAATACTCAGTAGCAAGGAACTCTCACTTTAGTAGACACTCCAAGCTCTTCCCAGATTTCAGCTTCATGAAGGAGGATTGAAAACGTATATATCCAGCTGGAGGAAAAGACAGCATGGTGGAGATTGAAGCGTAGTATGTGTGCGTATGTCATAGGCTGCGAGAAAGACAACTATGATATAGATAGATAATACAAATAGAAAAACAGGAGCACCACCATCGAGTATGGGTGCACAGCCTCCCTGGCAAAAACCAGACCATCCGGACAAAAAGCAAAAACTGGAGGCACCACTCCAAAAAAATTATGGAGAAGATGGTGATTTATTAGCTCTAAGTGGTAACTAGTGATAAGTGAACGTGCTCAGATAAGGTGTTATCCGCCATGCTCATGTGCTAACTGAGTGTCTTCGGCGTGCTCAAATAATATGTTCAAGTCCTGGCGGCTGCATGTCTCGCGGCTGATAGACAGCTGAAACACATGCGGGGATTGCTTGTATGTTAGGCCTGTTTGTTAGGTGAGACATGCAGGTGTGGGGACTCGAACATATATTTCGAGCACGCCAAAGACATTCGGTTAGTACACAAGCATGCTCAGATAACGCCTTATCCAAACATGTTTGCTCATCACTAATGGTGACGTTTCTGAAGTGTGAACCTTTCTCAAACTTAAAGGGAATCTATCACCACATTTGACCTATCTAAACTATTAATATGGACATACAGGTTATAGACTGTAAAAAAGGCCTACCTGTATGTCTCATACCAGATGCCTTGTTGTTGAGAAATCATCTTTTATCACTTTATATAATTGACCTCTTCCAGGTCTTGTGGAGTACGCTGCCTGGAAGACAACTCTGCCTCCAGAGCTTATTTTACATGAAGGTGCAGTTCCCAGTGTGAGACAAGTAACTAACACAGAACAGGAGAAATGAATCTTGTCTTCTTGCAAAGACATTATTGCTTCTCTCTCAGCTGTGCTGTATTGTAACAATGGTACAGCCCTGCCTGCCTGTGAGCAGGAAGCTGAAGCTGAGAGGAACCTGCATATGTGTGAGGTATAATCACACACAGCTCTGCAGTGGGATCAGGAGAGCAGAGAGCGACCATTACACATCACACTGCAAACACTGGTAACCATTGCATATCACACTGGTAACAGTGGTAACCATTACACATCACACTGGTAACACTGGTAATTATTATTATTATTATTATTATTATATATTTATATAGCGCCATTTATTCCATGGCGCTTTACATATGAAAAGGGGAAAAATATAGACAGATACAATAAACATGTGCTAGACAAGGGACACATAAGTACAGAAGGAGAGAGGACCCTGCCCGCGAGGGCTCACAGTCTACAGGGATGGGTGAGAATACACTAGGAGAGGGTAGAGCTGGTTGTGCGATGGTTCAGTACACTGAGGATCATTGCAGGTTGTAGGCTTGTCGGAACAGGTGGGTCTTCAGGTTTTTCTTGAAGGTCTCCGTTGTTGGTGAAAGTCTGATGTTTTGCGGCAGAGAGTTCCAGAGTATGGGGGAAGCCCGGGAGAAGTCTTGTATGCGGTTGTGGGAAGAAGAGATGAGGGGGGAGTCGAGAAGGAGATCTTGAGAGGATCGAAGGTTGCGTGTGGGTAGGTAGCGGGAGACCATGTCACAGATGTATGGAGGAGAAAGGTTGTGGATGGCTTTGTATGTCATGGTTAAGGTTTTGAACTGGAGCCTCTGGGCAATAGGAAGCCAGTGAAGGGCCTGGCATAGTGGGGAGGCAGGGGAATAGCGGGAAGACAGGTGGATTAGTCGTGCAGCAGAGTGTAGGATGGACTGGAGTGGTGCCAGAGTGCTAGAGGGGAGGCCAGACAGTAGGAGGTTGCAGTAGTCGAGGCAGGAGATGATAAGGGCGTGCACTAGTGTTTTTGTGGTTTCATGGTTGAGGAATGAGCGGATCCGGGAAATATTTTTGAGTTTGAGGCGGCAGGAGGTGGCGAGGGCTTGGATATGTGGTTTGAAAGAGAGGGCAGAGTCGATAATCACCCCAAGGCACCGAGCATGTGGGACTGGGGAAAGCGAGCAGCCATTGACATTGATGGATAGGCCTGGTGGAGGGGTAGAATGAGGTGGGGGAAAGATGATGAATTCTGTTTTGTCCATGTTCAGTTTGAGAAAGCGAGCAGAAAAGAAGGCTGAGATAGCAGACAGACACTGTGGGATTTTTGTCAGTAGGGAGGTGAGGTCAGGTCCAGATAGGTAGATCTGCGTGTCATCGGCGTAGAGGTGATACTGCAAGCCGTGGGATTCTATGAGCTGTCCCAGGCCGAAGGTGTAGATGGAGAAGAGTAGGGGTCCTAGGACTGAGCCTTGGGGAACACCGACAGACAGGGGCGAGGTGAGGAGGTGGTGTGTGAGAGGGAGACACTAAATGTTCGGTCTGTTAGGTATGATGAGATCCAGGATAGGGCCAAGTCTGTGATGCCAAGAGATGAGAGAATCTGTAAGAGGAGGGAATGGTCTACGGTGTCAAAGGCAGAAGACAGGTCCAGGAGAAGGAGGACAGAGTAGTGTCGCTTGCTCTTGGCGGTTAGCAGGTCGTTAGTGACTTTAGTTAGGGCAGTTTCAGTTGAGTGATGCGGTCGAAAGCCTGATTGTAACCGGTCAAAGAGGGAGCAGGAGGAAAGTGTCATGTGTGCATTGCCACGAAGATCGTCGCGGTTGCACATTCTGACTTCTCATAGCTGAGTTGCTGTTTCTTTGTGTTTGGCAGTTAGGGAGTTAATTCTGTCTGTGCTCAGTTCTGGGACTGGGTGCAGTTTCTCCCGGCTGCAATTAATTATTTGTTGATTGGTTTCCTTTAAATCTCTGGTTGTCTGTGTTGGGAGTTGCCAGTGAAATTCTTCATGCAGACCACAGATAGGATTGTATCTGTATAGACTTAAGTTAAAGAGCTCCTTAGTTGTTTTAAGCTCACCTTGCTTAGAGTTTAATATCCCAGATCATTTATGTTCCTTCTGTGTTTGAGTGTGTATGCAAGTCTGTGTTTTCTCCAGTCTGTCTAATATGTCTAATCTGTGTATTTAGCAGAGATCAGCCCATATTCCTTTGGTGGTAATCAGTATCCTTCTTAGGACTGATTACAGGGTTCAGGGACTGATAGGAGACAGGGTTAGGCTGGAGACTTGGACCTCTGAACCTTTATCAGTACCTCCAAGGTGAGGGATTAGTTAGGACCCCAGTTTAGGGTCAGGTTAGACCCCCGGTCCTCCTCTTTCCTGTGACAGTGTATCAAGTCCTCAAGATTAACCCTGAGTTCAACGGATATCGTGTCAGGTAAATCTATTCTATATTTACATGCTGATGTTGCTAATCTATATGTTGTATAGAGTGTTGTTCTTTTAAGAATAGTTTACTGACATCGTACACATATCATAAGACCGCGTGACATTTTCACTGGCCCATAAAATTATTCCCAGTTGCCATGGATCCAGTAGCCCAGCTGGCTCTGCAGTTGCAGGGATTATCCATGGAGCTGACGGACATTAAGTCCAAAGTTTTGTCTCCCTCGGAGCAAACCAGATTTGAACCTAAAGTAGCTCTCCCGGACAGGTTCACTGGTGGGCGAGACAAATTTTTTACCTTCAGGGAAGCATGTAAATTGTATTTTCGGCTTCGGCCTCGATCATCAGGGAGTGAAGAGCAGAGAGTGGGAATTGTTATCTCGCTCCTACAAGGGGACCCTCAATCCTGGGCCTTCTCCCTTCCTCCGGGATCCCCGGCTCTACAGTCAGTAGATCGATTTTTTACTGCCCTGGGTTTGGTATATGATGACCCAGATCGGGTCTCTCTTGCTGAGACAAAATTACGTAAGATACAGCAGGGAGATCGTCCGGCGGAGGAATTTGCTTCTGAGTTCCGTAGATGGGCCACAGATACTCAGTGGAATGACCCAGCTCTTAGAAGCCAGTTTTGTCATGGGCTTTCTGACAAATTAAAGGACGTTTTGGCTCAGTATGATTCTCCTCCATCACTGGAGGCTGCTATGGCCCTAGCTATCCGTACTGATAGACGCTCCGGGAGAGGTGCGAGGTAACTCCGCCCCCTGTTGTTACTCCACCTACTACTAAAGTCCCTTATGTTGAGGTTCCCCTTGTCTGTTCGGAGGAGCCTATGCAGTTGGGAGGGACATCATTTCGTAGGAGGGGATTGGCGGTACGCCGCAGGACTAGAAGGTGTTTCTTCTGCGGGAAAGAGGGACATTTTGTTGGGGGATGTCCATCCCGTGCCTTGTTGAGCAAAAAGTCGCCGGAAAACTGTTAATCCCAGGTTGTGTGGTGGACGACAACCTGGGAGTATGTATTTCGTCCGCTAGTTCTTCTCAGTTCCTTGTACCAGTGGAGGTGGTGGTTGGTACGAGAGTGGAGAGATTTTCTGTTCTTCTTGATAGTGGGTCCGGGGCTAATCTGGTTGACGCTCAGTTTGCTCAGGCTCAAGGTATGCATCTGAGTGTATTGGTCAAACCGATCCCTATATTCTCCATTGACGCCAGGCCTCTCGGCCAAGGTAGCTTTGTTCATGAGGTTCATAACATTGACCTTCGGGTAGGGGCAATACATAGGGAACTATTATCTTGTTATGTGTTGGAGGGTCTACCTACTCCTATTGTGTTGGGACTTCCTTGGTTGGTTAAACATAACCCTGTGATTAATTGGCAGTCCAGAGATATAAGCCAATGGGGGGAGTTTTGCAAAAGTAACTGCATGAACACAGTCATCAGTGCGGTCGTGCCTAGTACTTTGCCTCCTTTTTTGGAGGACTTTGGGGATGTGTTCTCTGAGGAGGGGTGTCAGGAGTTGCCTCCTCATCGCGTGTATGACTGCTCTATTAATTTACTTCCTGATGCTAAGTTACCTAAAGCTAGGTTATATAACCTTTCTGGTCCTGAGAGGCAGGCTATGAAAGATTATATTTCGGAGAGTCTGGCCAAAGGGCATATTAGACCTTCATCTTCCCCAGTGGCCGCGGGGTTCTTCTTTGTGAAGAAAAAAGATGGAGGCCTACGCCCTTGCTTGGATTTCCGCGAACTTAATCGGATTACTGTTCGAGATCCGTATCCACTCCCTCTGATTCCTGATCTCTTCAATCAAATTGTTGGCGCCAAATGGTTCTCTAAATTGGATCTCAGGGGGCGTATAATCTGATTAGGATAAAAGAGGGGGATGAGTGGAAAACGGCGTTTAACACGCCGGAGGGACATTATGAGAACCTTGTCATGCCTTTTGGTCTGACTACTGCACCAGCAGTGTTCCAACATTTTGTTAATGACATTTTTCGTCATCTGGTGGGGCTGTTTGTGGTCGTATATTTGGATGACATTTTAATTTACTCACCAGATCTTGTGTCTCACCAGGAGCATGTGAGACAGGTGTTGCAGATCTTGCGAGACAATAAACTATACGCCAAACTGGAAAAGTGTGTATTCGCCGTACAGGAACTTCAGTTTTTGGGTTTCTTGGTGTCAGCCTCCGGTTTCCGTATGGACCCTGAAAAGGTGAGAGCAGTGCTTGAATGGGATCAGCCAGAGGATCTTAAGGCTCTGCAGCGTTTTCTGGGGTTTGTGCTCGCTCTAAGACCCCTCATACCCGTCCGTCTGGGACCCTCTTACCCTTGAAACTTCCGGAGCGTCCATGGACTCATTTGTCTATGGACTTCATCACGGACCTTCCTCAGTCGTCAGGGAAGACTGTCATACTGGTGGTTGTTGACAGGTTCAGTAAGATGGCACATTTCATTGCTCTTCCTGCCCTCCCTAATGCTAAAACTCTGGCGCAGGTGTTCATTGGGGAGATTGTGAGACTTCATGGGTTGCCTTCTGATGTGGTGTCAGATAGGGGGTCTCAGTTTGTGTCCAAGTTTTGGAGGGCATTTTGTTTACGTCGGGGGATGCAATTGTCATTTTCCTCGGCTTTTCATCCGCAGACCAATGGTCAGACAGAGCGTCTGAATCAAAGCCTAGAGACTTATCTTCGGTGTTTTGTCTCAGAGAACCAGGAGGACTGGTCTTCTTTCCTGCCTCTGGCAGAGTTCGCTCTTAACAACAGGCGGAGCGAGTCCACTGGTAAGTCCCCGTTTTTTGGGGCATATGGTTTTCATCCCCAGTTTTGTACATTCAATGGGGGGGTCCCTTCTGGGGTTCCTGAGGAGGAGCGTTTCTCGTCGTCACTTGCTTCAGTGTGGAGAGGTGTATTGAATAATCTGAGTGCTATGGGGAACCGTTATAAACGTATGGCTGATAGGAGGAGAGTTTCTGGTCCAGATCTTAATGTGAACGATCTGGTATGGTTGTCTACCAGGAATATAAAACTTAAAGTTCCCTCCTGGAAGCTGGGCCCCAGATTCATCGGGCCGTACAGGATCAGTTCCATAATTAATCCTGTGGCATTTCGTCTGGACCTCCCTCCTACGTTTAAAATCCACAATGTGTTCCACAAGTCATTACTTAAGAGGTACGTGGCACCAGTCATACCATCACCTCTACCTCCTCCTCCAGTGGTGGTCAATGGTAACTTGGAGTTTCAAGTGTCAAAGATCATTGACTCACGTCTGAATCGCCGGTCCCTTCAGTACTTGGTGCATTGGAAGGGGTATGGTCCAGAGGAGAGGACGTGGGTTCCTGCGTCTGACATTAACGCAGATCGTTTGGTGCGGACCTTCCACAGAACTCACCCGGGCAAACCTGGCCCTGAGGGTCCGGAGGCCCCTCGTAGAAGGGGGGGTACTGTCATGTGTGCATTGCCACGAAGATCGTCGCGGTTGCACATTCTGACTTCTCATAGCTGAGTTGCTGTTTCTTTGTGTTTGGCAGTTAGGGAGTTAATTCTGTCTGTGCTCAGTTCTGGGACTGGGTGCAGTTTCTCCCGGCTGCAATTAATTATTTGTTGATTGGTTTCCTTTAAATCTCTGGTTGTCTGTGTTGGGAGTTGCCAGTGAAATTCTTCATGCAGACCACAGATAGGATTGTATCTGTATAGACTTAAGTTAAAGAGCTCCTTAGTTGTTTTAAGCTCACCTTGCTTAGAGTTTAATATCCCAGATCATTTATGTTCCTTCTGTGTTTGAGTGTGTATGCAAGTCTGTGTTTTCTCCAGTCTGTCTAATATGTCTAATCTGTGTATTTAGCAGAGATCAGCCCATATTCCTTTGGTGGTAATCAGTATCCTTCTTAGGACTGATTACAGGGTTCAGGGACTGATAGGAGACAGGGTTAGGCTGGAGACTTGGACCTCTGAACCTTTATCAGTACCTCCAAGGTGAGGGATTAGTTAGGACCCCAGTTTAGGGTCAGGTTAGACCCCCCGGTCCTCCTCTTTCCTGTGACAGTGTATCAAGTCCTCAAGATTAACCCTGAGTTCAACGGATATCGTGTCAGGTAAATCTATTCTATATTTACATGCTGATGTTGCTAATCTATATGTTGTATAGAGTGTTGTTCTTTTAAGAATAGTTTACTGACATCGTACACATATCATAAGACCGCGTGACAGAAAGATGGGAGGACAGTTCAAGATATACATGCTGTTCCAGTAGTTTTGAGGCGAAGGGGAGAAGAGATATCGGGCGATAGCTAGACGCTGAGGATGGGTCGAGGAGGGCTTTTTGAGGATCGGGGTGATTGAAGCATGTTTGAAGGATGAAGGAAAGACACCATTTGTAAGTGAAAGGTTGAAGAGGTGTGTGAGAGTAGGGATGAAGACTGTGGCAAGGTTAGGGATGAGGTGGGACGGGAGTGGGTCAAGCGCGCAAGTGGTGAGGTGTGATCTTGACAGGAGAGTGGAGAGCTGATCTTCTGTCATGGTGGTGAAGCTGGTTTTGGAAGAACAGGGCTGAGTGGCTAAGAGGGGCATTGGGGGCTGCGGGCCAAAGCCTTCTCTGATAGTATCAATCTTTTGCTTAAAGAAGGAGGCAAAGTCTTCGACAGAAATGAGAGGAGAGGGAGGAGGTGCTGTGGGATGGAGTAGAGAATTGAAAGTGTTGAAGAGCTGTTTAGGGTTGTGAGACAGGGAGGATATGAGAGATGAGAAGTAAGTTTGTTTTGCGGCAGAGAGCGTGGACTTGAAGCTGGCAAGGGACTGCTTGTATGCGTTGAAGTGCTCGGTGGAGTGGGTTCTCTTCCATCTCCGCTCGGTAACCCTGGAAGCCCGTCTCAGTTCTTTGGTCAGGCCGGTCAGCCAGGGCTGCCTGTTGATTGTACGAGTTTTGCTCTGCATGAGGGGGGCGGCCGAATCAAGTGTGGTTTTTATTGTGGTGTTATAAAATGTGGCAGCAGCATCTGTGTCATGAAGTGAGGCTATGTCTGTAAGAGGGAGGAGGGACTCAGAGAGCGATTGTAAATTGAGGTGTTTGAGATTTCTGCGAGGGTGGGTGAGTTTGTGGAGTGGGGGATGCGTACTAACAGAGGAGAGGAGAGAGAATGTCAGTAGGTTGTGGTCAGACAGGGGGAGTGGGGAGTTAGTGAGATTAGTGAGGGAACAGAGACGGGTGAAGATAAGGTCCAGCGTGTGACCGCCTTTGTGAGTGGCCGCAGAGGACCATTGAGTGAGGCCAAGGGAAGCTGTGAGCGAAAGAAGTTTAGAGGCCGCCGGGGTGGAAGTGTCAATGGGGATGTTGAAATCGCCCATGATGATGGTGGGGATGTCAGCAGAGAGGAAATTGAGTAGCCAGGTAGTGAAGTGGTCGAGAAAGGTGGAGATGGCTAGTTCCGGGGGGCGGTAGATGACAGCCAGTTGGAGGTTGGAGGGGGAATAGATGCGGACGGAGTGCACTTCGAACGAGGGAATAGCAGCGGAGGGTGGAATTTGATAGGGGTAAAGGAGCAGGTATCAGACAGGAGTAAGCCAACTCCTCCACCACGTTTGTTGCTGGGGCGAGGGGTGTGAGAAAGATGAAATCCGCCATAGGAAAGCGCAGCTGGAGAGGCTGAGTCAGAGGGAGTGAGCCAGGTTTCAGTGATGGCAAGGAAGGAGAGTTTGTTGGTGATAAAGAGGTCGTGGACAAATGACAGTTTATTGCAGACGGAGCGTGCGTTCCATAGTGCTCCGGGTAGGGGGACTGGGGGAGGGGGGTGTGGATGGATAGGTATGAGGTTGACAGGGTTGCAAAAACGTGTGGAAGATCGTGGCAGGGTGTTAGAAATGAGTGTGGGGATGTGATGAGGAGGGCCAGGATTTGGGGATACATCGCCAGCGATGAGGAGTAGCAGACAGAGCGTTAGAAGGTGGGAGCAGGATAAACCATGGTGTGGCCGTGTGTGTCTTGGTAAAAAGGATTGTATGTGGAGGAACAGTTCTGAGGGAAAGGTGAGATGGCTGGGGAGAATGGAGGGGGAAATGACTAATTCCTTACTAGGTGGGGGGATTACAGGGGATAGGAAGAAAGAAAGGAGGATGGGGGTGAAAGTGATAAGAAAATGAAACATAGTGGTTTTATAATCTGTTACCTTGCAGCCAAATTCCAGTCCAATTCTAGTCTAATTCACAGTAGTGTAATTAGAAATCTGTAATTTTAAATATGGGATTTGAAATATATGAAGCAGACTACGTCTGGAGCAGACCCATTGCACTGGTTATATCTGCAGCTAATGCCAATCAGGTGTGAGTGGAAAGTGGGCTGAGACTGCTCAGGCCAGATGCAGAGTTAAGGAAAGGTCATAAAAGGGGGTAGGGATTACACAGACCATTCGGATGTGTGGTGAAGATAAGAAGTATGGAGTACAATTATGTACACAGGAAGATGGGTGAGCAAATCATACCATTAACAAAGCAATATACATGATGCATTCAGGAGCATAGAAAAGCTGGAGTTTTCATACCATTAACAAAGCAATATACATGATGCATTCAGGAGCATAGAAAAGCTGGAGTTTTCATACCATTAACAAAGCAATATACATGATGCATTCAGGAGCATAGAAAAGCTGGAGTTTTCATACCATTAACAAAGCAATATACATGATGCATTCAGGAGCATAGAAAAGCTGGAGTTTTCATACCATTAACAAAGCAATCATTACATATCACACTGGTAACCCCCCCCCATAACATAAAATAATCAATGGAGGCAGAGTTGTCTTTTCGGCAGCGTCCTTCCCTTAGCCTCGAAGGCTTCAGTTGTGGGGTGAGTTAATGATCCTTAATGTCTGATTTTGTTCTCCGGTAGATAAGCCACCAAAAACGTCTGGCAGTGGCTCTGTCATAGAGAACCCTGGAGCGCTCAGCTGCGGCTTAACGAGTACTTCTGTGTATGGAAGGGACAGCTGAGATGGCTGCCGGCTGAGCAATCGGCTGCATCATTGTTTAAGTGACTGTAATCTAATGTATATGGTGAGATTAAAGCTTGCACCCTACATCTAGTACAGTGCTGCTTTTTGATTGATAGATAGAAAGATAGATATAGAATAGATAGAAAGATAGATAGATAGACATATTGATAATAGATAGATAGATAGATAGATAGATAGATAGATAGATAAATAGATAGATATGAGATAGATAGATATGTGATAGATAAATAGATAGATAGATAGATAGATAGATAGATATGAGTATGATAAATATGAGATAGATAGATAGATAGATAGATAGATAGATAGATAGATAGATAGATAGATATGAGATAGATAGATATGTGATAGATAGATATGAGAGATAGATATGAGATAGATAGATTGATAGATAGATATGAGATAGATAGATTGATAGATAGATATGGGATAGATAGATAATATATGAGATAGATAAATAGATAGATATGAGATAGATAGATAGAGTTAGATAAATATGAGATAGATAGATAGATAGATATGAGATAGATAGATAGATAGATAGATAGATAGATAGATAGATAGATAGATAGATAGATAGATAGATAGATATGAGATAGATAAATATGAGATAGATAGATAGATATGAGATAGATAGATATGTGATAGATATGAGATAGATAGATAGATAGATAGATAGATAGATAGATAGATAGATAGATAGATAGATATGAGAGATAGATAGATAGATGTGAGATAGATAGATAGATAGATAGATAGATAGATAGATAGATAGATATGAGATAGATAGATATGAGATAGATATGAGATAGATAGATAGATAGATAGATAGATAGATAGATAGATAGATAGATAGATAGATATGAAGATAGATAGATAGATATGAGATAGATAGATAGATAGATAGATAGATAGATAGATAGATAGATAGATAGATAGATAGATAGATAGATAGATATGAGATAGATAGATTGATAGATAGATAGATTGATAGATAGATAGATAGATAGATAGATATGGGATAGATAGATAGATAGATAATAGATAGATATGAGATAGATAGATATGAGATAGATAGATATGAGATAAATATGAGATAGATATGAGATAGGTAGATAGATATGAGATAGATATGAGATAGATAGATATGAGATAGATAGATAGATATGAGATAGGAGATAGATAGATAGATAGATAGATAGATAGATAGATAGATAGATAGATAGATAGATAGATAGATAGATATGGGATAGACAGATAATATAAGAGATAGATAAATAGATAGATATGAGATAGATTGATATATAGATAGATAGATAGATAGATAGATAGATAGATAGATAGATAGATAGATATGGGATAGATAGATAATATATGAGATAGATAAATAGATAGATATGAGATAGATATGAGATAGATAGATATGAGATAGATAGATATGAGATAGATTGATAGATAGATTGATAGATAGATAGATATATATGGGATAGATAGATAGATAGATAGATAGATAGATAGATTGATAGATAGATTGATAGATAGATAGATAGATAGATTGATAGATAGATTGATAGATAGATATATAGATATGGGATAGATAGATAGATAATATATGAGATAGATAAATAGATAGATATGAGATAGATATGAGATAGATAGATATGAGATAGATTGATATATAGCTAGATAGATAGATAGATAGATAGATAGATAGATAGATAGATTGATAGATAGATTGATAGATAGATATATAGATATGGGATAGATAGATAGATAATATATGAGATAGATAAATAGATAGATATGAGATAGATATGAGATAGATAGATATGAGATAGATAGATATGAGATAGATTGATAGATAGATTGATAGATAGATAGATATATATGGGATAGATAGATAGATAGATAGATAGATAGATAGATAGATAGATTGATAGATAGATTGATAGATAGATAGATAGATAGATTGATAGATAGATTGATAGATAGATATATAGATATGGGATAGATAGATAGATAATATATGAGATAGATAAATAGATAGATATGAGATAGATATGAGATAGATAGATATGAGATAGATTGATATATAGCTAGATAGATAGATAGACATGGATAGCTCTAACGCTGCAGGTTTTTTGTCAGTAGTTCAGGCCTCAGCGTTCTGCAGCAATTTGTTACCTTATTCCTTTATACATATCGGGGGACATCTGATATCTTGGCTAAAGCTTCTATCAAGTGAGAGTCCAATAAGCTAGCCTGGTTACACAGCGGAGAGACTCAAGGGAAATTACAAATATCTTCAACGTCTTTGGTCACACTGTACATAGTGAGGGTTAACGCCAATTCACATCTTGCATGTTTTCACTGGGACTTTGTGAAGGCACCCAATGTAAATTTCAGTGACAGCAGCTCTTGCTGATTCAACCTTTTCTCTGTCACCTTTGACGGATGGTTCCCGATGCAATCAGCCACACCACCTCAGCAAGTCTTGATTTTCAGGAGCTGCTGACTGAATTGGCAAAAACTAAAACTTAATTATGATTAAAACCGAAAATGTCACAACAGTCCATTTCAACGAGGGTAATATTAACTAAAATAGTGCGTGCGCCTCATTATCCATTGGTTGCCCTTACCCCAGGACGCCCCACTCGGCGTCTTCTCGTGGTTTATTTATTTGTTGATAAATTTAAGGAGTCCGACAGCTGACACAGATTGATAATCTGAGTGTATAGGGCGAGGAGTTATAAATTAACACATTATTCGCTCCTAATGTGAAATACTTGAAGATGCATTTTCTCGGTCCCTTGACATCCACCCCAGTGAGGGCTCGCATTGTACTTTTTTTTTTCGAGTGGCATTGATTTGTTAAAGCGCTGAATTAGCATGTCAGGCCAGCTGCCTGTTCCAGGGCTGTGTTATAGAGAACTGTCTTTTTTTCCTCACTAGTTTTACTTCCTGCTGCCTTGGCCACACACGCAGCGCCACATCTTGCTTAGCCTAGCTTTTTACCATGATACATTATTTCTCTATTAGCCCTTTCACGTAGTACAGGTAATAAGAAGATTGAGAGTGACATCATTTACATATTTTTTTGATATTTAAAGATTTCAGGAAATGTCCTAGGCAAATAGTATGTCAGCACAAAACAAGACCACTGTTTATTTTATATTTAAAAAAATGAATAAATAATAAGAATAAATAATATATATATATATTGTGGATATATAGCATACATTCCAATACAAATTATATGACATACAGTTTTAAATTATATTCATTAAAGTGTTATTCTCAAAATAGGAAAATTGTCCCCTATCCAAAGACAGAGGATAACTTAATTTGCTGATTGTTGGGAGGTCCAACATCTGGGTCCCCCAGCAATCATAAGGACTCTACAGTGCTCACTTTTCAAGGGAGATGAGGTGCCCATGTTTGACCACAACTCCATGCATTGTATGTAGGATTGCTGGAAATAGCCAATTGCTATACTCTTTTTTTTTTCCAGAAGTCCCATAGGCAATGAGTAGAGCTGAGGTTGAGCATGTGCACATCTACTCCATTCAAGAAGGAGGGCTGCAGAGCCCTGTTTTTAACATCCAGCACCCTGATCTCCAGCAGTCAGCAAGTTATGTGCGATCTTATGTATATGGGGTAACTTGATTTTTTTTCAGAATAGCTTGTCACCAAATCAAAATTGGCCAATTTTTGTTTTTATTTTATTTATGCTGCTCCGCTGAGTACCGTATTTTTTGGACTATAAGACGCATCGGACCATAAGACGCACCCCAAATTTTCAGAAGGAAAATTGGGAAAAAAAAATAATGTGTCAAATGGGGGTCCGTCTTACAGTCCGAATTTAGCTTACCAGCAAACGGATCAGCACAGGTAGAGGAGTGGTCACTGGGGTAGTTTGGTGGTCCAGGCTGGTGCGGTAGTGGTGCTCTGTGGGGTGGCTGTGTTCTGTGGGGTGGCTGTGCTATGTGGGGTGGCTGTGTTCTGTGGGAACTGAGATCTCGGGAGACGAGATCTCGGGAAGAGATCTCGTTGCCGAGATTTGAATGAGAGTATGCGGCGGCCATCTTGCTAGAGGCCCCAGGTGGCAATTCCTCAGCCCGGCACCGCGTCGCAGCTGCGGGGGGCTTTCCGGCTGGGAAGAAATGCCGGTGGAGCCCCCCACGCAGCCCAGAGGCCCGCTGCTGCCCGGACACCACCACCGCACCACAGGCTGCATCGGGACCGCCACCGGAGGCCCCTGGCAGCCTTCAGCCTGGCACCGCGTCGCAGCTGCGGGGGCTTTCCGGCTCGGACGAAATGCCGGCGGAGCCCCCGACGCAGCCCAGAGCCCCGCTGCTGCCCCGACACCACCACCGCATCGCAGCGAAGCTGCATTGGGAGCGACGCCGCCACTGGGCTTTCCGGTATGTTGCGACCATAAGACGCACCCCCATTTTCCCCCAAAATTTTGGTGGAAAAAAGTGCGTCTTATGGTCCGAAAAATACGGTATTCTGTTTTTTTTATTTTATAGATATGAGACTTTTTATTTAGTGTTCATTTTGAAGCACACAGAGTAATAATGCAGAGCAGCCTAATGATAGGAGGATTCCGAGAACCACGCTCCATTAGTAAAAAACATAAAAATCATCACTAAGTGAAAAGGCCCATATCTATGGAACCTCGTGAGAGATTTAACAAAACAACTACAAAAAATAGCACACTCAGGTAAGTAGTGAAAATAAACTAAGAGCAAAAACTGGTCATTTCTGACTTGGTGATCTGACCATTTTAAATCTGGGTTGCTCAACATTTTATAACCTGAAGTCCACACTGTCAGATTTAACCATCCCCAAGGGCCACAATAAAAGTGTGTATTAGGGGATGCTCTGAGAGATTTATTATATATTGAAAAACTATGTCATAAATAGGTATGTTCAATTTTTAGGCCTTCCACCTATGAGAGGGGTTGATGTACCCTTCTCTCCTGTTCACAATCTGGAAAGGAAGAAACCATGCATCTGTAGATTGTGAGCCCTCGCGGGCAGGGTCCTCTCTCCTCCTGTACCAGTCGTGACTTTTAAGATTATTGTACTTGTATTTATTATGTACACCCCTCCTCACATGTAAAGCACCATGGAATAAATGGCGCTATAATAATAATAATAAATAATAATAATTCAGATCTCTTTTGTTCTGTCATTTTTACATTACCAAGCTCTCCCCATTGTTGTTAATGTGAGCTGATGAAACATTTGAGAATTTTACTTCTCCCATAAATAGAATGAATATAGCAGCACCAGCACATGGCTATTTAATCACGCTACTCTTCTTCTCCTTGACACAGAAAATACATGTAAGCAGACATCAGACACTGCAACCACCTTCTTCAAATTCCAGCAAAGATTTTCTATGGGATTCAAGTCAAATGACTGTGACAGACACTCCAGAATCTCCCAGGACTATTTTGAAAGTAAGTTTTGGTGGACTTTGGAATCATTGTCCTGTTAAGAGGTTTAATGACACCCAAGGTTCAGCTTCTTCACAGAAGGTTTTCTCCTAGGATTTCCTGGTATTTGATTGAATCCATCTTGTTCTAAAAAAACACTAAGGTTTCCAGTAACAAAGGGCACAAAGCAGCCCCAGATCATCACTGAACCACCACCATGATTCACTGCAAGCAGGTTGTTATTTTCAGCATATTCTTCAATCTTCCTCCATCAGACATACCACTGATCTATGGGCCCCAATTTTTTTTGTTTTGCTTCATTGCTCCACAGAACAGAGCCTCAATACTTTTGTGGTTTATTTATTCAGTTTGAACACTAATGCCAACTTTTCCTGTGCTTTGGTTCAGTAGATACGTACATTTTGGAGTTCGAGCATGGAGAACATCAATACCATTATTTCTTTTTTGTGCAAACTGAAACCTCAGAGCCTTCTGCAATCAAATGTTATTGTTGCAGGTCTTTTGCAGTCCCTCCAGGGTTTTATTCACCTGCTTCCTCAGGAATCTGATGACAGCTTCCTCTCTTTTTTTACATCCAGGTAGTGTAGCCAGTGTTTCTATAACTCTAAACTTGCCTCCAACTGTAGCTATAGCAGCATTCAAGCCTTTTCTATCTTGTATGTTTTTTTTTGTTTGTGCAAGCAACGATATCTTCTCATAAAGAGTAACTAAACTTTTATTTTTTTTAAGAATTTTTTGTCCAACATGGAAAGTTATGAAACTTGTAAATCCCTTTATTAAGGTATATGTCTTCATTTTTGTAAAAAAAAAATATAAATAATGTATACAATGTGTGCCAATAAAAAGACCCTCAATGCCCCATGTATACTTTAATAGAAGCATTGGATTTGTCCCCAGAAGATGTCTCACTGGAGGAAAAGGAACAAAATAAAAATATGGTGCTTGTTGGCAGCAAATCCAGTGCTTCCATTACCGTAATGTATACAGGTAGTAGTGAGGATGTCTCAAGTCTGCTGTAGGAGATTCATAGAATCATAGAATGGTAGAGTTGGAAGGGACCTCCTGGGCCTTCTGGTCCAACCCCCTGCTCAAAGCAGGATTCTCTAAATCATCCCAGACAGATGTCTATCCAGCCTCTGTTTGAAGACTTCCATTGAAGGAGAACTCACCACCTCTTGTGGCAGCCTGTTCCACTCATTGATCACCCTAACTGTCAAAAAGTTTTTTCTAATATCTAATCTGTGTCTCCTCCCATTCAGTTTCATCCCATTGCTTCTAGTCTTTCCTTGTGCAAATGAGAATAAAGATGATCCTTCTACAATGTGACAGCCCTTGAGATATTTGTAGACAGCTATTAAGTCTCCTCTCAGTCTTCTTTTTTGCAAGCTAAACATTCCCAAATCCTGCAACCGTTCCTCATAGGACATGGTTTGCAGACCGGTCACCATTCTGGTGGCTCTTCTCTGAACTTGCTCCAGTTTGTTGATGTCTTTTTTAAAATGTGGTGCCCAAAACTGGACACAGTATTCCAGATGAGGTCTGACCAAAGAGGAGTAGAGGGCAATAACGACCTCACGTGATCTAGACTGTATGCTTCTGTTGATACATCCTAGAATTGCATTTGCCTTTTTTGCTGCTGCATCACACTGTTGACTCATGTTAAGTCTGTGATCAATTAGTATACCCAAGTCTTTTTCACATGTGCTGTTACTTAGCCCTATTCCTCCCATTTTGTATATGCTTTTTTCATTTTTATTGCCCAGATGTAGTACTTTGCATTTTTCCCTGTTAAAATCCATTCTGTTAGTTGCTGCCCACTGCTCCAGTTTATGTATATCTTTTTGAATCCTCTCTCTCTCTTCTCTAGTATTAGCTACCCCTCCTAGCTTTGTGTCATCAGCAAATTTGATCAGTTTACCCTCAATTCCTTCATCTAAATCATTGATAAAGATGTTGAACAATACAGGGCCCAAAACAGAGCCTTGTGGTACCCCACTTGAGACATTCTTCCAACTGGATGTGCAGCCATTTACAACCACTCTTTGGGTCCGATCACTAAGCCAGTTATGAATCCACCTAACAGTTGCCTTGTCCATTCCATACTTAGTCATTTTTTCAATAAGGATTGTGTGAGATACTTTGTCAAATGCTTTGCTGAAGTCAAGATATACTATATCTACAGCATTTCCCTGATCCACCCAGTCAGTGATTCTGTCATAGAAGGAAATTAAGTTAGTCTGACATGACTTATTAGTTACAAACCCATGCTGACTCTGTTTAATCACTTCATTCTTATCCAGGTACTTGCATACATGTTCTTTAATAATTTGTTCAAAGATCTTTCCTGGTATAGAAGTCAGACTCACCGGCCTGTAGTTCCCTGGGTCCACCTTCTTCCCCTTTTTGAAGATAGGAACAACATTTGCTCTTCTCCAGTCTTCTGGGACTTCTCCTGTTCTCCAAGAATTTTCAAAGATTATGGACAGTGGTTCAAGAATTTCTTCTGCTATCTCCTTCAGTACACTGGGGTGTAATTCATCTGGACCTGGAGACTTGAATTCATTTATGTTAGCTAAGTGTTTCCTCACTGTCTTTCTGTTTATAGATATCCTGGATTCTTCTATTCCTTTAATAGGACAGTGAAGATCAGTTGATGTTACATTTCCTTTCTGAGAGAAAACAGATGCAAAATAGGAATTTAAAAGTTCAGCCTTCTCAACATCCTGACTTACCATTTCATCATTTTCATCCTGTAAAAATCCTATAGCATCTTTGACTTTTCTTTTACTTTTGACGTATTCCCAAAATCCTTTTTTGTTGCTTTTGACGTCACTTGCAAGCCTTAATTCATTGTCAGCTTTAGATAATCTGATTTGTGCCCTGCAGGTTCTGCAGACGGCATTATATTCTTCTTTAGATATGCCTCCCTCTTTCCATTTGATAAACATTTCTTTCTTCCTTTTTAGCATGTGTTTAAGTTCTATGTTCATCCATCCTGGTTTCCTTAAATGCTTCCCATTCTTCCCTCTTTTCGGAATTGTTAACGATTGTGCTTTGAGAATCTCATTTTTCAAGATTTTCCATCCTTCCTGGACATTTTTGTCCTTAAGGATATCCAGCCATTGGATCCCTCCAATTCTCTTTCTGAGTTCTTTAAAATCTGCCTTTCTGAAATCTAACCTTGATGTCTGAGTCTTCACAGGTCTTCCTCCTCTTGTTATCCAAAATTCTAAAATAGCATGGTCACTACCTCCTAGAGTCCCAGCCACTCTTACCTCCTCCACCATTTCCTCCCTGTTTATGAGGATTAGATCCAAGATAGCAGATCCCCTTGTTTTCTCCATTACCTTTTGGAAGATAAAGTTGTCAGCAAGAGAGGATAAGAATTTCCTGGACCTGTTAGTTTTGCCTGAGAGAGATTCCCAACAAATGTCTGGATAGTTGAAATCTCCCATGACCACTATGTCATATTTTTTGGAGAACTTGGCCATTTGATGCATAAAGAGTTCATCAATATCTTCAGCTTGCACAGGCGGCCTGTAGTAAATGCCTACAATAGTGTCCTTTCCATTGTTCTGTCCTTGTATTCTTACCCAAACAGTTTCCACAGAACTCCCAGTCTCTGAAGCGTCAATCTCTGTGCAGATATACGCTTTTCTAACATACAATGCAACACCTCCTCCTCGTTTATCAAGTCTGTTTCTTGCAAATAAGATGTATCCTTCTAGCCTTGTATTCCAATCATGTGTATCGTCCCACCAAGTCTCAGTGATTCCAATGACATCATATTTCTTCTCCTGCGTTAGTAGCTCCAGTTCTCCTTGTTTGTTGCCCATGCTTTGTGCATTCGTATAGAAACACTTTAGTTTGTGATTGGTTTCTCTTCCTTCAATATTTTTATTATGTAAATTTTTTTGTCTTTGTTCTTCCCCTTCACTTCTAATAGCAGAAATCTCAATAGTATTTGTCAAGTGTATGGCTTTTGCTGGCGTTTTGCTTCCCTTCCCACATTGTTCTAGTTTAAAGCTCTCCTGATGAGTGTAGCAAGGCGACTTCCAAATACATGTTTTCCAGTCTTCGTAAGGTGCACCCCATCTCTAGCAAGTAGTCCATCGTATAGGTAATTCACTCCGTGATCCAGAAATCCAAATCCTTGCTGACGGCACCATCGACGTAGCCAGTTGTTCGCCTGCAGAATCTTATTCCACCTCCTTGTTCCATGGCCATCCACTGGGAGGATGGAAGAGAAGACCACCTGCGCTCCCAGTTCTTTCACTTTCTTACCTAAGTTTTCAAAGTCACTGCAGATGGTTTCCAGGTCGTTTCTAGCGGTGTCATTTGTCCCCACATGTATTAGCAGGAATGGGTAGTCATCTTTAGGTCTGAAGAGTCCTGATATCCTGTCAGACACATCTTTAATTTTTGCACCTGGAAGACAGCACATTTCTCTTGAGGTTATATCCGGTCTGCAGATAGCGGCCTCTGTTCCTCTCAACAGGGAATCGCCCATGACAACAACTCTCCGTTTCTTCTTCACAACAGTTTTCTTTCTCCATTCAGGAGGACTCTGAGGGCGTACAAGGTTGTTTGTGGGCAAAGTCTTATCCTGATGTATTTCTTCATCGTTCTCCTGTGTAAGAGCCTGGTATTGGTTCCTGAGCAGAATTGGTGCTGACTGCCTCCTGATCCTCCTGCTTCTCTGGGTCACATGCTTCCATTCCTCTGTTTCTTCAGTTGCACTTCGAATTTCTTCTCTTTCTGTACCATGAAGAGATAATTCTGCTCTGTCTAAGAACTCTTCACCTTCCTTAATGGTCTTCAATGTAGATAACCTCTCTTCCAGATTTTGCAACTTTTCCTCCAACAGGGACACAAGCTTACATTTCTGGCATGTGAAGTTTGGCTTTTCCACTGGTAAGTCTATGAACATGTAGCAAGAAATGCAGCTCACCACATGGCTCCTAGCCTCTTCCATGTTCTTATTGTTCAAGAGATAATCAAGCGGTGAAATATAAGCCAAAACTCGCGCGCCTAGTGGCGCGCGGTTTACTGATGTCCTCCTTTCAGCTGCAACAGCCAAAATCCAGTGTTACTTGAGCTCGCAGAGACTCTTCACTTATCCCAGAAGGCACTGGGAATATGCAAATTATCTCCTCGGGACTCCTCCCCTGGTTTACTGATGTCCTCCTTTCAGCTGCAACAGCCAAAATCCAGTGTTACTTGAGCTCGCGGAGACTCTTCACTTATCCCAGAAGGCACTGGGAATATGCAAATTATCTCCTCGGGACTCCTCCCCTGGTTTACTGATGTCCTCCTTTCAGCTGCAACAGCCAAAATCCAGTGTTCCTTGAGCTCGCGGAGACTCTTCACTTATCCCAGAAGGCACTGGGAATATGCAAATTATCTCATCGGGACTCCTCCCCTGGTTTACTGATGTCCTCCTTTCAGCTGCAACAGCCAAAATCCAGTGTTCCTTGAGCTCGCGGAGACTCTTCACTTATCCCAGAAGGCACTGGGAATATGCAAATTATCTCCTCGGGACTCCTCCCCTGGTTTACTGATGTCCTCCTTTCAGTTGCAACAGCCAAAATCCAGTGTTCCTTGAGCTCGCGGAGACTCTTCACTTATCCCAGAAGGCACTGGGAATATGCAAATTATCTCATCGGGACTCCTCCCCTGGTAGTTCTGGTATGCCGAACACTTGGAGGGAAAACAGGTGCTGACCCTATCACTGCCAGCATCTGTAAATGAGTATATTCTGATATCAATGCAGCTGAAGGCCAAGAAAAATCATTTTGAATGTCACTTCTATGCAAATTTTTTGCATGGACAACAGATTCCTTAATTGTGATTTGCAAAGTATCCATGCTGGACAAAATTATTAAAAAATAAATGAAAGTTTACTAACTATTTTGGGCCCATAGACTAGATATTGTTTAGCAAATCCCAATCAAATGTGTATTTAGGCTTACAGATCCTTAGGTTGGACGTTCCTGTCCAGTTTTATTGTTTTTCTCAAGATAATTGGTGCTGGAGGTGTATGTCAGCTTCTCAGCCTACCCTCTTTGAGAGAATTAACAGGCTTGTTCTGCTGAGCATGTTTATGAAGAGATCAGGCATTTTTATTGACAATTAGAAGATCCTTCAGCCAACACATACTTATTCTCTATGGCTGGCATACATTTACTACAGGCTGATAGACAGGTCTGGTAACGTGCTCCATCAACAACAGCCAACAGGAGAACTGTGCAGCCTGTAAGAAAGGAGGAGAACCTGTAATACCTATATATTAACGTATGCTGAAAAAATTATGTCCTCAACATGGACATCCCCTTTAAGAGAGGTAATCTAACATGACAAGTAGGGACCTAACTACCCTGGGTGCATGTATTCTGGTTTCACCTGTGCATGAAAGCTTGGGGAGGCCCAAAAGATGTCAGAAGATCAATACTATGAAAGACTCATGATAGATCAAAGTCCTTTTTGGGGATTTTAAATTTGGAGTCACGAGCCTCAAGTTACTCCACGGGTGACAAATTATCAATTTGATGCTACATCTATATGAGTCTTCCATCAGAGGTAAATGTAGGGCAATACTCCCAACGTATCTACAGTGGAAGCAATGAACGATATGTGAATACCTATATGTAAGCAGTTTTTGTGTCTATAGCTATTGGTCTTTCCGAGCAATATTGGAGAATTTGATATCGTCACCACTGCCCTGCTGTATTATTGCTTTGCCCCTAGTGATGAAGGCTGGAATTCCAAAAACAGGAATGAATATAATTAGAGATGAGAGGACCCAAACTGAAAAGTTCAGGGTTCATACCGTGAAGTTAGTGTCCGGTGCTAAACGCCCAACACAGTCTTCTCCCGGAAGTTCATGGCAGTGTTCAGAATTCTGGGAGAAGTAGAGAGAGAGAATATTTACCAGCTCAAAAGTTCGGGTCACCATTGTTTTCAATAGGGTTGGGGTTCTGGTTTAAGTTCTGGTACCCGACCCAAACATCCACGGGTCCACTCATCCCTAAATATGATCTTTCACTAAACTCTTCTTGCTTTCTATTATAGCTTTTTGTAGGTGCAGGCTATGGTAGCAACTATTTTAGATCATCAGGAGGTTCATTGTACTGGCCTGAAGTGGACAGACAGAAAATCAGGAGTGTGAGATAAAATCTGGAACTCTTCTATTTGTTACTACATCTCACATGTAGCTTACTTACATTTACTTACATTTAGGCATCCTTGTTTTTTGGATGGTGTTGGGTCCCTAATGCATCACCATGACTTTGTAGATACAGATACAGATTTGTTCTTAGCAGCTCTCATTGGGAGACTTCTTTAAGTTAGTGATCTGGATTTGATCTAGAACTCTCACTTTTGTTGACTAAATGCATTTGGGTCACTCGTCATGTGTAATAATTGTACCAAATGTGACAGTCTGATGTGTGGGTGACCAGTTCACCTGAAATCATTCCGTATTACTATGAAGTTAGTTAGTCTTTACCTGGATTATTCTGGTGCCAGACTATGTGATTATATTAGGAAGTTTGATGAAAAATTCTTGTTTCTGATTGTCTAGTTGATTTGTAACAATTCTATATCTGCATTTGGGAGCATGTACTGTACTATAGAAGTTGTGCAGTGTTATAGCATTACATATTGGTATGGAAGTCATTATACACCTGGCATCACCTCGTGATTACACATAAATCCTCATTTAAGTCATTAAATGGGTTGTAATATTGATGACCTATCCGAAGTCCAACATAAGGCACGCTGGGGGTATGAGGAAAACACTGCAGCCTTGCAGCGCTGGGGTCCTGGACTCAAATCTCACCAAGGACATCTGCAAGGAGTTTGTATGTTCTGTTTGCGTGGGTTTCCTCCGGGTTCTCCGGTTTCCTACACTCCAAAGACTTACTGATAGGGAATCTAGATTGTGAGCCCCAATGGGGACGATGTCTGTAAAGCGCTGTGGAATATGATGGTGGTATATAAGTAAAATAAATAAATTGATAAATTACTGCTTCATCCAACAGGTTCTGGATTGTGCCTCACCCAGTTTTCTTCGCTACTGAAATGAGGAAAAGATTTATATCTACATGTGCTTTATTTCTTTTATCGGAAATTTTCCTTAATCATTTATTAAACTGCTACCTCACAGAGGTCCTACATAAGGAACAGCCCTAAACCCTTTGCCATTAACCCTTTAGTAGGATTATTCACCCAAAGCAAATAACTTTTACTCCAGAAAAGCGAAGGATTGGAGCTAACAAAAGAGGTGTTGTGTGCAAGGACGGTGTTTGTTCAGCTACTAAAGCATCTGTAAGGAAGGTCTTATGGCAGGGTTAAGATTCCCCATCAGCTGAGTAGAAAATGACCCATTCTTCTTTTTCTTCTGTGCCTGCCCTGAGGACTTCTGCAGCCCTGAGCAAGCCATGAAGTGACACAGGCAGTCACAAGCCTGTCACAATGCTAGTGTAGGTCAGAGGTTGAGCCAGAGAGCACGAATGTTTCTGGAGAAACGTTTCACCCTGTTGGAATAGATTTTTTTCCCGTAAAGCCATGTTTTCCATACGCTCCAGCTCAGCATGGCAGGGACACTATGTAGAGCTGGAGAGATGATGTATGAAGCAAACATTCTTTTCAGGTTAAGCTGGGGATATGCTCATGAGCTAGGAGTCCAAGTCACATGAAGCTTTCCTTGCCACTAGTAGATGATGGCCATAAGGGAGGAGGGAGGTGAGGAGTGTGTATCAGGGGCTCTATGATGGAGGAGGGGTGAGCACATTGAGGGAAGGGAGGGTTTAGGGCCGCCAGGAGGGAGGGAGACATGACTGAGACACTCAGGAACTATGAGAGGAACACTTCCCTTGGAAAAAATGACCATCCAACGTGAGTCTGATCCGCTGTGACAGTCACTTACAAGCATTTTTTTCTTTTACGTATTTTTTTTTCGCTCCCTTAAACTTTGACTGTTTTCTCGCAAGCCCAGACAATTAACAGCTGAAGAAAATATGACAGGACACGCGCAAAAGAGGTTGGGAGATACAGGGAAAGGAACGCACCAGAGCGGAGAAAGACGAGTTTTACTCCTTGTTTAAACTGCCAGAGATTATTTTTTTGGTGTCGCTCTCCCTCCTCTTTAATATATTTATTTTCTTTTTTTGCACTGTGCACGAAGGCCAGAAGTGAGATCTGCTAACTGTTCCACACTGACTGAGAGGCCAGAGCAGCTCATGGTACTGTATGTTACCACTAATACTCCCTTCATACCTTCTTGCATATTCTATTAATTTTATGGGAGGGGGATGGCTGTGGCATGAAGGGGGAAGGCACTGACTGCTCGCTTTACAATTTTCCTTAACCATCTTTCTACTTCATTGGCATCGCTGATCTAGTTGTGGCGCGAAGGGTTAACCTCACCCTTTCCAGATGTTCTTCTGACAGCTTTGAAGAATTTTTTATTATTTATTTTTTTTTTTTACGAGAGCTCGCTAATGAAAATGGTGTAGTACCCCGGGCAGAGCCTTGGCACAGAAGGTGTTAAATTTCCGAAAAGCAGATGTTGTGTAGCTGAATTAAAACCCAGTAAATCTGACGTGCACTAAGTCCCTGGGACCGGAGCATTAGTGGGGCCGCGATTTAACCCTTTTCTGCCGTTCTCTAGATGAAATCATCTACAGTTAGTAACTTTTACAGTCACAGATGGGCAGGGTTTTGCCAAGTGACTGCAAAAAATATAAATATGATCCGTACTGTAAAAGTGACTGTATTGTCTTTGTTTTGGGGTTTTAAGATCACATTCACTTTTTTGGATCTATGAAAAAATCTAAAATTTAAAATGGTGTTCCTCCCATCCTAATTGTGATGTGTTATGGAAAGGCTTAAATAGTAATTCCTCAATATGGAGTGGAGATTAGAACAGCTCCCCAATAGTAAAGCAAAGCAGCACTGGGAACTCTTCCTTAGGGCCTGTGCACACGTTGCAGATGTGTCGCGGTTTTTTCTGTGTAGATTAGACACAAAACCTGAGGGGTTTCCTGATGCCAGCAAAGTGAAGTCTCATGCACACGATGCTTATATATCAATGCTTGTGACAAAAGAAACAAAAGGGAAGACGGTTACAGAGATGTGCTGGGAGCGGGACAGCTGACATGTAGGGTGGATGGAAGGCACGGCGTCTTGTATGGGACTACCTGTTGTATGTCTTCATACGACTCTTACAATCTCTGCAAGGAGAAACGATACTTCTTGGATATGACTCCTACAGAAAGGCAAGGATGGGACGGAATCTCAGCAGCCATGAGATCCATCTTACAGTGCAAACTTTACATTACACACCGCAATTGTTCAAGAAAACAATGTCTTCTCAGGGCTGTCTTTCTTTCTCTTTCTTTCTCTTTCTTTCTTTCGCCCTCCTTTTCTTTTTTTCTCTTTGTTTCTTTTCCATCCCTTATTTCCTTCAGTCCTTCTATTCTTACCTTCTTTTTCCCTCAATATCTTTCTTTTTAGTTTCCCCCTTTATTTATTTCTTTCCTTCTTTCTTTTTTCCTCCTTTTCCACATTTATTTTACTTCTTACTTTCCTTCAGTCATTATTTTCTATTTTTCTTTCTTTCTCTTTCTTTCTTTCTTTCTTTCTTTCTTTCTTTCTTTCTTTCTTATCACTTATTTCCTTCCTTCCTTCTATTCTTTCCTTTCTTTTTCCCTTAGTTATCTTTTTTTAGTTTCCTCTTTCTTTCTTTCTTTTTTCTTTTCTTTCTTTCTTTTCTTTTTCTTTCTTTTCTTTCTTTCTTTCTTTCTTTCTTTCTCTTTCTTTCTTTCTTTTTTCTCATCTTTCTTTATCTCTTTTCTCTTCTTTCTTTCTTTCTTTCTTTCTTTCTTTTCTCTATCTTTCTTTCTTTCTCTCTTCTTTTTCTTTCTTTCTCTCTCTTTCTTTCTCTCTTTTCTTTCTCTTTCTTTTTCTTTCTTTCTTTCTTTCTCTCTTTCTCTCTTTCTTTCTTTCTTCTTTCTTTCTTTCTTTCTCTCTTTTTCTTTCTTTCTTTTCTCATTCTTTCTTCCTCTCTTTTCTTTCTCTTTCTTCTTTCTTTCTTTCTTTCTTTCTTTCTTTCTTTCTTGTCTTTCTTCTTTCTTCTATCTTTTCTTTCTTTCTCCCTCGATCCTGGTGCTCTCCATCTGGGACACTCATATTACAGAAGTACAGTTTGCGGTCTCTGTGCCTTGTGCTCACATTGTGCTGACAAGTTATTGACAATACTCCCTCTATACGTGGTTACCTACAGGACAACAATGCTGCTATGTGCAGGACATATTTTACCACGTAGTTAACAAGTAGAGAGTAATATATGCAACAGTGTCATCTTTTATTAGATGGAAAAGAAACACCTATCCTTTTATATTTTCTACAACCACAGACTAAAAAAAAGCAACTTTAAACAAACCCCTTTAATCTAAAAATGAACATGTAACATAATAAATGGATTATGTTTGAATGATTTTAATGATAATTTAGGAAACAGAGTTAATTGACATTAGGAAATATCTTTCAACAGGAGATATTCAGATAAATCAAAATATAGAAGTCAGTGGCTCGGTTTTCATAAGAAAACTGCATAAATAACAATCCCCTAATGTATGTGTCTATGTAACGCCTGAATATCCATGCTTGGCATTGTAATGCTCTTCATCCTTAAAGCAAGTCTGTTGCCAGATTTCATGGTACCAACTACATCAGTTTTAAAAGATCTCTTAGACCTGATGAAGCCAGTGTACTTACTATGAAAAGCTTTGCCAGAATGGCTGTGTAATCTTTTTTAAAAGTTTTCTTACCTGGAATAAAATTCAGCATTTTATGGATCCAGTTCTACCTGTATACCTTAATATCAGGAAGTATTTAAAAAAATCACATTTTATTTCATCCAGTAAAAAAGTGAAAAAAATATACATACTTTGCAAAAAGTTGAAGTGAATATCCACAATACAAAGCCAACGCGTTTTGAGCGCGGTAGCGTTCTTAGTCCTGGCACACAGATTTGGCAGTAAGCTAATTCATTTTATCTCCATTTTTTATGTGTTTTTGATACTTTTTTACTTGCCTTTTTTCTCATTCATTCAAATGTTGAAAAACGAAGCAAAGACGCTGAAAAAATTGACACGCTGCGTAGTTAACAAAACTCTTTGATAGTTCAAATCTGCAAAGAAAAAATAAGCAGCGTGTTCATGAGATCATTCGCTTTGCTGGTAATGTGAAACAATGTTTATGCCCTGCAAAAATGGGTGGAAAAAAACGCGGCAAAAGAGCAACGTGTGAACAATCCCTCGGAGATCCTATTAATAATGTATACAACTTTTATTGTGAGATCTGGTGACTTCCTTTTTAATGAAGCCCTGATATTGGGATTTTTGCTTCGCCAATAGTAAAGAAGCGAATTCTTTATAAGTAACAGATCTCTTAGGCCCCGTGCACACTTTGCAGATTCACTTGAGTTTTTTTCCGCGCGGATTTTGCTAAAACCGCAGGTAAACCGCTCTGCGGTTTTAGCGCGGATTTACTGCGGTTTTGGTGCGGTTTTTAGTGCGGAATTGCCCTGCGGTTTTACACCTATAATGGAATAGGTATAAAACCGCAGCGGAATCCGCACAAAGAATTGACATGTTGCGGTTTTGAAACCAAACCCAATCCGTGCGGAAAATTCCGCAGTGTGTGCACAGCTTTTTTTTCCCCTTCACTAACATTGTACTGTACATGGCGTGCGGTTCTGCAGCGGTTCCGCAGCGCAAAAACCGCAAAGTGTGCATGGGGCCTAAGAATGAGTATATATTTGTTACTTGATTTGATGCATTTTTATGATAGGGGAAGCCAAGAGTGACATGGCCAGGTTCTCAGTGTCTTTCTCTCCCCCACCGTAGAGGGGTTGGCGGCCGCTCTTCATAGGACTAAGTACAATGCTGTCAGTGAAATGATGACTAATTTATTTATAACTATAAAAAGAAGATGGTTTTGTCGGATGAATATAACAGTCTGATTAGTGCCCTGTTTATGACGGTTTGCTTTTCCCCACAGTTATATTGACAGGGTTTATGGAAGCTGTAAAGTGAATGAGCTATCAGCTCGAGCTGCAAAATGGTGATTTATGGCTAGTTCTAGCGGTGCACAATCCGGAGACATTCATTAGCATCATCACTGATTTTCAAAGGACAAAACAGGTTTTATCTTTTTAACTGGTGGATTGGGCAAAGAAGGGGATATTACTGAGCCAATATAATTTAACATCCCAAGATCACTTGTATAACAGGCATCTTGTGATCGAGCAATTAACCCATGTATTATACGGACTGCTCCGCGGTTTTTAATATTAACTAATATGGCACACTCACCCCGAGATCAGTACAGGTCCTCATATTCACGCCCATTAAACATTTCTAGGTTGACCGGTGGAATGGGAATTACTTCTCAAAATAAATCATGGCTCACCCTTGGCATAGGCCATCAGTAGGGCTCTGACCGGCGATAGAGCTGGAGTGCCGTATATTTGGCCAGGACCCTGTGCCTAGATAAACAGGAGCTGTGGCCTTTTTGTCCTGACGATTGACTCTTTGGGGTTGAAATCCCAACAATCACGCATTGATTAGTCATTGATCATTTTCCAATGGCAGCCCTTTAGGCTAGGGTCACAACAGCATATATTCTCTTATCCGGGAGAATCGGGTTGAATACGCTAATCACACTCTGATCAGAGTTTGATCTGATTCTCTCAGATGAGGAGAAGATCAGAAAAAAATTCTCCATCGTCTCCATCCTGTTAGGCCATGGAAATTGGACTGCACTCAGATGACATCCGAGTGCAATCTGATGTTTTCCGTGAACTCATTGACTTGCATGGATGAATAGTGGAGCAAGCTCATCATGCTGTGATTTTTTTTCTCGGTGTGAGGAAAAAAATCGGACCTATGTACTGCCCCATAGCACTACATTGTCCAGGTGCGATTCTATGTTTTGTCGGACCGCACTTGGACCAAAAATATAATCACGTGCACGAGCCCTTACTCTGATCTACCATGATCTCCTGCGTCCCACTTTGTCACCAATGAGTCCAGATCTAGGCAGGTGTTCTGCAGAATGCCGGATGTATTGTGGTGGGCTTGTAAGAGATGATACCGTGGAATCCTAGAAATAATTAAAATGTGCCTTTACCTTGTCAAATGATGCGGCAGCTTTAAGGATGCTGCTAGATTCAATAATAAGACGGTAACGTCGCTTGTTTCTGCTGAATTTACACAAAACAAGGAGTAAATAGCATTTTCTCACACTGCTTTGATTCCTCGGAGATTTATAGCTGTGCTCTGAACCTTAGAGTCTCTTAAGGGGACACTTTAAAGGCACAATTTCTTCATATTTTGCAGTTTTGAAGATTCCCTTTCTTTTTACTTTTATCACACTAATATTATCCCAGCGATAAAGCTTTTATTATCAATAGATTGTGCGTACAAATCCCAGACGTCAGCAGCAGAACAGGATTCTGCTTCAGAGTGACATATTGTGCTGAAGCTACAAAGAGGACCGTTGTGTGGACTGGGCATCTGTACCAATGCAGGGCTATATGCACCTATCAGGTTAAAGAGCTGAACGGGGGCATGAACACTATGAAAAAATACCCATGAACAGAAATAGGATGAAGTAACACGTTCATATGCGCAGGACATCCTGAACTGATTTGTGGTGGAATGGTGCAAGGGCGTGGTGCAGGTGTAGAAGGGCACGTGCCGGATGACTCTTGTAGGACGCTCGTGCTGTCCTGCTGGCTGCTGCTGCTGCCTACCTGCCATGGGCAAACTAAAAGTACATTATCACAAAAGAAAAAAATACTTCCAATTGTCTTCCAATCTTTATATTTTCTATCCAGAATTTTCATACTTAAGGGTTGTTCAGGAAAAATGAAATGTTCAAAAACTGAAAGTAATTGTTGAAAAAAGACTCTTCGCAATTTTCCTCTATTAGGCCTCATTCACATGTCCAGAGTTCTATATGTGTTTTCCACAGATAGCAGTCATATCTTTAATAGTGAATGGGACTGTTTATATGTTTGTGATTTTTGACGGACCGAGCTTCCCGCGCAAAATTGCGGACACTTGTCCAATATTGATCTGAGTGTAAGGTCAAAATTGGCAATGCAAGTCTATGAGTCGGGTGAAAAATTGGACAGTGCTCGGATGCCATCCGAATGCGGTTAGGTTTTGAGGTACTGTTAGATAGAAGATGGAGAAACTTTTTTTTATCGCATACAAGAAAAACTGATGAAAGTCAGCCCAAACTCTGATGAAACTTATTCAAAACCAACATGTGAATTAGCTCTTAAATGGAATCTGTCACCTAGAGCAGGGTTCCCCAACTCCAGTCCTCAAGGCCCACCAACAGGTCATGTTTTTAGGATTTCCTTTGGATTGCGCAGGTGATGGAATTATCACCTGGGCAATACTAAGGAAATCCTGAAAACAAGACCTGTTGGTGGGCCTTGAGGACTGGAGTTGGGGAGCCCTGACCTAGAGAAACACTCTTTACCATCAGATATAGCGGTAATCTGCAGTTAAATCGTGTTTTAACCTTGAGTACCAATTTATTGAAAATGAGGCTACAGGGAGAAAATGATGTTTCATTCTCCCTTCAGCCGCTTGCCTCCAGTCATCGAGGTGGTGCGTAGTGGCTGCTTCAGTAAGCATTTACATGCTGTTCACCTCCAGATTAACCCTACATTTGGAGGGAAGTAGCATTTGTCGAGGTGATTGAGTTAAATTTTATCCACTGCTGTGAAGCGACCTACATTGTTATACAGTGTATATTTGCATGCCACAATGCACATCCTATATTTTATTGTGTAGAGAAATGACACCGCTAATTATACATCCACATCGTGCAAACCTAAACACGGACTTTAATAATCTGACCTACAAAAAGGGCGAGTTATCGACAGTAACTTTAAGGGTAGTAGAAAATTGGAGATACTTTGAACTTTAAACCCAGTGCACCCCCAAATCAGCACCAGCTGCTGATCACCCTTTTCATCTGCTGCATACAAGTATTACAAAAAAAATGTCTTAGTTAATTTGCGGGGCCGCGCGGGTAATTGCCTACTTTGCTTTCCCCTGGCATCCGGCCTTTCTTGATTAATGAATAGACCAAAGGCTTCTTTATGGGGTGGGTAGGTGGTATAGGCTTTACATGAAATTTGTGTATTACTCGATATGGAAAAGCTACACATTCATCCACAGAGCGGATGTAGACCTTACTTTTGTTATTTGACCACCATTATATGTTTTAGTTTTCCCAGGACTTTGGTTACTTACCAAAACTCAATAAGTAACCAGGTTGCCCCAAACGTTTAATTGCCAAATTCACTTCTACATCTGTATCCTATGACTTTTCTTTCCTTCCGTATGTAAGCTCAATCATCTGAATGCAGCAATTATGAGCAGGCATGAGTAGCAGGCAGTCTCTATAGAGAAAGTGATACTTCCAGGTTTATATAGTGTGTAAGGCTTGGATTTAGCCTAGTCCATGACAAAGTAACTATATTCTACAGGAGATTTTTTCTCTAGGACCACTGAGTCTTAGTTGGGCTGCTGGAATGTGACAGTGTGTGACATCAAACCTTGGAGTGTATGTCTGAGTATGCAGGGGTGAGCAGAGGAGAAGACGGGTGGGGGCTGTGCTTTCAAGAGAGAAGGACTGGAAGCTATTGAGAAGATTCAAGAAAAATGACTTTTAAAGGAAATGTTCAGAATAATAAACGCCACTGAAGTCTTTGAGCGTAGGCTTTCTAAGGATGGGTTAGACTGCGCACGGCACAGAATAAGTAGCAGCTAAAGCAATTGTACAGTGTGAGTGATTAAGTTAGGGCAAATTTTAGTAGTGTGATTAAAGGGGATGATCTATCCACCAAAATAGGTCACCAGCATGAAATTGGTGGAGGTGCAACACTCGCCACCCCTACCTTCAGCTGATTGGGTGTGGAGCCTGCTGTGAGACACCACTGATCTCATATTGATGACCTATATTATTCATTCAGCCTTTTATTTCTTTATTCATCATTTGTATAATAATAATTCATTCATTATGTTTTGCTTATGTAGCACCATCATATTCCACAGCGCTTTACTGACATTATCATCACCAACACCTAGGAGCTCACAATCTAAATTCCCTATCAGTATGTCTTTGGAATGTGGGAGGAAACCGGAGAACCCGGAGGAAACCCACGCAAACACGAGGAGAACATACAAACTCCTTGCAGATGTTGTCCTTGGTGGGATTTGAACCCAGGACCCCAGGCTGCAAGGCTGCAGTGCAAATCACTGACCCTAATGAATCATAATGAATCTTATATTTAGAGAATGGGATGCAACTGCAGTGTACACCCCAGTGTGGCAGACAGTGTGCTGTAAATGTGGAGAGCAGCAAGATGACTGGAGCCCTTGCAGCATGATATCCCAAAGGCAATTTATTTAAGTGCAAAATTCCGGCCTCTTTGAGATGACCCCTTGACTTGCATTAGTCTGTGGTCTGGATAAGGGGGTTGTCTTTTCAAAAATGTAGTTTTTTCGATTGGTTTCAACATAATTATATTTTTAGAACTGTACTTCCATAGTGAATTTTTAATTGAATCTACTTCGGCTAAATATGACAAATTGAAGGCTTTCCCTTCAACTTGAGCAGTCGGGGAATTTTACAAGGGCGTCTCTGTGCAGGTCAGTAGGACCTAAAAACATGTAATGGTAGTTTTCAACCAAATGCCTGAGAAACGTTGTGGAGAAGTGGCTCGGAGCTGACCTTTGGCTGCTGTTCTGCTGCTTACTCATGCTGTCTTTATACAGAGGACTTTCCTTTTTTACCTAACATAACAGAAGTTTCCTGTTTGTTACATTTTTGCTCACAATAAAACAAAGGGTTATCAGAGCTCCTGAGTGACAGTTATCACCGTAGGAAGTGATCACTAATGGATTGCTCATGGTCATGGACACTTTCTCTTTTCCCTGTACTCTGGATGAAGTATATCCCACCTATCATTCATACAGGATTAATGAGATCAGGGTGGAAATTTTTATTTTTATGTTATTGCATCATTGCTCAGTAAAAACATTTAAGCAATTAAATTAACAGGAAAGCTGACAGTCATTGTCACATCATATTGTCACTTACATCCATGTAGTTTAAAGAGAACCAGTCATCAGGATTTTACTAAATAAACTACAGACATTGTCAGGTTGGCGCCTTTATACTGATTAAAATGATACCTAGGGTGAAGAAATCCGTCTTGTGGTTGCTGTGTAATCAGGGTTAGAAGTTTTCAGTTAATGATGTAATATATAAGTGAAATGTTCGATCCCACGCCCATTATTCACAGTGCTGCAGATATCGCTGTGACATTTCTGCTCCAGGACAATAGCCATGTGGTTTATACATTCCTTAATTTTGAATTTGCAGCACCAAGAAGGAAAGGTTATGTAAGTGATATCAAAATGCTGAAAATAAATGGAAACATCGTTTCCAAAAATTGACAAATTTTCAGTCTTGAGTATGAGCACCACTTATATGCCTTGCTATCCTATCAATGAGGTTATCCACAGTTATCTGAGGAATGTCCTGCCATGAAGAATGCTCTTGGGAATGCAAATCCTCAAGATCTGCTGTTGACAGCTTCCTGTTCAATTGCCGACCAATGACGTCTCAGATGTGCTTGATGGGAGACAAGTCTGGGGATGCTGCAGGGCATGGTACCACATTTAGACTTCTCACAGAGGATCAAGCATCATGTGACCTTATGTAGTCATGTTGAAAAAAGGCTCCTGGGATTTTTCATAATTGACTGTACCCACAACCAAAGCACTGTGACGCTAAACTGTTAATGTTCCTGGAATGAAGACCAGATGGGTCCAGCTACCATACATTATGCCACCCCACACCATAATCCCAAAAGTTATCTCATAGAGGCCTCTTCATGGTGTTGCTCACGTAGTCTCCAGCTAGAGACTAAAGACTGGAATGGAGCAATAGAGGCTGGTATGGAGGTCTAGTCTCTTCAGTGATCAGTCCTGATTTTGTCGTTGATGCAATGATATCCAGATATTGGTCCAAATATCACATGGGCAACACCATGAAGAAACTTTCATGAGGGAATGTCATATAAGTCCTACTCCTGGGATTATGGGGGGTGGCATAATGTGTGGTGGCCAGACCCCTCTAGTTTTAATTACAGGTTCATTGACACCTCGGCATTACATTGATTCAGTTGTGAAACTAGTGCTATGGTCATTTCTCTAAAGTGTCCTAGTAGGCCTCATATTGCCAGGCCTCATGTTGCTTTTACTAGTGTGAGCAGTTTGTGTGGCCTAAACATGCTATTATGGCCTGCAGTCTCGCCAGACTTCTCTCTCACTGAGCACATCTGGAATGTCATTGGTCAATAATTGCAAAGTGAGCTGCCAGCACTGTATCTTGATGATTCACTTGCCCAAGTGCATTCAGCGTGGCAGAAAATTCCTCAGACAACCATTAATAACCTCACTAATAGTATGCCAAGGTGTCTAAGTGTGTATTTCTGTGCGTGGCGCTCTTAATCGATTCTGACTAAATTGAAATAAAAATTTTGCTTCCATTTTTTTACACTTGCATATAATTAACATGATCCTGTGATTTCAATAATTCCATGACAATTTTAATGTTGTGGATTATATATGACTCTTAAACTATCTAATAATCTAGAACGTTTCATAATCCAGCACCTGGTTTTGAACAAAAGACATGTGAAGGTGAATCCAGGGTTAGTGAAGCAATGTACAAGAAATGTTCTATTAATACAAATATTGGGTCATATTGAAATCCATGGTGGCACTTTAGTACATATGTAAGTGCCATTACATTTTTATCTGTGCAGGCTGCTGGCAGCTAGGCAGCCATTATGCTCCTGAACACTGTTCTAGGTTAGAAGTTCACTTTATGCTTTGTACAGGTTTCCACATTCCCTCCTCCCTGCAATAGTTATACCGTCACTTATGGCAGGAAGAAGAAGGACCTATAATTTTAAGAGACCAGAAGCTGCTGGAAAAGGCCACACAGACTAATGGGTACTTTGCCAAAAAAGGCATTTAAAATGGAATGGCGTTAAGAGAATGGAAGGAACCGTTACATTTGTGGCCTATAACTAAGTGTTAAAGACTGTTAAAGACTGTGTCACTCCCAGACCTTGTTTCTGTTAAGTTGGATGGAAAACTCTCCCTTTTTTACTCCCCTCCCTTCTTCTTGGAACAGCAGAGAAACGACCTTGCTCTCAAGCACAGATGCTGCTTACTGGATGGAGGTCTCCATAGACTAGTAGCATTCTGTTCATGGCCACTTTCTCTTTTTCTTTCTATGCATAGGCTGCAGAAAATAATTGCATCCCAGCTACCGTGATGTCATTTTTGTGGTCAGCCACCATGTTTACACAAAGCCTTACCCTTTTACACATTTTGCTTGTTTCCAGTCTAATCTATTGTTGATTCATAGTTATTTCACAGTATAAAAATATGGAAAACTAAAAAGGGTGATATCTACATCAAATAATAATCATTAAATATAAATGAATACATTATTTACATATGTTCCACTATATTAATTCTTTAAAGGTAATCTGTCACCCTAAATTGGCGGGATATTTAAATGATGGCAGTCAGGTCAGATGGACGGTGTTTTGGGTACTTGCCTTAACATGTTGTTCGCCGCTGTCTCCATTATTTCTGGGAATTGTAGTCGTTGCCCTCCATATAACGCACCTGCGCATTGCAATCTGCGGGCAAAGCATACTGCGCGTGCGCAATTCAAGATTGCAATGCGCAGGCGCGTTACATGGAGGGCAACGGCTACAATTCCCAGAAATAATGGAGACAGCGGCGAACAACATGTTAAGGCAAGTACCCAAAACACCGCCCATCTGACCTGACTGCCATCATTTAAATATCCCGCCAATTTAGGGTGACAGATTCCCTTTAAAGTAAATCTGTAATTTTTCCCCAAACTAGAGTGCAACCTAGTTCTTGCTGCACTTACACTCCGTAATAAGTGACAACTGCTTCTGATGAACATACCAGTCTACTATGTCCAACAACAGTCATGATTCTCATTATCTGTAACTTACCATCCACAATATTTTGAGCAGGCAGTTTCTCATTAGCATTTTCCAGCACTTTAGGTGCTGGAATTAGCAATTCCCCACTTATCAGCCTACTCTTTGTCTGAAAATGTTCCATAGCTTGCCAACCAAGAACTGAAAGTTCATCTATGGCCAGGGTCAGACATGCGAGAAACTCGCACGACTCTCGCATGTCAATACCCAGAACTGCCACCGACATTCTGGACCGGAGCATGCGGCTGCATAGAAATACCTGCAGCCGCATGCTCCTGTCCGAGTGCCAGTGTCAGTGCCGGGTATTGATATGCGAGACTCATGTGAGTTTCTCGCATGTCTGACCCTGGCCTATCTGTTGTACTTGTATGCAATTTGTCAGTTTTCACAATAGGAATTGAGAGTTTTGCCACCACTTTCTGCAATCCGCTTTCTGCTTCTAGAGATGGATTGCACTGGACAACAGGCAGTGGACAGTAAAACAGACATGTCTTGGGCAGCACTTTTTTAGACATGTGCCAAACATATATGGGAAATATAGCATAAATTCTGTTGTAAACTTTTCTATGTCTTTTTTTTTTAAAATAAACTGAAAACAAAGCTTGTACTATACAGGTCAGAATGACCATATGATGGCAGCACAGACCTTAAATGCAGCTACACAGAAAATATTAGTGTCTAACCTAGACAAAATCAGGGCATTATTTGTATTACTTGAAGCTTTGAACTCTTTGGTTGTGAAAACACTTTAATATTCTCATGATAAACTTTTGGCGAGTTTTTCATGTTGCAGATTTTCTGTACCATTCCTGCACCCATCAAGTAAAGTAGATTACTTTCATTTTTTTTGAAAAAACAAATCAAAAACTCATCACAGGCACACAGCCTTAGGGTGTCTTCACACTTTTTTGTACTTTTTGTTTATCCTATTCTTTCACTACTGTGTTGGAAGGCGAAAAACGCTGCTGCCAGATGTTGGCAATAAGCTAAAAGGGAAAATATTAATTTACTCCAAAAAGTAGATTTTTCTTGTGGCGATCTTCTTCACAGAACATGCCATGAGCAGGCGTAGTGTTCATTTTCTGGCAGAACTTCCCAATAAACTTGGTGCATCTTACTCCAGCACTTATAAGTTTCAGTCTCACCCTACATTTTTATCTTTTGTATTCATTCTATGATTTACGGAGAGACTTTTCTGAAAGAGGAGACATTTAGATGTCGATAAAGAGTTTATTCCACGTCGTAATAGCATAGCCATGTAGTGTAGGTGGTACAGCTGCTACAGATGTGACACCATGTGCTTGCGTGTGACCGCGGAGTGTATGGTGAAGTTTATGAATCTGGGTTACAGAGAGAGCAGAGAGAGGGGTGTGGAGTTGTGGGTGTAGCAGTCATTGTACCGGAGCAGCAATGGTGTGTGTGACACATGGTTTTTGTCTTTTCATCTTCCTCACAAGCCAGAAAGTTTCCTGCCGCTTCTCTTCCCAGCTCTTGACAAATGATTGCCAGATGTTGAGATCTTTTCAGACCTCTCTCCCTTTCCCTTCAGCGAAACTGCAGCGAGGGGATATTCGATTCTCCCTCGCCCATTTCATCTCCTTTTCACATCTGCCAGGGACACACAGGCAACACTTTCCCTACATGAGAGTTTAAAGTTTATTCTGCTCTCCTTTCCTTCTCTCCCTCTCTCTCTCTCACATTATTTTTTCTAGTTAATTCCTGGCTGCCGTTCCAAATCAGCAGAATGAGGCCCTTCTGACTCGGTTCAGTGGTTACAAGAACACGGCCTGTTTATTTTGGTTCTCCACATCTTCTGTGTGTCGTGTGGTATAAGAGTTTCTGGCTTTACAGCAAGATTACATTACCAGGTCTCTTACATTTTTAACTCTTTGTAAAAAATTGGTCTCCGTGTGTTAAAATTATTTAATATACGCAAAAAAAAGATGATTTTAGAAAGTCACTGCTTAATAGAGCAGCCTCACAAGAGTATGCAGCTACAAAAGCACATCCAGACTCCCCATAGAGAAGGCGGAGACGGTTTGCCACCATCTCTGCTGTATACATAGGGCTAAACAAGTGCTGTATACTTTATAAGGCCGGGATCACACTGCATAGAAATACATGCAGCCATACACTCCGCTCCCGAGTGCCGGTGGCAGTGCCGGGAATTCACATGCAAGACTCGTCCGTGTTTCTCGCATGTGTGATCCCGGCCTAAGAAGCGCTAACAGCACTTCTGCCTCCAATGACTGTGATCATATGATTGCTGGCATTAGGGACAGAGTAGGAGCTAGTGGATTGTAAGAGACCCAGTTAGCTCTGCTATGCACTAAAGCAACTGAATTTCCACTGTTACTTGCTCTAATATACTAGTCCCAGTTACAGGGGAAATCAGATTAAGAAAGAAAAAAAAAGTGTTTACCGTAAATAATAACAATAATAATTTTATTTCTGTAGCGCCAACATATTCCGCAGTACTTTACATTTTAGAGGGGACTTGTACAGACAATAAACATTATAGCATAACAATAAACACAGATCAAAACAGATGCCAAGAGGAATTAGGGCCCTGAACGCAAGCTTACAATCTATATAAATGTCAACCAAAGATCTTTTATGACCTTCTGGGAGGAGCACATGTACAGTGTGTGAAATAAACAAAAAATTAACAGCTAAATAGGAATAAAAAATAAGTAAAGGTTAAAAAAGCTGTTATTAATCCAAATCACTTGTCACGCCTGCAGACAGAGCTCGTAGTTCGTGGACCCACTGTGCCACATGATCGGGTCTGCCTAGGAAGGGTCGTAGCTAAGTTGCTACCTGGTGTTCGCTGGAGCTCCAGATGGTGGAGACAGACTGGGCTGCACGGAGCCACCAGGTACAACTCTTAGGCAAGCATCTGTACTGCTGCTTCCGATTGAAGGAGTCGGATTCACTGACATGGAGAGACGTGACCGAGATAACTGACTAGCAGGATACGAAGATGGATGGGTTGTATGGACAGCTTGGATGTTGAAGATAGGTTCGTGTTTACACTCGTAAATTTCTGGAAACAATTCTGGAGCTGGCTGAACTTGAATTAGGGACAACGGAATCAGGGCTGGCTGCATCGGGACCAGGAGACTGGGTATAAGTACCGCAGATGCTGTTTCATGATTAGAATACCACCAAAGCTGACACAGGAACACGGACAAACTATAATAGGTTATTGTTAACACAGAATATGGGAATAACTTTAACAAACTATGGACAGGGGACCTGGCAACATACAGTTGCACATACCAATATCACTAAGGCTAACTATAGGTTGCTCAGGCACCTCCCTATTGGGTAGGATTCCGTTTATACAGGATGCCTTACAGGTGATTACATTAAAAAAAATGCCTCCCAGCTATTAGCTGGGGACATTTTGCCATGTACGCGCTCTGTCCCTTTAAGAGCAGGGGAGAGTGCACATGTAGATAGTGGGAGCGCGGCCGAAACACAAAGCAGCATGCACAGAGGAGAAGGAGACAGTTTCCGAGGAGGCTGCTGTGGTCGTGGCAGTGAGTAAGGTGTCCTATTATGGTGGTAGGAGGGGAACCATATCAGGTGCCGGCAAATGCTACACTTCTGTTACTAGTCCTGCCCCTGACCAAAACTACCGGTACTACTGCATGTAATCTGCACATGACTGTATCAATAAAGTTTTGTCAAGATAAATACTAGGAAGTATCAAAAACAAAGAAGCTTTATTTAAAACATGACATACCAAAAAGAGGCAAAAAATGAGTCAAAAGCACAATAAAAGCTCATGTAAAAAAACACTCAAAAACACAATGAAAAAAGCAACCTAATTCACTTTATAGGCGGAGAAATGATGCAGAAAATCTTCAACATCAGAAACTCACCAAAAGCTCATCATGGGGACGTAGCCTAAGGGATTTCTGGTTTCTGAGTTATCCATCGCTGCTCCCGGTGTCTGTTATTGTCTGCAGCGTTGACGACATCTTGACAGCACTGCAGTCAGTCATTGGGCTCAGAGGCTCTACAGTGCTGTCCGATTGGCTGCAGTGATGCTAATATTTCATTAGCACTGCAGAAAAGAAAATGTCTGGATGGAGCAGCAGTGGAGACTCAGTGCTGGACATGGACAGGGGAGGTAAAGCCAGTTTCTTTTTTTTTTTTTAAACTGCCGTTGAGGGATAGGGGCTCCCCCAAACTGACAAACCCCTTTATAGGATACTTGGTCTAAACTGACAAACCCCTTTATAGGATACTTGGTCTACATTCTTTAAACGGAACTAGATTTTAAGAGATCATTGCCACTTCAGTAATATATAAATATATATGACGCTATATATAAATTGGATACCAAGAGTCTTCTGGATGTTGACCATGTGATACTCAGTTTTGGACGCAATCACATTCAGACCTCCTTGTTCAGGCAGATTTAGTCTGAAATCCTCCAGATAAAGCGCTGTCAAATCGTCGCAAAAATATGAACATAATGCATAGGGATATAAAGATGACATGTTTTGCTACTTCTTTTAACTCCTTCAGGAAAAAAACGGTTGGCTTTTTTTCCTGAAGTGTCTTTGCCAAGACAACTTTGACGTGTATGCTGGCGTCTTAAAGACATGTGCGCGTACGTCGAAAAGAGTGCGAAATCTAATAATAATTTAATAATATGTGATATTTGCCTGCATTGTGAGTCATGATATAAGATGTGACTAGAGTTGAGCGATACTTTCCGATATCCAAAAGTATCGGAATCGGAATGGTATCGCCGATACACAAAAAATATCGGCTATACCCGATACCGATACCGGAAATACAATGTAAGTCTATGGGAACAAAATATCGGAATTAAAAAAAACCCATTCTAGCCTTGTAGGTTAATTGTACATGAAGGAAAACAACAAAGAGTAATGTAGAATGTATTGGGGGAGGTTGAGGAGACATTAAAGGCATAGATGTTTAACCCAATCCAATGGAATAGCATTAATTTTTTTTTTTTAGGAAATACGTTCGGATTGACGAAGAAATTGACAATGTTGTTAACCTTTTTTCTATTTTGGCAAATATGTATGTTTCACAACTTCCATGCTCTTCACCTTTTTAACTTTTGACACACTTTCTCCTTCATAATCTTCAGCAGCATCATCTTTGTCATCAAATTATTCTTCATTTTCACCTTCTTTATCTTCTTCTAAAACTTCTTGCTTTTCATGTTTTTGTTAACATTACTCATATTGTTCTTTTTAAACTATTATTCTTCTTCATATTATAGTCCTTCATCTTCTTCATCATATTCTTATTTGTGACATAGATTCCTGTACTTGTAATCTGTAAAAGTATGATTTTTTCATCGTTCCGTTCTTGCTGCCACAAAAGATTTAAATTACAACAGTATTTGTCCGTGTTCAGTTTAGCCTGCAGCATCAGGCATTTACCAGGGGCACCACGAGGAGGAACGGACTCACCCCCATACACTGCTTAGTCTTCTTCTGCTTATAATTTAGAGCATATATTTTGCTCTTCATTTTGGTCTTATACTTCATGTTCTTCTGCCTTTAGATCTTCTGCTTATTGTTCTTGTGTCTCTTGTTCTGTATCTTGTATTTGTAGCACAACCTTGTACCAGCTGATGTTACTGGGACACGGTTACTAAGCAGGAGGTACCTGTGCTCCAAAGCACTACCAAGGACCAGCAGACGTTGCTGGAACTCGGATACCGAGATGGAGGCACCTAGGCCAAAGGCACTGCGGAGAACCAGTTGACGGTACTGGAACCCGGACGGGTAGCAGAAGGTACAAGAGCCAATGCAAGTAACGAGGACCAGCTGACTGTGCTGGAACCCGGAGGGGCAGCAGAAGGAAAAGAGCCAATGGCACAACCGAGGACCAGCTGACGTTACTGGGACACGGTTACTAAGCAGGAGGTACCTGTGCTCCAAAGCACTACCAAGGACCAGCAGACGTTGCTGGAACTCGGATACCGAGATGGAGGCACCTAGGCCAAAGGCACTGCGGAGAACCAGTTGACGGTACTGGAACCCGGACGGGTAGCAGAAGGTACAAGAGCCAATGCAAGTAACGAGGACCAGCTGACTGTGCTGGAACCCGGAGGGGCAGCAGAAGGAAAAGAGCCAATGGCACAACCGAGGACCAGCTGACGTTACTGGGACACGGTTACTAAGCAGGAGGTACCTGTGCTCCAAAGCACTACCAAGGACCAGCAGACGTTGCTGGAACTCGGATACCGAGATGGAGGCACCTAGGCCAAAGGCACTGCGGAGAACCAGTTGACGGTACTGGAACCCGGACGGGTACCATAAGGCACCCATGAAAATGTAAGTTGACAGGCCGCAAGCCGTCTGCAGTTACCAAATCACACAGTCCTACAGTGGGTGCTTGTCCTATTTTCACAACGGAAAGAGCCTTTATTTACATATCCCACAGCACACATAGGAATCACCTAAACTGCAGGCACCATAGAGTCGGATAACCGGAATGCAACATGACAGGACAACTTATTTGAGGCTAATTTACGTTGACACTGCCAGGAAACAGCTGTGGTGCTGTAACCAGGGTGGGCATGAGTCAGTACCCGTGCCAATTACTTCCGAGCAACAACTGGCGGTGTTGGAGCCCAGGGATGAGAGGAGGACAGGGTGGAGGCAGCATGACTTTTTGTCGTACACACAGCAGGGGAACAGCTGCCATTACTCAACCCCAGTAACACAGGAGCAAGTGTTGACTGTGCTAACAGCACTTACAGGCAACAACTGGCGGTGTTGGAGCCCAGGGTCCAATGCATCGACTTCAATTGTTTCCACCTCCTCTCAGGAACACAGCACTGTTGATCAACCATCTGTCTCTTCACCGCCTGCCAAATTGCCCAGTCAGTCAGAGAGTTCTGTACAGGAGCCAGCTGAGTCTCTGCTTCTGTTCTCAGAATCTGTTGGTTTGCAAACAGGGGCACAGCCAAGCAGCATTCTGGAATGTGAAGAAGAGGGAGTATGCAGTGATGCGCAACAGCTGTGTCTCTCTGAATCTGAAGAGGCGGGTGAGACAGTGCCGATGGTCAGCACACCGCAGAACGCATCTGATGATGATGAGACTCAGGTGCCAGTTTCTGTTGAGCATGGTGGTGGCCAGACCACCAACAGCAGCAGGTGTTGGAAGAGGTTAGTGGAGATGATGAGGTCCAAGACCCAACATGGCGTGAGGAACAGGAAGGTGGTGGTAGCAGCTCTGAGGAAGCGATTGCCCCAACGGTACAAACAGGAGGGAGAGTTAGGCTGCATACTCTGTTGCCTGTAGCCTCCATTTTGGCACCTGTTCGGATTTCTCTTCCAAAAGTCTAAACGAACGCTCCCAGGACTTGCACTGCGTGGTCCTTTTTTCACACACTTGCAGATGATATTTGCTAGGTCAAATGCAAGCTGTGTAATCAAAAAGTAAAAAGAGGTAAAGTGTCAGTAACCTCAATACCACAAATATGTGTAAACATGTGCGGAGAGAAAACACGTACTTGAGTTACAAAGACACACTGAAGATGTACAGTCTATAGAGAATCACTGCACAAGTTTAACTGCATATGTCATGGTTAAATTTGAAATTTTTATTGCACACTTGATGTGAAAAAAGAAAATAGCTATGAGACTACTGACTGACGTTTTGGGCAACGCAGTGGCCTTTATCAAATAGTCGCTGGAAGAGATAGAAAAATTTACAGTCAATGACAATGTATAATATATACAATATATACAATAAATACATAGGGTGAAGAATATATATACATAGGAATTAGGCAACATGTTAAACATTTGGGTGATACTGTAGAACACGGAGAATTATCCCTCTAGGGTATGCGGGTGGATAATGTAGTTTTTTGTTGATTTTTGGGAGTGTGTAGAAAACAGGGGTGATGGGGTATTGAATATTAAGGAATGTCATAGTCTTACAGTCTATGGTGATCAATTAAAGATGTTTTGTCAGGATACGATCAATTTTTTGACAGATGTAAAATGTAGGGTCACAATTGAGTTGTCTGTAGGTTAGGTTAACTGACAGTTGTCTATGAATTTCGGCAATAGATTGGGTCTTATTCATAATAACGATAGCACCCCCTTATCTGCTGGTTTAATAATAATGTTGGGGTTATCTTTCAGAGATTTTATGGCTTGTTTATCTGTGGGTGTCAGGTTGTGGCGTATCGGGTGTAGGCCCAATCTCGGCAAACCATCCACGAGCACAGGCTCTGAATGCTGGCATTGCAAAACTCCTGTCCCTTGAAATGCTGTCATTCAGGCTGGTGGAGACTGACAGTTTACGGAACTTAATGGCATTGGCAGTCCCACAATACAATGTGCCAAGCTGATTTTATTTCAGCAGGCAAGCCGTGCTGTAAAAGCATGTTGTTGAGGTTAAAATTAAACATGCGCTACTAAACTCCGTCAGTAGCAATGTCCACCTGACCACCGCTGCGTGGACCAGTATCCATGGCCAGGGACGATACCTTTCCCTTACTGCCCATTGGGTCAATGTTGTGGAGCCGGGTACAGATCTTGCGAGTGGCGCTGTACGTGTTCAGGCAACTACAAGGATTGCGGGAATCAAGTCTGTACACATTGACTCCTCCTTC